>MNCI01011809.1:29601-182095 GCA_015680685.1 Gnetum montanum | reverse complement strand
CAGTTTTACGTCGTAGCGGATGGTCAGTGCCAGTTTAACGTCGTAGCGGACGTTAGTCGTCATACCTGCTATCGCTACCATCGTTGCCGCTAGATGAAATACCGCTTTAAGTATACGTGATTCACAGGATTTGCTAACTCGTTGCCGTTGACGTCTGCCAATTTGAACGCTCCGTTGCTGTATGCGTCGGTTACCAAAAAAGGGCCTTCCCAGTTTGTAGAGAACTTGCCTACTGGTTCACGCACAGCCTTGAGAACCAAGTCTCCTTTCTTGATCGGACGCTGCTGAAGGTTATGATGATGCTTTTGCTTTTGCTTATCCTGATATTTCTCAATTGCCTCAAGAGCCTGTATTCGCTTCTCTTCCAATGACTCCAAGTCCATTATTCGAGCCTCGGTGTGTTGAGCCTCATTTATAATGGTGGAGAGGACCATTCTCAGAGAAGGAATTTGCAATTCAAGAGGTAGCACCGCCTCAGATCCGTAGACTAGGCTATAGGGCGTACTGCCTGTAGCTGTTCTACACGTAGTACGATATGCCCATAGCACATAGAGGATCTGCTCATGCCACCGCCTTTTGTTGCCGTCGAGCATTTTCTTGAGTAAATTGATGATTATCTTGTTTGATGCTTCAGCTTGACCATTTGCCTGCGGGTAATAAGGGGAGGAAAAGGACTGCCTGATGCCTAGGTTGTCACAGAAGGATTTGGTATCCACGCTACTAAACTGTGGCCCATTGTCGGTCACAATAGTCATTGGGAGACCAAATCGGGTTACAATGTTATCCAAGATGAAATGGCAAACCTGTTGGGATGTAATTTTCCGCAGGGGGACAGCTTCTACCCACTTCGTGAAGTACTCGGTGGCGGTAATGATGAAGCTATGTCCTGCGGAAGATTTTGGCGTGATGGGTCCTATAATGTCCAGTCCCCATCGTTGGAATGGCCATGTGATCTGTGTGGTGTGCAATTCTGTGGGTGACACGTGGATGAGGTTTGCGTGACGTTGACACGTGTCACAGGTCTTAACCTTTGTCAAACAATCTCTTTCCATGCGTGGCCAGTAGTACCCTAAGCGACGGATTTTTAGGGCCATAGCCCGTGGTGCTACGTGGCCGCCGCACAGTCCCTCGTGAACCTCGCTGACGATGTGTTGTGCTTGGTCTGCGTTAACGCAGGTGAGCAATACGCCATCAAAGGAGCGTCTGCAGAGAGTGCTGTCTCCGATGATGACGTAGTGCCTAGCGCGTTTACGGGTTGCGTCTTTTTGCGCGCGCGTTAAAGCAGCTGGTAACTCACCCTGTAAAAGATAAGATTTGATATGATCGTACCATTCAGGCGTGCTCGCCTCGGTGAGAGAGGAGATGTGCGCCGTCTGAATGATAGGGTCTGCGCAGTCTGTAATCAATGTAGGGCAGGTGTTAAGCAAGTGCGACGGCACGTGTAAAGCCAGAGTGGCCAGTGCGTCGGCCAGCGTGTTGTCAGTCCGTGGGACGTGCTGGGCGTCGAAGGTCATAAATCGCCTCAGGAGACTTTTAGCCTGATCACAATAGGGCTGCAAGTGTACCGCCTTGCAGGCGTAGACTCCAGTGATTTGATTTATGACAAGCATCGAATCGCCCCTAATTGCCAGGTGTTGAACATCGAGTTCGCCTGCAGTTAGTAATCCCCTGAGGAGCCCCTCGTACTCTGCCACATTGTTCGTACAAGGGAAGGTCAATCGATAAGCGTGTAGACGCACATCCTCAGGCGATAGCGTAAGAACAGTGGCCGCACTGCCGCCTCTGGCGGTTGAAGCTCCATCGAAATACAATGTTGCTTCGAGGCCTGCCGAAACAGGGCTTAAACTATGTACATGTTCATCAGGAAATTCTGGCTCTACGGTTGCGTGGTTGTCAATTGGTGAAGTTGTTAACTGGTCGGCTATCGCTTGGCCCTTCGTAGATGACTGGCCAATGTAGTGGAGGTCGAACTCCGCGGTGATAGCCTTCCAGCGAGCGATTTTGCTACTTTCGTATAGACTATGCGTAATGGCCCTAAGGATGTTATTTTTACAAATGACGTTAACCTGACTGCGAAAAAGGTAATGCCTACATTTCTTGAGCGTAAAAACTAATGCTAAGCAATTACGCTCAACGTCGTTATATCTCGTCTCGTACGCACATAGAGCGTGACTTAGGTAATAGATGGGCATTTCTGACCCATCCTCCCTTTTCTGACAAAGCAACGCTGCTATTGCTACGTCCGAAGTGGCGAGGTAGATGAAAAAAGGCAGGTCCCTTTGTGGCGGGAAAACCGTCGGTAGATGTTGCAATTCCTGTTTTAGACTGTCAAACGCACGCTGGCAATCGTCGGTCCATTCAAAATTAACCCCCTTTTTCAGCAAATGTTGCATGGGGTGTAGTTTGTCGGTTAACCTTGAAATGAACCTGCGTATGAACTGTAAGCGGCCCTGTAACCCGCGTAGTTGCTTGAGGTCTGTGGGAGGCTTTAACGCGACAATGGCTTTGACCTTATCAGGGTCAACTCGTATGCCGGCTTCCGATACCACAAACCCCAGCATGCGTCCGGTTTTGACTCCGAACACGCACTTCTTTGGGTTAAGCCGGAGCTCGTGCATGGAGCATCTTTTAAGGACTAACCCCAGGTCCTCTGAATGATCTTCCGACTTCAAAGATTTTACAGCTATGTCGTCTACATAATCATTCAGTCTTCCTAGGAGGTAATCGCTAAAGATGTACGTCATGGCCCGTTGATACGTCGCTCCGGCGTTCTTCAGACCGAAAGGCATCATGGTATAGCAAAATGTCCCCCAGGGTGTCATAAACGTTGTGGTCAGTTGATGTTCTGGGTTGATGCGAATCTGGTTATAGCCTGAGAAGCCATCCATGAAGGACAGAAGCGCATGCCCAGCTGTTGTATCCACTAGCTGGTCGATACTCGGTAATGGGAAGTTATCCTTGATTGTGGCCTTGTTCAGATCCCGGAAGTCTATGCATATGCGTATACCCCCAGTTTTCTTCGGCACGACCACAATATTAGATACCCAGTCTGAATAATCGACCGCGCGGATGAAACCAGCCCGATATAGTTTGGTGATTTCATCACGCACTGCTAGCGCGATCTCTGGTTTGATCTTGCGTGCCTTTTGCCTAACCGGTTTAATTTGCGGGTCAAGGATAATGTTATGCTGGATTAATCTAGGATCTAACCCAGGCATATCCTCATATGACCATGCAAAGACAGTGATGTTGTCTTGCAGAACCTGTTTTATTGCGTTGTGCGTTTTCTCGTCTAGCAAAGAACTGACCTTGAGTGTTTTGGTCTCACCCCTATGCGTAACGATAGGGACCTCACTAATGGGGTCCTCGGTTATGTCCCCAGCTTCCAGGTCTAGCGTGCGCGTGGACTGTTCTGGCCACTCTGGGGATGTCTCCGATGTAGCTATGGTTACGCCTGCTAAAGGGGGGTTAGCGTCTACTAATGTGAAGTCAAATGGCCTGGCTAAGTGCCCGTATGGGCCTGTCAAGGTTAAAGGTGCTGAAACCGTGGTGTCCATCCTCCGTCTGTCCTGCAAAACCAGCAAGTGCGTAAACGGTTAGGAGGCAAGTGACAGGATGTTGCCAAACGTGGAATGCTAACTGAAATTTTGAATGTTGTGGACAGAGCTTGTAATCAATGCAACCCGATTACGAGGCGATAAGATGTGGTAGTTTAACATCATTTCGGACAGTGGAGCGTGCGATATCAGCCGCATTAATACCGAATTTTCGGATTCCGTTTCAGGAAAGTTCCGCTTTGATCCAATATCAAGTCGGCGATCCTCGCGTATAAATAAGTGTTTCTCTGACGAAAACTGGTTGTTGGCTATCGCAATTTGAATTTACAAGGAAGAGCAAAGAAAAGGAAGAACAGAGAGAAGAGAGAGCAGAAAGCTAGGGCGTGTAATCTTGCAAGGATTTGTAAGCAGGTACTGAAGAAAAACTACAACTATCGTGATGGCACCGAAGGCAAAGAAACAGAATGCCAAACTGGCGAAAATCGACGAAGTGCAGGCAAGCCTGAACCGTGTCTCGAAGGCGTTAATCGATGTCTGCGATCCAACGCCCCTTAACCGGTAGGCCATTTTTCTTGTACCTACGCTTGCTCTATATGTCTATTTGTTTTGTTTTTTTTTTGAATGTCTCTTGCGTGAATGCGTATGTCAAGTTATGGACCTCGGCTTAGTGCGAGGGTTTTGGTGAGGTTGCGTTCATTGCCGTTGTCAGGGACAAACCTTGCGTTGTTGCAAGGGTTTGGGCAATTTCGGCCTGGTTGCGTTTTACGATTTCTGTGTTAGTTCTAGACATGCAGATGTAGGTGTTTTAATGAGTCTTGCTTGTTTCTACAGCATCGCGCTGAAGCCCATCCTACTTGTGCTGGATGTTGTTGGGGTTTTATGCTGGTTAAACCCCATCGTCCCAAATGTCCCTCCTCCACACACAAGAGTGCAGGGGAAGGCTATCTGGTACCGCAAGGGGGCACTGGAATTCTTGCAGTTTTTGGTGCGTAATTTCAGCATCATCATTTGGTCCCATGTGACCGGAGATGTTGCTAGTGCCATTCTGGAGCACCTGTTGCCAGGGTCTTCGTAGGGGATTCTGGCCTACCTGACAAACGGGGCGGTTGAAACGGGCAATCCCGAGGACCGACCACTCAGCTCTCGGGGTCTGAGGAGCTTGCATTGGATCTGGGGTATGACCCGCTTCAACTGCTACCACGCATACAATACGTTGTTCGTGGCCCGTCATGTGTCAACGTATTTTCAGAACCCCCAAGGCACGGTATACTTCGCAGGCGGGTAAGCAGATCTGGATGACTGTTTTGTCTTTATGTGTGAGAATGCTTGTTTTCAATGTAAAAAGGAGTAAGAGAGATCTAGCTGTAGAGCGTGAATTGGACTTACGCTGTATTGTACAGGTTTTTTATCCGTGACAACAAACTAATCGGCGACGGCGATACGCTACCCTGTGTCGAAACGGCGATAACGCTGTTTACCGCGACGAATAACGTACGAGTCGGTGTCCTTGGACAAATCGGTCACGAGATGCGTGAGTACCACTCACGCTATGAGGAGGCCTTCAAGAAGTGCCAGGGACTCGGGTGGCTGCACGAGGATTGGACGCTGGATCCACCCCTCAGCGTCGAGGACGTGGAGATAGAACTCCCGCAATTCCCGCTGCCGTTTGGCCCCGGTAAGATTATTGCGTGTTTTATGTGTTATTTGCGTAATTCTGAGCTATGACTATGGTGGTAATATTTGACGATGTCTTGCGTTTTTGGCTTGTATCTTTGGCTTACAGTCCGGGAATCTCGGGAGATTACGCTAACAATTTCCGGCCGCGAGGCGAGAGATGTCCTCTTTCGTTATGGGGACATCAAAGAGGCACAGCGTTGGCTTAGCCACTCGGCGGCCCCAGCGGCGGTGGTCACCAACATCCAGACCGCAGGGCTAATGCACCTTTGCCTAGCCGCCACTCCTGACGTTCCCGCTAGCGAGATGATCGGCCTGGTCAACTCCTTCAATGCGAAGGCCGACTGTTTCAGCACGCGCGTGCATAACGTGCGTGTGAACTTCGACATCAACGCCCAGCTCTTCTCAGACCTATTTGGCGTCCCCTCCAGCGGCCTTCCCGTAAACGTGAAGGCCCAGAGGGGCGTCAAAGTGGAGGCACTTCTTCAGGAGTGGGCCAGAATCCCTAAGGATATCAAGGGATTCCCCTGCGAGCAGTTCGAGCTGGCGACCGCCAAAACGTTGTATCCCCTTTTTCGGGCTCGTACCTTTCCCAAAACCCTCTCGCAAGAGCGGTTCTTTTCAGTGGAACAGACGCGTATTATGCGGGAGGTGCTGGAGGAGGGAGCCCGATTTGACTGGGGAAGTCATCTCGCCAAGGGTTTGCGGAGCGAGATGGTCAAGCTTTGCGAGAAGCTTGAGTCTCGCTTCAACGTGCATCATGCCTTTTTCATCGTTGCCCTCCGGCGGTTTGCTGAGTTTCTGGTCGTTCAGAAGAATGAGGTCTGGGTACAACAAGACCGAGACCAATTGTCCAAACCCTGGATTGCCCACATCCTCAGCACTACCCGTGGGCAGGACCCGCCGGAAGGGATCGGAGAATCAATGTCCGTGACAACCAAAGGCATGGTAGCACCCCGAGTGCGAGGCCTCGATAGTGTAGGCGGGATAATGCCCACCTACACTGGTGATGCCTCGCGGGGGAAACGCTTGGCAGAGGAAATCGTGGAGCCTGCAGCTCGGCGGAAGAGGCTCCGTGTGGCTGAAGCCCCTGGAGGCGAGGGAGGCCACACCGTTGGGCTCACGGTGCAGCGGACTAAGCCTCCGCCTGGTAAGTGTGAAGCCTGTATACGCAATGTTTAACTTTGACTAGTGGAATTGTGTTTCTAACGCATGAGGATGTAAACAGCAAAAACAACAGGTCGATTAACCCCTGAAACAGGGGCGATGGTGCTAAAGCGTGGGGAGGGGGCCTCAATTTTGGAAGCAGAGGCCCCGGCTGTTAGCACGCGTCGTGCGCAGCCTTCATCGCGTAGGGAGGCCCCAGCTGCTAGTGGGAGCCGCGTACAGACCGGGGAGGAGGCCCCTGCTACTGGAGCTAGAGACGCACAGACCCCAGTGCGTGAAGTAGAGAAAAGTACAGAAGATGTCGATGACGTTGCTACTGTCACCGGCAGAGGTAATGAGCGTATGTTTTTGTTTTTACGGGTTTTGCAAGAATCTGTAAACAGGTAATATCTAACCGAGTATGTTATAGGAGAAAGAGATGTCTCGACGTCTGCTGCTGCTAACGCGACGTGGAGAGACCTCCCCGATAAGTTTGCCTTCATGGAAGACGTGATTAACGACATGATCGAGCGTCTCGAACGCATCGACCCTGGTGTTGGTAAGTTAGTGAAAGTAACTGCGTAATGTCTTGCTTATAATATGTCAACTGTCTTGATGTTTGTTTTCTGTCAGGAGCTCACCTCCGATGGGACCCCGCGGGGCCCATTGACCTGGACACAGCAGAGCCTCCATCTGATGGGGCGGTCGTGCCACGCTACATTTATGAAGAAATGCGTAAATGTGCGTTATGCTCGACACGCTCCGCGTGGGAAAGCAGGAATATCAACGAAGACCTATGGAAAAAATTGCAGCGGTCAGAACAGAGGGTCGAGTCCTTAACTAAGGAAGTCGAGGACCTGAGGGCACGCTACGAGTTCCTATAGGCTCGACTGACAGGCGACGAAGACTGGCGTACTGCTATGATTGATCACTCCCATTATTGTACAGCGATCAGGAACAGTGTACAGACCAGCTGAGCGTTAGTTGAGCAAAGGATGCAAATAGAGCTCCTTGCTCAGAAGAGCCGAGACTGGAGGGACTACTGCGCGGGTGTTCAAAAATGGGGGCAGAAGGAGAAGGACCACAAGCACGTGTACAAAAGGGAGAGCACCGCCTACAGGAAACGCTACCGTGAGTTTGCTATTAAAGCACGGTCTCTGGAAGTCTTTGTGGACACCATCGGAGCGTCTGAGGCCTTCAAGAAGTTTGAAGAACAGGTGACCGTCACTGCCTCTCCAGAGAGAGCAATGGTCTTTCCTGGGAATCAAACTTCAATCCCTACCTTCTACCCAGATCCTCCCGCTTGGAGCAGCGTGGAGAAAGGAAAGGTAAAAGCAGGGATGGCTTTGGGCGAGGATGCGTGGCAAGACCTAACAGAGGACAAAATCATGAAGCGTTTGTGGGCTGGTCTAGATAAGCTTCCCTTTGCTGCTGAAGCTGGGTCATCTCAGGTAAGTTTACGCATGGCTTAGCCAGCGCGTTTCCAGACATAATGTTGCATGCTCTAATTTTTATATTATTATGTTTCAGATACCAGAAGGTGGAGAATGTCCGCCAGCTGAGGGGCTGGAGGAGGAAACTATGGAAGCAGAGGTGGAACACCACGACGAAGAGCGTCCTCCTGTGGAGCCAGCATTAGAAGAAGAGACAATCTTTCCAGGAGGGATACTCCCCGGAAACGATGGCCCACTGGAGGACGACCTTATGGGTTTAGACTTAGAGTTGAAGGACACGGGTGATAGTGGCAGTATGGGTCATGCGTGGTTTTATTTTCTAGCATCATGTCACAAATGTTTTGAAAGACAAACACGTTATAAATTTTGATCGACTATTAGCTATCTATCATATTTTTTTGTTATTTCTGCCTTAGTTTAAGGCCATTGCAGACCGGGAGCATGAATGGATTACGAAGCAATGCGTAAATGGCAAAGTAGGTACTAGTTTAGGGCCGTTACGGGCCAGTGCGTAAATTGTAAGCATATGACTAGTTTAAAGCCGTTGCGGGCCGATGCGTAAATTATAAAATAGAATGACTTAGTTTAAGGCCGTTACGGGCCAATGCGTAAATTGTAATTTAGAGGACAATGCGTAAAGTACAAATTGGAGGACTAGTTTAAGGCCGTTGCGGGCCAAAAGCGTAAAGTTCGAAGTGACTACTAGTTTAAGGCCGTTGCGGGCCAATGCGTAAATTGATTACGAAGCAATGTGTAAATGGCAAAGTAGCTACTAGTTTAGGGCTGTTGCGGGCCAGTGCGTAAATTGTAAGTAAATGGAAGACTAGTTTAAAGCCGTTGCGGGCCAAAGCGTAAAGTGCAATTTAGCGAACTAGTTTAAGGTCGTTGCGGGCCAGTGCGTAAAAGTTCAAAGTAAATGTAACCCAGACACATGCAAAGACCAAAAAATGCAAAGCGTAAACATAGAAGGCAAATACTGCGTAAAAGCACACACAAATAAAGGAAGCGATTGGTTGCTAACTTACATGAGTGCACGCTGGAGAGCTTCGTTCAGCCGTCAGCACGCAACTGCCTTTTAGCGGCTTTTATGTTAACTACCGCATAAGGGTGAGGAGGGTTACAGTTCGACTCCTCTACGCTGTCATCCGGAAATGGCAGGTCAGCCCAGGCTAAATCGTCAGCATTGTCATTGTTCTGTTCAGGGGCTTGGAGAGAAGGCTGATCATCAGCCGTTTCAATCTCTGAACCCCGCTCTTCCTCAATGTTACTAACGGTCCTGGGAGTGATCTCGTCGCCGCGTATGATAACCTCCCCCCCAGCGTAAGGCAGGTGTATCTCCTGATGGATAGGAGACGAGACCGCCCTCAGCTGAGCTAACCACGACCGCCCTAAGATCAAGTTGAAGCCGGGCATCTCCTCGACGACTAGGAATATGGCCTCCGTGGGGAATTGATTCCCTGCCACAAACTCAATTCGCACCGTCCCCTTGACTTGAACCCGTGCTCCATTGAATGACTTTACGCAGGCCGTCATCGTGGGAGTGATTTGGTCGACCAAACCCAGCCTATCCACGATGGAATAGGGAACGACATTAGCAGCCGCGCCATCATCCACATGCATCCTCCGTATCTGGTACTGGCCAACCCGAATGGTGATGAACATCGGCTCCGTTGTCACTTGACTCTTTTCTGGATCATCTTTAACAGACTCGTCCAGAAAGGTCAATGAGGTGGGCTTGGGTTGTTCAGCTTCAGAAGGAAACATGATAGCGTGTATCGCTTTCTCTTCCGCTGGCAGGCTGGCATCCACTGGTATGGACATCAGCATGCGTACCATAGCCTCGCGGTGTTCTCGAGAAGTCATCAAGAGGTCATACAAGCTCAACGTCGTGTTCTTTTGCTTGAGAGCTTGTTTAACCTGCGTGAACGCATCGAGGAGGTCCTTCTCCCGGCAGGTTGGTTTATCCCCCTTACTCTCCTCCATCCGGCCTAAGAGACGGATCTCTCGAGGCGGGGCGGTGTTAGAAGAGGGGTTGTTTGTCTTCCTACCAGAAGAAGGTGGCTGCGTTCCTGTGCCTGTGGCCTGCTTCTGGGGCATGGTCATGGGCACAGAGGCCAGGGGCCTAGGCTTCGGGAAACCGAGCGTAGAACTGTCTTTTGTCGCCTTAGCTTCAGTGCTTTACTCCTTCCGCTTAGGAGGTGATGCCTGATGGTGCTGTTTGGAGGTCTGCCCCTGCGTGAGAGGAGCAACCTGTGGTCGGGGCACCCTAATGATGAAGGGTGCTCTCGGTGAGGGCACAGACGAAGCTGCGGCTTGGGCAGTAGCGTGTGACGGAGGCCGTACCTGAGAAGGTGCCCGTATAATGAACGGCGGCCGTGAGACCCCACCTGCTGCCGAAGAAGTAGTTGGCCCCCTTTGTGAGGTGGTGGGCACATGCAAGACAAAAGGTTGTTTTGGCGGCCCTTTACGCTCACCGTCCGTACTTACCACAGTGATTGTATAAGGATCGTAATTTGCGTTTAACGGATCCTCATATACATGTAATGTCTGGTTTTCTGGACACGTAGGGTTACTGCTGTCTAGTTTCAGATGATCTTCGTCAATCATGCGTTGAATATCGTCTTTCAACGCCCAGCAGTAATCCGTGTCGTGACCACACATCTGGTGGTAGTCACAGAAACGGTCCAGCCTGAAAGATCTCGGAACTGCCGGCTCGTTAGGTAGGGCTAAAGAGGGGTCCTTCAGTAATTCACAGTTACGTCTGTGACGCTGCAGGGCCTCTTCGGACACTTTCTTAGGTTGAATGTGTCCTGCCGCCAACAGTTGTTTTAGCAGTTCGGAATGTTTCACTGGTAGAGCCGCATATTTTGAGCGATCTTTACGCTCAAAATTCGGCTTTGGCTGGGGGGCCTGTTCAGGGGCAGCCGTGGCTTGGCTGGTGCCAGCACCAGCCGTGGCCTCAGGCGGTGTTGTTGCTGGAGCTTTCTTGTTTTTGTTCTTGGCATTCTCAGTCAATGCCGCTACAGTAGTGGTCGCTGCCTTACCTTTGTCCTTAGCCTTGTTGTGCGTGTTCTTGTAAGCGATGTACGCCGGGTCTTTGCTAGCCGCCGCAGCATCTTGGATGCTCCGGACCTGGGCGAAGGCCTGACGTATGTCTCCAGGGGAAAGATAATACAGCTTGGACTTGATAAAGTCGTTGACTGCTCCCTTGAATATGGCCAACAGGTGGGAGTTCGCGATCGGGTCACGGATCTCATTCAAGGTAGAGTTCCAACGCTGTATGAACTTTTGGACTGGCTCGAGCGGGTCCTGTTTCACCCCCATAAGCTACTCGAATGTGACTTCCGGCTTCACGTTGTATCTGAATCGGGTCACAAATTGGGTCAGCAGCCCTTCCAAGGTTGAAATGGAAGAGCGTGGGAGAGCTCGGTACCAGTCTAAAGCCTTCCCTGTTAACGACATCGCAAAGACTCTGACCAAAGTATGCGGCCACTGTTGCAACAACAAGGATTCGGATCTAAAGGTGGCCAAGTGCGTGTTGGGATCCCCCTCCCCATTATACTTCGTAAAATGTGGGAGGGACATCCCTGGAGGCAACGTCAACACGGGGACCGCTGGATTAATCGGATCATCTTGATAGAAATCCATAATCTGAATGGTGTCAGATCCAACAGTTTTGAGGCGTCGCACCTCCTCGGTAAGCGTCTGGATAAGGTGGAACGCTTGATCCAGACCTGTTAAGGGAGGTGTCTGTGCAGCAGGCGCAGGAGCAGGAGGTTGGACTGGGTGAACAGCCCCAGGAAACTGAAATGCAGGAGGTGGTTGGTTACCTGCTGGTGGAGCAGGGGTTCGTGCAGGCTGGGAGACCTGCGAAGGCCCCCACCCACCGGTTTGGGACGCGGGGTTAACTATTGCCTGCTGCGGGGCATAATGATAAGTGTAGCGAGGAAGCACCCGTGAAAATTGCGCCGCTGGTGCTGGCGGGGGTTGGGGATCGTAAAACGCAGACGGATATTGTTGCACAGCAGGGTCGGTCCACTGACTTGTTGCAGGGTATTGAACAAAGGGTTGCTGTGGTATGGTCACAGTATGTTGCTGAGTTGGCGGGGGCAGCAACCTTTGCGCTGAGCGAGTTGTTGATACAGTGTGAGCCTATACCTGAGGGATGAACTGAGGCGCAGTGGTCGCCGGGATCACCGCCGGGATGACGAGTACGTGGTGGGACGGACCCGCCCCTGCGTCATGGCGCAGTGGTTGTGTTTGCCACCCAGACAGCTGCGTCTGGGCTAGCGGGAGGCCAGAAAGTTGTGCCTGCGCGGTTGCAGCTGGGTTAAGGGAGGCTGCCTCTCCGTCAAAAGGAAACAACGGATCTTCTTGTGTGTGGAGGGCAGAGTATGGAATGAATTTTCCGACATGGCCGTGAATTCGTCCTCCGCCTCTTCCTCTCGCTGGGGTTCCGCCACAGGTTGTGCAGCCTAGCCTCTGGCCATGATCAGCCGGGAGATGAGCTCGTTTTGGTGCTCGGTTAAGGGGATTATATCGTAGGCCATTGGCTTGAAATCGTAACCCCCTCGATGGAGCGCCTCAAAGTTTCGTTTTGCCTCAAGCTCGGCTCGGCTGAGAGCCAACCTTGCTTGGATCTTGACGCAAATGAAGTTGTAATCTTCAGGGGTTATGACCGTGAAGATAGGATCTTTTCCCTGAAGCCTTAATGAACGGCGCAAGGGTCCCTGAGGACCGGTTGCACCGGGGGCTGGCCCTACGGTCGCCGTCGGGTTCACGGGCACGACACCCGAATCGACAGTGGTCATGGCAGTTGTGGCTGTTGTGTTTGAATAGTAAGAATCCATGGATCAATGATGAAAAAGTGACTGAAAGTCGGATCTGAATGAAAGAAAGGTTGACAGACAACACAGAAGGCTTTCTACCCTGCCAGATTTCAAAGAAATCATCTTTGCGACCGATCTACACCACACGATTGACCTTAGACCTCCCTAGAGGTATTACGTCTACGGCCTAGGGTATAGATCTCTAAACAGGGTTACCCGAAATATTCGGATCGGAGCCTGAAGGCCCTCCTTCTAGCGCCAGAAAACTGTAACGACGGAAAACGTCGGCAGCTGGAAATACCGACCGAAATTCCGTGTACACAGCTTTAACCACGGATCCGCGCGAGGGCTAAGCTGGAAAAACGAATCCGCGGTGCCCTGAACGGTCTTGTCGATCAGACAGGGACTTACGGGTCAGTAAAAGTGATGACGATTATGGATTTTTGCGTGCCGTGATTTGGTGTGAGAGACCGTGAAGTGGGAGGACAACGACGTAGATGGATCGCTATGAAGATAACGCCAAAACGCCGAAAAGATGCTAATCGGGAGAGAAAAAGCGTGAACGTCGCAAAGATCAAAGATCTATGTTTCAATGCTGGATCGGATGTATGTTTGTGTGTATATTATGTTACAATGGGAGAAGACCCCCAACAACTGGATATAAAATGAGCACAAAACAACAAGAAAACTGTCTGGACAGAAATCTGATCTACCTTGTAGACCTAAAGCCTTGGTGTAGGAATGGTCAAGCTCTGAAGTCTGTCGATCTTTTGAACGATAGAACCTGCTAACTGGGCGAGACGACTCTGCAATTCCCGTTCTGCTTCTTTGCTTCGGGTAGATCTGCTGTTAGGACTCAGGCGTGCTGTGTTCTGTTTCTGCTAAAGGATCGTATTTGCAGAGATTACCAAAAGGTTGCTCTTGTTTCTCTGTTCAAGGCAATAAGTGTTCCCTTGCTCAGAAAATGCTCTTGTCCTCTTGATCTGCTGCCAACAAAAAGCGATAAGTGCTCAAGTGCTCTGGTTCGTTAACTTGTCAACTTGCCAACTCTCCCCCCAAATCTCCTCCCTTTTGTATATTTGTCAGGCAGAGTATTTATAGGCCGCGACACGTTCAACCCTGATGATGTGGGCCCGAATGTCGCGGATCCTGTTGACGCGATTCTTTTAAGTTGAACTGTGACTACGCACAACACGCTCGTTTGCGTGCTGTGCGTGTAAAGAGCAGGCCCATGATAGGCGTGTCTCGGATGCGTTTGCGCTCATTCGCTTTGTGTTGCGTGTATGAGCGCACTGACGTAAAAACAATGAGTTCAAGATCGTTTTACGCTCACCACGTAGCTGTGCGTGGCAAAGCGTAAATGTAACATACGCTCACTACGCAGCCGTGCGTGGTGAAGCGTAAACAAAGTATAACTTACGTTCATCACACAACTGCGCGTGATAAAGCGTAAATAATGCATAACTTACACTTACCATGCAGCGGTGCGTGGTGGAGCGTAAGGAGCGTGCAACTTGAATCATGACCCACGCACTGGTACGCACCGCCGCGTAACGAGCGTAAAGGCCACTTATGTATGCGCCGCAAGAAAAAGTGCCAACTCGTCGTGCCTCTCTGGATTTTTCCTTCAACTATTTTAGAGCTTATTATGCTCATCACGCTGCCGTGCGTGATAGAGCGTAAACTTGTCCTTGAACAAATTCGTCTTTAACTGTCTTGGAGCCTATTACACTGCCGTGCATGATAGAGCGTAAACTTGTCCTTGAACAAATTCGTCTTTAACTGTCTTGGAGCCTAGTACGCTTATTACGCTGCCGTGCGTGATAGAGCGTAAACTTGTCCTTGAACAAATTTGCCTTTAACTGTCTTGGAGCCTAGTACGCTTATTACGCTGCCGTGCGTGATAGAGCCTAAACTTGTCCTTAGACAAATTCGAGGCGCGTTCTCGCTCAAATTACAAATCTTTGCCTGAGGCCGACCCGTAATTTTCACGGTGTTTCAACACTCACCTCCATTCCATGGCTATGCTCTACACTTAGCACCATGAAACATCACTTTGACACTTAACATCATTTCGCATTGTTTGCATTCACATTTTTAGCTAACCATGTGACCCCTGGTTGCACCCACCGCCTCAGTTACAACCAACAAAGTCCCTATTAGGCACCCTGTCTCTGCCTCCACCAAGGCCCTCACATGGATGTGGGGTTAGGATGTGCGCTCACGAACCCCTTGGTGTTGTGGCCACCAACATTTTTGGTTGTTATAGTTTTTTGGTGCTAAAATGAGGGCCTCACCATTTCTCTCTACATTTTCTAATTATTGTCCTGTGTGCTCTCTCCACCATTGGTTAGTGTAGAGTGGACCACATCATCAGTTTCCCTAGAACCTCGATGGAAAAAAGCTAAAGCATATCTTTGGCACTTAACCAAAATGCTGGACGCTTAGGAGAGCATAGCTGGCTCTCAACATAGAGAGCATAGTTGACTCCAGCGTAGCAAGCGTAGCACCAAAGTTAGCCATTTTCAGTAGCTTTCATAATTAGCATTTTTTCTACATTTCCATACTTAGCATTTTTTTTTTTGCATTTTCATACTTAGCCAAATTTCCGTAGTTTTATACTTAGCCAAATTTCCACAATTTCATACTTAGCCAATTTTCTACAATTTCACATTTAGTCAATTTTTTGCAGTTTCCATACTTAGCCATTTTTTACACTTAGCTATTTTTCTACATTTTTATACTTAGCCATTTTTCTACTACTAGTAGACTTAGTCAATTTTCTATAGTTTTCAGAGTTAGCCGCTTTTGCAAATAGCAACTCTCATAACTTGATTTATGAAAATGAATCCAGATCAACCTTCCATGTTAGTGTTTAACACATTTGACACCATGATCCACCCAAAGCATGCTGTGCTAAGCCATGAACAATATAATTTCATTTGTGCCAAAATCTAAGTAGGATTACCAGTAGATTGCCTTGACTTGGAGGCAAAATAGGACTACGAACAAGTCCACCAAGATGGATGAGAGTACAACCCCTCCTTGTTCGACATATTTCCACTCATGGAGTCCTACCACCAGTTGCTATCCCAACTCATTTGTGTGAATGAGCACAATGCAAGGACAACCTACGAGGAAGTCCCATAGGAGGAAGAAGATGAGTTCAAGGCTTGCTCTAAATGTGAGAGCCCTCTTTACATTATCTTCCAACAACCACTCCCCAATATGACTCCTCCTTGATTCAATTTACCTATCCTCTCTGAGATGGTAACCATCCTAGTTCAGCCTTCCTTGCACGCAACTGTTGCATTTTCCCAACCCTTCACTCATGTAGGGGCCATCTCGATGCCCTAAATGATTTGGTCATCCTATGTCCTGCTTGTCTCATTGGTTCCCTTAGCATCAATCTAACCCATGTGTGTGTGGCCTACCTCAGTCACCACTCCCATCACTCAGCTAATGCATCAACTGCATCCATCTGCTACAACATTAAACTAGCAATGATCGTCTGCTATGACTTTAAACTAGCTGGCACATCCCCAAGCTTGGATCAAGCATTCCAGCTAATCCAAAGTTTGATAGAGGAGATCAACTGACTCAAAGCTACCTCCTCCAAAACTATCAAAGTGGTGTAGTCCCACCCTTGACTCTCCTAATTGGGGTCCTGCTACCTCAACTCACCAAGTACAATGGTGAAGGAGACCCCAATGCACACTTGGTCACATTCTGACCTGAGTGCTTGCTCCTTCAAGCTTGACCACATGCCCTCATGTGTTCCCCATTTCACTCATTGGAAAGGCCTTAGATTGGTATTGCACACTACAAAAGGCCTCAATATCTTCTTTGAAGGATCTCATAAGCCAATTTGTAACACACTTTAGGTACAACCTAAAGCTTGAAGCAACCCTCAACCAACTCATGCAGGTCAAGTAGGGGCCCCTAGAGCCTCTGCCAAAATTCCTCTAATGCTGAACACCACATTAAGCGAAATGTATGGACCCCTAGCAGAGATGCAACTACTAGCCATCTTCAAGGGTTTAGTGAACAACTTCATCAAGTGCAAACTGTATTACCTAGCCCCAAAGTCTCTTAGCCAAGCCTTTGCCCAAATGAAGGGCATAGAGGAGGTAGTGTAAGCTAGCAATGACTCGGCCCATGTGGCCTACAGAAACCAACATGCATACAAGAAAAATGAAATAGTGGCAATAGTGGCCACAAGTACAAAATTAACCAATCGGGGCTTGATGGCTAAGTAGCCCAAGGCCCTAGCTCACAAAGCTGCCAACTATGGTGCCAACTTATCTACATCGGTAGGGGTTGCCCCAAGGTCCAACTTTGAGCGTAAGGATTGCTCAAAGTATACACCGTTATCAATAGAACCCTCTAAACTATTTGAGAAACTTATGAAAGCTGGGTGAATCCAATACAAACACGTATCAGAGATTTCCCACCAAAAACATGATAGGTATTGCAAACTATTGAGGAATCCCACCTCAACAGTATCAAATGAACCCCCAGTCCCACAACACTTCAAGCTAGACCAATACTATCATTATGAATAGATTTTTGGTCATAGTATAGATAACTATCATGCTTTATAGGATGACTTGCAAAGAATGATAGAACAAGGCCAACTAGTGCTCGACGTAGTGAGCCAATCCAACGTAGATGATGCCCCCTATGTCATAAACTTCATCAACATGGGTGGCAAGTCTAAACTTGCGTAATAACCTTTTGTG
This sequence comes from Gnetum montanum, assembly GCA_015680685.1. Taxonomy (NCBI): domain Eukaryota; kingdom Viridiplantae; phylum Streptophyta; class Gnetopsida; order Gnetales; family Gnetaceae; genus Gnetum; species Gnetum montanum. Next base: position 164,693 of record MNCI01011809.1, on the reverse strand, counting down.
ATCCATGTGCATCCTAGTAAGGCAAGGATCCCCTTGGCCTCCACAAGCAAGAGGCCCCTTTTATTATCAAAGTGCCACCTCAAGCACCCACAACACCCTTTGTGGTTAAGGTCCCACAGCAGTCGTCCGCTAAGATGTTAAATTGGCAATCAAACTAACCGTTTTTTAAGACATTAAACTAGCATGATGCTATACCTACAACTACTAAACAACCCTTTATCATCAAGGTGCCACAATGAGCTAGCACCATAGCAACAAATCCCAAACAATCATTATTTTTCATTAGGGTGCCACAACATGATGGCCCCTCACCTACCCAAGGCCCAATAGTGGGTAATGTGTTGATCTTTTCTCCTTCAAGGATTACCCCCACTGGCAACCTGGGTAGGCCTACCAAATGGCAATGCAAGAGGCTAAACAAGCACCTCACGATCCCCACAGTTGAAGTAAAGGCCATAACTAGTAAGCTGCAACTGAACACTGGGGCCCCTACCCCCAAGTAGGCCAAACAACCCACGTCCAAGTCCCATTCACGAGAGATCTATTTCTCAAGACATATGGAGGAGGTCAAGACCAACATAATGACTGATGACAAGGACTTCGCAGCTGCACTAGTCTAGGTGATCCAAATGCTCAAGTAGAAGAACACAACACTGAGCTTGTATGACCTAGTCATGACCTCATTTTCTCACTACTACGAACTAGCCTAGATGTTGACCTCCATTCCTATTACAAAGGACATCCCTACAAATGAGAATGCTATCCATGTAGTGATCTTACCTCTTACACCATAAGAATCAAGATCAACATCCATGACCTTTCATGACAAAGTAGTCAAGGTCAACCCTGAATGAGGGAAGGTCATAATAGCTTCATTGTCAATTAGCATATGCATTGGGTAGTGCACCATCTGCAGGGTGCATGTTGATGACGGTATAACAAAAAACGTAGTATTGTACTCCATCATTAATAAGGTAGGCCTAATAAATGAGATCAAGCCTACCAAAATCATGAGTCTAAAATCCTTTAATAGATCACACGTCACCATTAGGGGTACAATCAACATCACCTTTGGGACAAGGGAGTAGTTCCCCACATCCATATATTTCACAGTCATAGAGGAGATGCCAAGCATCAACCTAATCCTAAGCCAACCTTGGCTAGGTCAATTATGGGCTGTCTCCTCCATAATCCATCAAGAAATCTACCTTCCATACAAAGGTGATCAAGTTATCATCCATGGTGATAACATCTCCCCTCCAGCTACCCATAACATAGACATGGGGTAGGTGCCAAAGGTGGAGTTTCTTAGTGGTACACTTGCAGCAACCAATGCAATGCCTAAGGCTAACACACTTGAATGAGTGGTTGAAGCCAATAGCCTCCCAGAGGATCCTAAGCCTTGTGCATCCCCTAATCCATGCTTGGTTAGGAAGAAACTATGTGACCAAGACGTTTCCTTGGCCAAAAATACACTAGGTGCCTACTTACCCCTTGCCCCATATTCCATGCATTTTTTGTTTTCACTTGCATTGCATTTGTTCATGCATTTACATTTCACCTACTTACTTAGTTTACACACTGCTTCACTTTGTTTATAGATTTTGGCTTTGGTTACACATCCATCCACTTAGCTTATGCATTCCATTTGAAAAGCATTAAAAACACATGAAAATAAAAAAAAATCATAAAACTACAAAAACACATGGCCTGAAAAGGCCTTAAACTAGTCATGCATGAAAATGCCTTAAACTAGCAATGGACCAAAATGGCCTTAAACTATCATTGTGACTTGGAATAGCCCAAAACTATCACTTTTCACATTGCTTTCCTTTCACTTGTGCACATTAACCTTATTATGTAGTTGCTACTTGATGTTGTTTTTCTAGTTGATTTTTGCAAGGTCTTGCAAGCACACAACATGGCTATGCATGTAGCAGCATACCTCACCAAAGGAAGGTAAGCACATAGCATGTCCACTATGATGCTAAATTGGCATGAACTGTCCTTGGGCCATGATGCTAAAACTGGCATCCATAGCATGTACGCTACAACAGTAAATTGGCATAGCTCATCCTTGGTTCATGACATTAAATTGGCACAACATCCACCATCCACTACGAAGTTAAACTAGCATCCAGTAGTTTGCTAGGACTATAAACTAGCACATCATGGTCTACCAGGACCTTAAACAAGTTAACAGTCTGCTAGGACTTTAAATTCGCATGTTGTTGATCTTTTAGAACACCTGCCATTAGTGAAACCTTTGGGGCACTCACAGCATCATTCCACTACCACTTCCATTGGCTTCTTGCGCATTTACAACTAGTTCAACTTTTCATGCATCTTCACATATGGAATTTCACTTGCATTTCATGTTTTGTAGTTTTCTTATCTTCTCAGAGTTGTGTTTGCAGGATGAAGCCTCAGAGGTGGTCACACAAAGATGCATCTCATTACAACAGTAAGTCCCCACATCACTCTAATGTGCATAATTGGGTTAGCTAAGCCACTCAAGAGTGCACATCCCCTTCATCTTGTTTTAACCTACACATGTCCTTGCATTATAGCCTATGCATGTCCCTTGCATTCCAATAGCCTCTTACATTCCCTGCATTCCATTGCATGCAAACCCCTCTAATGCATACACACTATAAACACACATGACATACTCTCTTCACATCCCATCATAGAACCCATGGTAGACATAATGCAACTTGGCCCATGAAGAGTCCCTGTTGGCTAGTCAAAGCCCAAGTAGATGTAACACAGTTCATCCTTGGAAGGAAACACCTATCCTACAGACACAATGTGGTTGCATCAAAAGCAAAGCCTATCTACTCAATGGTCGACAAAGTCCATCCACTCGATGAAAAACACCTTACAGCTAGCATTCAGCAATAAGCCAGATCCAATGAAGGTTCACCTCATAGCAAATTAACAGCACTATAGTTTTGTAACTGATCTAGCCTTGGATCAACCTTGACTTTCTCATGAGCACTTTGATGAGAGGTTAATGTTTCAAGGATAAGCCACTTTATGCCATGGTCACCATCAGCCATGCTAACTTTGCATCTTGCATCATGATACACTATTTTCATTTCATCTTCCCTACTTACATTTCATTCCCCTAGCATTGCCTACACCCATTTCCCCAGCATATCCCTATCCATAGCACTCTTGAACATGGTGGAACAACACCCGATCTAGTACTGACAAGTGATGTTGGTGCCACATCTACTATGGTGTTTTGTGATTCTTTGTTGACATCTCTCAAGCCACTCCTCCAAATGTCAACAAAGAGGGACCAATGAAACACCACAAAAATTTGAGCTACCACTTCTTGACTACAAATTTGGCTAAGTATCAAAATGATGACACTTTCCTCAAATTTTTCTAAGTGTTGGGACTATGCTCTCCATTGCACCAGAGCATAGTCAACTCCAACTACTAGATTTGCAAAATTTTTGTAAGTGTTAGAATGATGGAACTTTCTACAAATTTTTCTAAGTGCCGAGACTACAATCTCCACTATAGTAAAGTGTAGTCAGCTTCAATAGCCAATTTTCTATAATTTTGGCTAAGTGTCAAAATGATGACACAAGTTGTAGAAATTTTTCTAAGTGTTGTGCTATGCTCCCATTGCCCTTGCTATGCTCTAGAGCGTAGCTAGTGTAGTTAGCACACCCAAAGCTAGTTTTGCAAGATTTTTTCTAAGTATCAGAATGATGACACAAGCTACAAAAATTTTTCTAAGTGTTGCACTATGCTCCCATTACCCTTGGTATGCCCTAGAGCATAGCTAGCGTAGCTAGCATGGAACACCAATTTTGCAAAAAAATTTCTAACTGTCAAGATTATGCTCTAAAGCATAGCAAGGGGTGAGCATAGCAAGCATAGCAACTAGAGTTAGAATAATTTTCAAACTTTTTCTAGTCACCTCTAGACTTAGAAAATTTTCTAAATTTTTCTTGTAGTCCCACCTATCACACTAGCATGTGGCACCTGATTTACATTTTGGGCTAACCCTAGCCCTATAAATAGCCCTGGACCCCCAACATTTTGGGGGTTGGTAGTTGGCACTTTCATTTGGCATTTGGCATCTTGGCACTTAGCTTCATGGGTGAACAAGACCCAAAGCACACCACATCAACAGAGAGTCATAGCTACATTGCACGATACACTGTGGCCCTGTTGTAGCCCTACGTCACACAGTACACCATGGCAGCCAACTTGGGAGGCACGGTTCATCACGATGAGTGCTAGACTTTATGGCCCAACACCACTGAGACTATGACTATGATTCCACTATGCTTATTGTATACTATGTACCTTTTGAGATCCTTTTGAAGTTAACTACGCTCCCATTTTAGGTGTTGTTCCATTTCTCTCTCCCATTTCTAGCATTTTCTTGCATCTCTTCACATTTTTTCATGCGTTGTCATGCTATACTACACTTGGGCAGTAGTTTCCATGGGTTGACATCCTTGTTTTGGTTGAAACCCTTTGCTATGCTCACCCCCATTCCATAGCTACTCTCTACATTTCACACTGCAAAACATCGCTTTAACACTTAGCACCATTTTATGTTATTTGCATTTGCATTTTTGACTAACCACGCCACCCTTGGTTACATCCACCACCTCGATTGTAATCAGAAAATTCCCTGTTTGATCAATAAGGTCATTTAGGGTGCCTTGTCTTCACTTCCACCAAGGCCCTTATGCAAACACGGGGTTAGGCTATGCACTTGCAAATGCCTCAATGTTCTGGCCATCGATGTTTTCGATTGTTACACAATCAACCATGCATGTGAGGTTCTAGGGTTGTCAAGGTTGAGGACTAAGGTTTAAAGTTAAAAATAGTTAGTTTGGAAGTTTTCTAGGTGCTTTTGGACTTCCCTCTCTTTCTCCATGCTGGGGATGGTATGCCCAATGTGAAAAACTGGGGTAAAACAAAATTTCACCTTTTTGCATAATTTTTGGCCATGCATGTAGGTCCCTGAGGTTGCTAGTGATGGTTACCAATGCTTGGTGTTAAAATTTTTCTATTTTGAAGGTTTATGAGTGGTTTTTGATGTTTTCCACCCCTTTATCCACATTGGGGCTTCCATGCTCAACATGGAAAATTGGGGGAAAAAGCTTTTTAACCATTTGTGGTCACTTTCGATCATGCATGTAGGCTTCTAAAGTTACTAGTGTTGACTATTGACATTTGATGTTGAAATTTGGTTGTTTTAAGGGTCATTAGGTAAGTTTTGGACTTTCCTCATTTTTTCCACACTAGGGCTTCCATGCTCATCATGGAAAATTAGGGGGAAGGACTTTTTAGCTTTTTATGATTAATTTGACTATGCATGAGTGTCCCCAGGGTTGAAATTGGCTATGAGTGTCTAAGGCCAAAATCTAGCTATTTCGAAGGCTTTGACGAGGTTTTCAGGTTTCCCTCCTTCCATCCATGTTGAGGGTGGGAGGATTACCATGGAAGAGATCTCCCCCAACTAAGAAAGAAAATCTAGGCCAAATCGACAATCGATCGACCATGCATGTCAACCTCTAGGGTTACCTGTTTCGACAATTAATGCTAGGTATCAAAATTCGATAATTTGGAGGCTTCTAAGTGCCTCATGTAATCTTCCCCCTTTCTTCCACATTGGGCATAGTGGCCCTAGCATGGATGAGAGGAAGATGAAATTTTTGCACCATATTTGATCACTTTTGTTGCTTTCAGAAGCTCCAGAGGATTCTAGTCTAGGGATCATCGAGCTTTGAAAAAGTGTTATTTAATAGTCAATTTAGGTCATTTTTTCTTCCTCCCATATATCCACATTGAGGGTAAGAGGATCATCATGGAAGAAGCCTCCTCTAGTGTGAAAAACATTAAATCCTAGATTTTGACTAGTTTTGACAAGTTTCAACTAGGTTCAGTGGGGTTCCAAGGCTGCCAAAGATGCTTGGAGGGGTTCTAGGTCACATGGGGCTCATTTTGGAATCAAAATTGTGCTAGATGGGTGTTGGGGGATAAGAGTGGGTGTTACTCCTCCTTCTTCCACACTAAGCACTACATTATTTTCACAATAATAAATCTTTCTTTTCATTTCCTTCTGCATTTTTCTTATTACGTTCTTTATGCATAATGTTGAATGTTATGAATATTTAACATTTACTCCAACATCCAACAATGAGATGTCACAATTTCCATCATGTTACTAAAGAAGAGATAATTAAGCCTTTAGCTAAAGATATGGAAGATGTGAGGAATGCTATGAAGTATATTACAAAAAAACTTAAGAAGCTATAAGATAACAAAGAACTTCATCCCTTACTAAAAGTATCTAGATAAGAGAACACAAGGGTTTCTTCATTAAGACATTCATCCACATCACATATTGAAAATAAAATCTCTTTTAAGAATAAAGCCTTTAAAGAATATAAGAAATAAAAAGATGAGGTCCATCATGCTCCAAGTATTAAAAATAAGTCTCATTGGTTTATATTTCAAAGAAAGGAAGAGAAAGAACCTATTTTACAACCGTAAAAGAATTCAAGTAAAAGGATTGAATTTACTTTTAATAGATAATTAAGACATGATTCTAAATTACCCCATGTTGAAGTAAAGAATTTATTGAAATGAAAGATACTAAGTGTCTTCTTTCTTGGCCCAAGATGTTAAACAAATACTTTGAGATTGAAGATGTTGAATATCATCAACAAGAATCATATGCTGAGATAAAGCTTGAAAGTATGGCATAAGTTTGTTGGGAAAAATAAATTCATGCTTAAGTTATGATCAAATTACCAAGGATTTATGTAAAGACACCTACATTGATCAATAAATCACCTTTAAATACTAAATCTAGATATTATGTAAAGACAAAACTTAATGCTAGAAAATAAGAAATATAGTTATCTTCAGTTAATTTATTAGAAGATTACAACAAGGTCAAAATCCACAAACATTCGAAACCTATCACACTCACATGATATTACATAGGAGGCTCTACAACCACACAATGGCTATTTTTAATGCAAGATACAACCAATAGAGAATCTCTTCCATAACTCGGAACTAAGATCTTGACTTACAAGTAAGAAAAGACAATAAAACACATAGACCAACACATCAAAACTTGATCTTGGAGCTACAATCAATAATTGCATTCACTTAATATACCTACACACCTTCTCTTACTTAGCTTTCCATAGTTAAGAGCTCTCTTCACTCATGGTCATCAACAATGATGAGTTAGAATAATAGTTATGATAAACCAAAAGACAAGAAATCTAGAAACTTTTTCTTAACTCAACTTAAGATTCTTCAGATGTTTTCCAAGTTTTCTCACCTTCTCCTTGACTATCTTCATCCTTTTCTATCTTGTTTTATGGTTTTTCCAAATTGGGACGAGTGTTTTCAAGAGTTTTCCTAGCTGTATGGTTTGTTTTTGACCTTGATAAGACATCTTTTGTGTCAACCTAGCTCTTAGAGAAAACATCTTCTATCATTGCAAGATGTCTTCTTTGGAGGCCAAAACGTCTCCTCATATTGCAAGATGTTTTACCTAATATGTCTTATGCTTAGGGGAGACATCTTGTCTAAGACATCTCTTGGCTTGGGAAGACACCTTCCCTGAGATGTCTTCTTCGAGAATGAGATGTCTCACCCAAGATTATAGCTAAAATAGCAAAATGTCTTCTCTCTTATTAAGACATATCCTATCAATCTAAGGCCTTAACCAAGACATCTTCTAGTCTTCCAAGACTTCTTCTTCATGCTTGAAACCTAAAAACACACATGTAGGAAAGAATAAGGGGATTAAAATAGGTTCTCCTACACCAACTCTTCCATCCTTTAAAAAGTGAACTCATGTGAATAAGGGAGTAGGGTTGAAGTGATCCTCCACTTAAGAAGTTTAGTCTCATGGGTCCATATAGAATCATCAATGAATTGATCCTCCCAATGGATCAAATATTCATGCGTCTTGACTCCCTGAGTGCTAGAGGCTTCCTTTTTCTTCAATATGATTTCCTTCCTTTCCATTAAAGATTTGGACTAATCATTAGTCCCCTTTAACTCATTTATTCTACCCTATATGATCTTCTCATTAGCTGGTCCATGATAGTGCATAAGATCTAAAACATTATATACAAAATACATACCAACATCATTTGGTAAATCAATCTCAAAAACATTATCATTAATTTTAGCCTTGACTTTGAAAACCCCGTCTTCTTGGCTTTTAATTTGAAGAAGTTAACACCTCTTAACCTCTTCTTCTTTGAGTGCATGTAAACTAAGTCATCCAAATCAAAACCATGCTTCCATTTACTCTTGTTTCCCTTAAGGACTTTCTCTTCAACCTTCTTCTCAAGATTTAATTTTACATGTGCATGGAAATCTCTCATCTCTTGCTTAAAATTAGCACTAAGTTGAGCTTCACTATGAAAGCTCTTCAAAGTATCCATCATCTTTGGATAAAATCCATAGTTCATCTCAAATGGGCTTTTACCAATAACAACAAAAAAAGCATTATTATATGAAAAATTAGCATGATAGAACAATTTTTTCCACCTATTTGGTTGTCCATCACATAAACATGTCAATATGTATATGAAGGATTTATTCACCACCTTCATTTGGCCATCAAATTATGGATGTTATGGACTAGAAATATTTAACTTTGTCCCTAAAATTTTTCAAAGGAGCCTTCAAAAGTGACTTGTGAATTTAGAGAATCTATCATTAACCATACTCAAAGGAATTCCATGCAACTTCACAACATGCTAGAAAAATAAATTTACAACATGAGAAGCATCACTCGTCACTCATCTTCTTACATAGAATAAAATACATCATCTTGTAGAACCTATCTAAGACAGAAAAAATTCCATCATTCCTACCCTTGATCTTTGGAATACCACTCATAAAGTCCATTTACATACTTTCCCATGGATCATTGGAAATGGCAAAGATATATAGTATCCATTCACACCTTTACCTCCTTAAACTTCTGATATGTCAAGAAATCCATCACAAATTTTAAAACTTCTATTGCCATACTAGGCCAAAAATAGTGCCTATCCATAAATTCCAATTTATTATCCTTGCTCATGTAACTTGGCATGCCACTAAAATTCTTTTAAAATAATATCTTTTTCCTAAATCACAATTAGAAATACATAACTTTCCATTTTGAAATAACAGTTCATCTTGAATATGATAGTCCCTTCACTAGTCTATCCTAGTCATCAATGCCTCTTTAAGGCTTCTCCAAACTTTCCCAAAATCATCTTCATGCTTATATAAAGAATCAAAATCACTTGTACCTTCCACATGAGGTACACTAAAATTAAGTACATGCACCCTAGATAACGCATGAGCCACCACATTAGCTTTTGTACTTTTGTGCTTCAATACAAAATTAATCTCCCATAACTTTGTAATCCATTTCATGTGCTTTGCACTCAACTTCTTTTGTGAGTTTAAAATTTGAATTGCTTATCTTTCCACCATCAAAGTGAACTTCTTGGGCAACAAGTAATGCCTCCAATGTTTAATTTCTTGAAGAATAACATAAAAATCCTTATTATATATGCTATATTTTTACCTTAAGTAATTCAACGTTCTAGAAAAGAAAGTAAGAGGTCTAACTTCTTGTCAAAGTACCCCACAAATGTCAAGTTCACTTACATCCACCTCCACTTGAAAAAGCTTTTGAAAATATAGAATTACAAGCATCAATTTATTAACCTTTTGGTATATCAAAACCTTAAGGAAAATGGAGAACAAATGATGTTTGTTGTGGATGTTGTATTTATAGGACAAGAACAAGAACTCCACATCATGGACAAGGACTTAAGAAAGCATGCCTATCAAAGTAAAATACTTCATAGGAAAAATGAGAGAATGGACAAATATGAAGACTACAAGCTAAATGAAGATGCTCCAGGGATTGAGAGGAAGCTAAATCAACAAGAGAAAGCCTTAGGAACCAAAGCTCAAAATTGAGAATACGTCTCCAAGGAACAACAAACATCTTGGCTAAGAGGAAGTCAATCATAGGAAGACATCTCCTAAAAATAAAAGGTGTATCCTCTTGAAAGAAGACGTCTCCCCAAAGGAATCTCCTTAGAGATGTCCCATTCAAGAAGGAGAAAACTCCCCAAAACTAAGGCTAAATTTAGAGAGATGTCCCAATCTCAAAGGAGAGATCTACATTATCCATTGGATAGCTGTTGCATGAATTTTGAGGTATTTTCAAAAACTCAATGCTATAAGAAGACTTCAAATTCTTAAGTATTATGCAAGCCTTTTCAACATCAAAGTTATCATTATCTATCTTATGCTATTGTACTTGTATACTTAAACTGTCATGTCATTTGTTAGATTTTTTATGGAACTATGATTCATTGGATAAGGAATTTGTAAATTGAGTTACACTCTCTCCTTATGTTTCTTTTTCTTTTCTTGCTACCCTAAGGGATTCATATACTTCTTATGACAAGGAATCCTTTTAGAGCTTATCAGGATCCTATAAGATTAAGTCATTTTGCTACGTCAAAACACTCTGGATTAAAGCTCTATTTTGTATAAGTTGTGGAATCCTTTAAACCACTCTTGAGCTTGTTGAGACCTTATGAGATTGAGAGTTGTCACAATGAGAAAACTGTCCTTAGTAGAGCTCAAATTTTGTAAAATTTTTGGTGTCCTCTAAATCATATTTTGGAAGAAACAAAGACTAGAGGCATGCAAGGAATATACCATCTAAGTGTGAACCATCCATGTTGGGAAACCACATAATTGTTATGTTTTGTGTAACAGGTGTTGTTGTGGTTTGGTGAACTTATTCATTCTCCCCACCACCCACCCACACCCCCCCTTCCCCCGCTTTTCTAAGTTCTTAGTTCTCAAGTGGTATTGGAGCCTAGAACTCTTGCACTTAACATCAACATTCAAGAGTAAACTATGGAGAAAACAATGTACACCAAGCCACCTATGTTCAATGGTTTTTATTTTTCCTATTGGAAGGCAAGGATGTAGGACTTCTTTGAATTAATGGATTTTGAGGTTTAGGAGTCCATTCTTGAAGGATAAACACGACTAATTAATAGTGTAACAAAGGCACTCAAATAGCATAGCAAGTGGATATCGGAAGAAAGAGATAAGTTTATGTACAATTCCAAAGTAAAAAATATTGTTTATATTATGCATTGAATAAATCTGAATTTCATAGGATAGTTAGTTGTAGAAATGCTAAGGAAATTTGGGAAACCTTAGAAGCTACTTATGAAGGCACATCCATAGTCAAACAATCCAAACCTTTGGTCTACAAAGTAAGTATGACAAACTTAAAATGAGAGAAGGTGAAAAGATAAAAGACTATTTTCTAGGGCTAATGATCTAGTTGTAGAAATTAGGAGTATAGGTAAGGACCTAGCTGAAAGTCCTGTGGTAATAAAAATAATTTGAACACTCCAACTAGAATTTAGACCTAAGATTATAACCATGGAGGAGATTAGAGATTTTTCAGTTTTAAAATTTGAAGAGCTTCAAAGTATTCTTGTTACTTATGAAATGAACCTCATAAGTGAAGGGGTAATAAAAGAAAAAACCATTGCCCTAAAATTAGACTTCAAGGAAATGAAACTTGCTAAGCAATGTAATGACCAAAAACATCGATGACTGGAATCACCGATGGATCAACAAACACATAGCCTTAACCCAACCTCCATATGAGGGCCTTACTAAAAATGGAGGCAAAGCACCCTAAACAATCTTGTCAATCGAATAGGAACTTTTCGGTTACAATTAAGGTGGTGGTGCAACTAGGGTATGGCATAGTTAGCCGAAATGCAAATGTAAGTGACATGAAACATTACTAAGTGCCAAAGTGATGCTTCATGGTGCTAAGTGTAGAGCATAGCCACAAAATGGGGGCAAGCATAGCAAAGGGTTTCAACCAAAATGAGAGTGTCAACCTATGGAGACTATTGCTTGGGCATAGTACAGTATGATGACATGTGAAAAAGTGTGAAAAGATACAAGAAAAATCCAATAAAATGCTAGAAATGAGAGAGAGAAATGGAATACTACCCCAAATGTAGTTAACTCCAAAAGGGTCTTAGAAGGTACACAATGTACAATAGGCACAATGGAAGTGCAATCACAGTCTCAGTGGTGTTAGGCCGTGAAGTTTGGCATTAGCCATGATGAACCATGCCTGCTAGGTTGGCTTCCATGGTGTACCATGCAATGTTCTACAGGGCTACAATGGGGCTATGGTGTACCATGCGGTGTAAGGCTACAATAGGACCATGATGTACCATGTAGTGTAGGGCTACAATGGGGTTGTAGTATAATGTGTTGTGTAGCAATGCCTCTTTACTAGTGTGGTGTGCTCTGGGTCTCATTTTCCAATGGAGCTAAGTGCCAAGATGCCAAATGCCAAATGCCCAATGAAAGTGCCAACTATCAATTGGGGAAAAGATGAAATCCAACCCCTGAAACATTAGGGTGTAGGGGTATCTATAGGGCTAGGGTTAGCCCAACATGCCAATTAGGTGCCACATGGTAGTGTGGTAGGTGGGAGTATTAGAAAATTTTTAAAAAATTTCTAAGTTTGAAGGTGATTAGAAAAAGTTCAAAAATTTTTCTAACTCTGGCTACTATGCTCGTCCTATGTTATGCACAGGATGCAGGATGCTGCCCGAGAACAAGGCGTAGCATGGGCACTTAGAAAAATCTAGTAAAAATTATAGTCTTTGTTCTTGCTACTCTAGCTATGCTCTGGAGCGAAGTAGGGGGTAGCCTCAGGAGTTAGAAAATCTACCAAATGTCTCTTCCACACTGAGCTAGCTTGATAGCTTCTTACTTAACACTTAGGAAAAACTAGCCACTAAAAGGTGTGCTACATTGGCTACACTTTAGAGCGTAGCAAGGGCAATGGAAGCGTAGCACAACATGCAGAAAATTCTGCAAAACTAGCCATTTGTGTGTTGGCTACACTTGCTACACTCTAGAACGTAGCAGAGCATAGCAGCTACAATGCTAGAGTATAACAGCTACAGTGTCACGCATAGCACAACACTTAGAAAAATTTCTACAACTTGTGTCATCATTATGACACTTAGCCAAAATTGTAGAAAATTAGCTATTGAAGATGACTACACTCTACTATAGTGGAGAGTGTGGTCCTAACACTTAGAAAAATTTGTAGAAAGTGTCATTATTCTAACACTTGGAAAATTTTTTGCAAATCTGGTAGTTGGAGTTGACTACACTTAACACTTGGAAAAATTTGGGTAAAGTGCCATCATTTTGACACTAAGCCAAATTTGTAGTCAAGATGCTGAGACCTAAAATTTTATGGTGTTTCAATGGTCCCTCTTTGTTGATGTCTAGAGGAGTGACCCAAGAGATGTCAACAAAGAATTGCAAAACATCATAATAGACGTGGTACCAACATCACTCGTTGATACAAGATCAAGTGTTGTTCCACCATGTTTAAGAGTGCTATGGATAAGGGTATGTTGGGGAAAAGTGTGTAGGAAATGTGCTAGGGAGATGAAATGCAAGCAAAGAAAATAAAATGCAAATAGTGTATCTTAATGTAAGATACAAAGTTAGCATGGTTGACAGTGATCATGGCATGAAGTGGCTTGCCCCTAAAATGTTAACCTCTTGTCAAAGTGCTCATGAGAGAGTCAAAGTCAATCCAAGGCTAGGTTGGTTACAAAGTTGCAACATTGTCAATTTACTTGGGGATGTGCTTTTTCCCATTCTCCTTTTTTTTTCATTTTTTGCTCTTTTTTTTTGCCACGAGGCAAACCCCTGTTGGGTTCAGCTTACTACTAAATGCTAGCTGTAAGGTGTCGACCATTGAATAGATGGGATTTGCTTTGATGCAACCACATCACATCTATAGGAAAGGTGTTTCCTCCCTAGGATGAGTTATGTTACATTGGCTTGGGCTTGAACCAGCCCACAAAGGCTTCCCATGGGACGAGTTGCATTACATCCACCATGGGTTCATTAGTTGACATGAGGAGAATGCCATATGCATCACAATGTGTATGCATCAGAGGGATGTGCAATTGTGAGTATGTGGGGGATGAGAGGATGTTGAGATGAAGGGGGATGTGCATAAGCTATAATGGGATAAGGGGGATGTGCACTCTTGAGTGGCTTAACTAGTCTAATCATGCACATCGAAGCGATGTAGCAACTTGTTGCTATGATGAGATGCATCTTTGCACGATCACCTTCGAGGCTTCATCTTACGAACACAACTTCGAGAAGATAAGAAAACCACAAAATATGAAATGCAAGTGCAAATGCCAAATGTGAAGATGCTACAACTAATGGACACGAAGAAGCTATAAATGCATCAAATGTTATGCTAGTTGTAAGTGCTCAAGAAGCTAGTGAAAGTGCTAGGGTAATGATGCTACGAGTTCTTCAAAGGCCGCACTAATGGTAGGTGCTCCAAAAGATCAAAAAAATGGTGGAAGGAAATGATACTATGAATATGCAAACCTAGAGTGCTAGTTTATGGTCCTAGCAGACTATTGTGTGCCAGTTTAACATCGTAGCAGAAAAGCTATTGTGCCAATTTAACATCATGATCCAAAGATGATCTATGCCAGTTTATAGCCATAGTAGACTATCTGTGCTAGTTTCTTGCATCATGGCAAACGAGTGCTTACCTTGCTTGGGTGAGATGCGATGCTACACATATAGTCATGCTATGTACTTACAAGATCTTACAAAAATCAACTAGAAAAATAACATCAAGTGGCACCTATCATAAACAAAGTTAAAATGAAAAAATGAAAGGAAAGTAATGTAAAGAGCGATTTTTTTAGACCATTTTAGGCCACAACACTAGTTTAAGACATTTTTAGGCTAGGATTGCTAGTTTAAGGCCATGGTGGATCATGGGCTAGTTTAAGGCCTTTTCAAGCCATGTGTTTTTGTAGTTTTATGTATTTTTTATGTTTTTCAGATGCAATGCATAAGTTAAGTGGATGGATGTGCAAAAAAAGTAGAAATGTGTAAACAAAGAAAAGTAGTGTGTAAACTAGGCAAGCAAGTGGAATGTAAATGCATGAACAAATGCAACGCAAGCAAAAACCAAAAATGCATGGCCTGTGAAGGCAAAGGTTAAGTAGACACATAGCATGTTTTTGGCCAAGGAAAAGTCTTGGTCATGTAGTTGCTTTCTAACTAGGCATGGATTAGGGGATGCACAAGGCTTAGGATCCTCTGGGAGGCTATTGGCTTCAACCACTTGTTTAAGTGTGTTAGCCTTAGGCATTGCATTGGTTGCTACAGGTGCATCACCAAGAAACTCCACCTTCGACACTTGCTCCATGTCTATGTTGTGGACAGCCAAAGAGGATGCATTATAACTTGACCACCTTCGTATGGAAGGTGGACTTCTTAGCAGATGGAAGAGCCAAGGCTTGCCTTGGATCAGGTTGAAGCTTGGCATCTCCTCTATGACAGTGAAATCTATGATGGTAGAAAATTTCTCTCCTACCAAAAAGGCTAAGTTGATTGTAGCTTTGATGGTGACACATGATCCGTTGAAGGATTTTAGACATGTGATTTTGGTTGGCCTGATTTCATCTATTAGGCCTAGCTTGTTGATGATGGAGTACAAGAATATGTTTGTTGTTGCATCATAATTGACATGAACTATGTGAATTGTGCACTACCCAACACATATGCTAATGGATAGTGGAGCTATAGTGACCTCCCCTTGTTTGGAGTTAACCTTGACTGCATCATCGTGAAATGCTAGAGATGTTGAACCTAATTCCTATGGTGTAGGGGGTAACATGATTGCACAGATGATGTTCTCATCTACAGGGATGTCCTCTATAACAAGAATGGAGGCCAACATCTAGGCTAATGGTTGGTGGTGAGAAAATGAGGTCATGACCAAGTTGTACAAGCTCAATGTTGTGTTCTTTTGCTTGAGCATTTGTCTTACCTAGGTTAGTGAAGCAATGATGTCCTTTTCATCAGTCATTGTGTTGGCCTTGACTTCTTCCATGTGGCTTGAGAGACGAATCTCTCATGAAGGGGACTTGGGCTTGGGTTTCTTGGCCTACTTGGGGGCAGGGGCCCCAATGTTTGGTTGTTGCTTACTGGTTGTGGCCTTTGCTTCGGTCATGAGAGTTGCAATGCACTTGTTCATCCTCTTACACTGCCGTTTGGTAGGCCTACCCGAGTTGCTAGTGGGATCAGCCCTTGAATGAGGAGAGACCGAGGCGTTGCCCACAGTTGGGCTTCGAGTAGGTGAGGGGCCATCACATTATGGCACCCTTATGACAAACAGTGGTTTAGGATTTATTGTAGGGGCCAACTCATTGTGGCACCTTGATGAAGAAAGGTTGCTTAGTGGTTGTTGGCACTGCATCATGTCAATTTAATGTCTTAGAGGACGGATTGGTTTGGTTGCCAATTTAATGTCTTAGTGGACGATTGCTATGAGACCTTGACCACAAAGGGTATTGTGGGTGCCAGAGGTGATACTCTAATAACAAAGGATGGCCTCCTGCTTATGGAGGCCAAGGGGATCCTTGCCTTGCTGGAAGACATGCGGATCATAAAAGGTTGTTGCACAAGCTTAGATTTGTCACCTATGTTGATAGAGTTTATGACGTAGGGGGCATTGTCTACATTAGATTGGCTCGCTACATCGAGCACCAGTTGGCCCCATTCTATCATTCTTTGCAAGCCGTCCTAAAAAGCACGATAGTTTTCTATACTATGACCAAACATTTGGTGGTAATGATAGTATTGGTCCAACTTGAAATGTTGTGGGATCATGGGCTCATTTGGTATTGCTACGGTAAGGTTCCTCAGTAGTTCACAGTACCTATCATTTTTTTGATGGATAATGTCTAATCTATGTTTGTATTAGATTCAACTAGCTTTCTAGTGTTGGAGGAATTTTGGCACAAGCTCTAGGGGTCCCTACTTGACCTACATGAGCTGGTCAAGGGTTGCTTTAGGCTTAATGTTATACTTGAAGCATGTCACAAACTGGCTTATGAGATCCTCCAAAGAAGAGATTGAGGCCTTAGGTAGTACATGATACTAATCTAAGGCATTACTAGTGCGTGACATGGGGAACATATGTATGATGGCATTTGGCCAGGCTTGAAGGAGCAAGAACTTGGATCAAAATGTGACCAAGTGTGCACTAAGATCCCCTTTACCATTGTACTTGGTGAGTTGAGGCAGCTAGACCCTAGTTGAGAGAGTCAAGTATGGGACTATAGGACTTATGGGGTTGCCCCAGTAGATGTCCATCACCTTAATGGTTTCAAAGAAGGTAGCTTTGAGTTGGTTGATCTCCTCCATCAAACTTTAGATTAGATGGAATGTCTGATCCAAGCTTGGGGATGTGACAGCTAATTGCATTAGCTAGGCTTGTGTTGGTTGCATAGCATAGGGTTAGTTTGTTGGTTGTAGAGTTTTCCAGTTTAATGTTGTAGCAAACAATCATTGTCAGTTTAACGTCATAGCAGATAAGTTTAGTTGATGCATTGGCTAAGTGATGGGTGCAATGACCAAGGTATGCCACACATGAGTGGGTTGGATGGACACCATGTGCACCAATGAGACAAGCGGGATGTATGTTGCTTAAGTCATCTAGGGTTGGGAGGTAGCCCTTGCATGAGCACAGGGTTGGGCAAATGTAGCAATTGCTTACAAGGAAGGATAAATTGGCATGATTACCATCTCAAAGAGGATGGATGAACTGAACCGAGGAGGGGCTATACTAGGGAGCAATTGTTGGAAGATAGTGTAGAGGGGGCTCTTGCATTCAAAGTGAGCCTCAAACTCATCTTCTTCCTCCTGTGAGGCTTTCTCATAGGTTATCCCTACATCATGCTCATTTGCACAAATGAGTTGGAAAAATAGCTAGTGGTAGGATTCCATGAGTGGAATCATGTCAAATAAGGAGGGGTTGTACTCTCTTCTATCATAGTGGACTTGTTTGTAGTCCTATTTTGCCTCTAAGTTAAAGCAATCCACTAGTAATCCTACTTGGATTTTGGCATAAACAAAATTGTATTGTTCATGGCTTAGCATGGAGCACTTTGGGTGGATCATGGCGTTAAATGTATTAGACACCGACATGGAAGGTTGATCTGGATTCATGTTCACAAACTAGGTTATGAGAGTTGCTGTTTGTAGAAAATGGATAACTTTGAAAACTGTAGAAAAATGACTAAGTCTGCTAGTAGCAAAAAAATGGCTAAGTATAAAAATGTAGAAAAATGGCTAAGTGTGGAAACTACAAAAAATTAACTAAGTGTAAAACTATAGGAAATTTGGCTAAATATGAAAATGTAGAAAAAATGCTAAGTATGAAAATGTAAAAAAAAAATGCTAAG
Source organism: Gnetum montanum (assembly GCA_015680685.1). NCBI lineage: Eukaryota > Viridiplantae > Streptophyta > Gnetopsida > Gnetales > Gnetaceae > Gnetum > Gnetum montanum. The sequence continues at coordinate 146,280 of MNCI01011809.1, read as the reverse complement.
TATGGAAATGTAGAAAAAATGCTAATTGTGAAAGCTACTGAAAATGGCTAACTTTGGTGCTACACTTGCTATGCTAGAGCTTGCTATGCTCTCTATGTTGAGAGCTAGCTATGCTCTCCCAAGCACCTAGAATTTTGATTAACTGCCAAAGATATGATTTGGCTTTTTTCTAGTGGAGCTTTAGGGGAACCGACAACGGAGTCCAATCTACACCAACCGATGGTGGAGAGAGCACATGGGACAATAATCAGAAAATGTAGAAGAAAATGGCAAGGCCCTCCTTGTAGCACCAAAAACTATAACGACCAAAAACATTGGTGGCTGGAATCACTAAGGGATCAATGGACACACAACCTTAACCTTGCCTCCATGCAAGGGCCTTGTTGGAAATAGAGGTGGAGCACCCTAAATGGTCTTGTTAATTAAATATGGACTTTGTCGATTGCAACCGGGGTAGTGGGTGCAACCAGGGGTTGGCATGGTTAGATGAAATGCAAATGCAAGAAACATGAAATAGTCGTAAGTGTCAAAGAGATGCTTTGTGGTGCTAAGTGTAGAGCATAGCCACGAAATAGGGGTGAGTGTAGCTAAGGGTTTTGACCAAAACGAGAGTGTCAACCCATGGAGACCACTTCTCGAGCATAGTATAGCGTGATGACGCATAAAAAGTGCAAAAACATGCAAGAAAAATGCTAGAAACGAGAGAGAGAAATAGAACACTACCCCAAATGGTAGTGTAGTTAACTCCAAAAGGGTCTTAGAAGGTACACATTGTATGGTAGATGTAGTGGAAGCATAGTCATAGTCTTGGTGATGTCGGGCTGTGAAGTTTGGTTCTTACCATGATGAACCATACTTGCTGGGTTGGCTATTGCGATGTACCATGTGATGTTCTATAGGGTTGCAACGGGCTATGATGTATCATGCAGTGCAAGGCTACAATAGGACCATAGTGTACCATGTAGTGCAAGGCTGCAATGGAGCCATGGTGTACCATGTGGTGCAGGGATGCCTCTCTACTAGTGTGGTGTGCTCTAGGTCTTGTTCATCCACGAAGCTAAGTGCCAAGATACCAAAATGCCAAATTCCCAATGAAAGTGCCAACTACCAACTAGTGAAAAAATGGAAGCCAACCCCTAAAACATTGGGGCACAAGGGTATTTATAGGGCTAGGGCTAGCCCAAAATCTAGATCGGGTGCCACATGGCAGTGCAGTAGGTGGGACTACAAGAAAATTTTAGAAAATTTTCTAAGTCTGGAGGTGACCAAAAAAAGTTCAAAAATTTTTCTAACTCTGGTTGCTACACTTGTCCCATGTTATGCGCAACACACGGGATGCTACCCAAGAACAGGGTGTAGCATGGACACTTAGAAGAATATAGTAAAAATTGCAATCTTTGTTCTTGTTACGCTCTGGAGCATAGTAGGAGAGGTAGCCTGAAGAGTTAGAAAATCTTCCAAATGCCTCTTCCATGTTGAGCTAGCTTGATAGCTTCTTGCTTAACACTTCGGCAAAACTAGCCACTGAAAGGTGTGCTATGCTAGCTATGCTCTAGAGCATAGCAAGGGCAATGGGATCATAACATAACACATAGAAAATTTTGCAAAACTGGCCATTTGTGTGTTGGCTATGCTTGCTATGCTCTAGAGCGTAGTAGCTACAGTGCTAGAGCATAGCAACTACAGTGCCAAGCATAGCACAAGACTTAGAAAAATTTGTGCAGCTTATGTCATCATTATGACACTTAGCCAAAATTGTAGAAAATTGGTCGTTGAAGCTGACTATGCTCTACTGCAGTGGAGAGCATGGTCCTAGCAGTTAGACAAATTTGTAGAAAGTGCCATCGTTTTGACACTTAGAAAAATTTTTAAAATCTGGCAATTAGAGTTAACTACACTCAACACTTAGAAAAATTTAGGCAAAGTGCCATCATTTTGATACTTAGCCAAATTTGTAGTCAAGATGCCAAGACCTAAAATTTTGTGGTGTTTCAAGTAAGATGTAAGTAGCAAAGAGGAGATAGCTCTTGTTTTAAGAAGAGTCCAATGATTACTTGCAAGAAAAGAAAAGAGCTTCAATCAACAAGGACCCAATCAATCTAACTTTAAAGGTAAGGACAAAGGTATGAATTTATCAAATTCTAATTTTCACGCTTTTTCAATAGAATGTTGGGTTTGTGGAGGAAGAGGACATGTGGCCTTCGAATGTTCTAGCAATGGCAGGTTACAACGAAAAGAGAGGACTAATATGGAAATGAAAAAGATCAACTTCTACACTAGCTGGGATGATGATGAGCAAAGTTTAGAATAAGTAGATGACTTCACAAAAGATTCTCAACTCATATGTATGGCACTCACAAATGAAAATTTACTACAAGTTGCTAATGAACCAAGAGGTAAGTATGATGAAAGGTATAGTGAATTACGAGAAGAAATTCTCATTCTAAATTATCTAGTTAAGAAGGTAAAGAAATACATGAATAGAAAATTTTATGCAATTCACACCAAATTAAAAGGAAAAATCTTAGACATAAAGGCTAAGATTCAACAACTAACCCCTTTAGATGAAGAATGTAGAGGTTTTCAAGAAGGAGAGGTTCATGAAAAATAGCCTAGGAATGAAGATTTTGAAAAAGTCTTACAAGAGGATGCAAACTCCATCTTAAGCATAATTAGGTTTAATAACCCCATTTATGAGAAGAACATTTTATTCATTTGTAAAAATTTGGAAGTAAATAAAACTTTGATTAGCCATATGTTAATCAAAATAACATTGATGCTTGGTACTGCCAAAAAGTTCCTAGTAAGGAGATTTTGCATGAAGTAGCCAGATGAGTGAGAAATTAGAAAATTCCTCAAAAAGATGGATGATACAGAAGGTGATCAAAAATTCTTTCATCATAGAGACATCAACAAGCTTAACATCATGAAAAGAAACTAATGAACGAAATTTAAAAGGTAAGGAAGTACTCCATGATAGAGGACCTCATCTCAAACTTCATTATTCTATTGCATCTCAATTACAAAGTAAGTTACAATAAGTTTCTATTTCCTTGCTTGCTAGAAATCATGTCAGTTTTTAAATGCTTTATTTTTTTATACCAGCATATATCTTTATTTGTAGGAAAAAAAATTGTATGGATATCTTTTGTGTTGTCTTTTGAACCATGAAATTTCTCACATATTATTTTAAAAAAAAGATTTATCCTTAAAAGAAAACTTTACAACTATTTAACTAGAATGGATGTTTATCATAAGATGTCACTGATTTGGACCATGCTTTGTAGAAAGATTGTAAGGAAAAGGAAATTTGAATGATCAAGAAAGACTAATTTGTTTTGATATGTGGTTACATTTTTTTTAATTATTAAGATTATGGAAAATTAGCTCTAGGCTTTACAAATGTTAAGATAAGCACATATGTAGGTGGAGCTTGAACCTCGTGGATTATTATAAAGCATCCATTCTTGGAAGTCTATGAAGATTTTTCTCCAAGACATAAATCTTGGAAAGATAAATAAAAGGTGTTTTCATCTAATACTAATGTCTTCTACCTAAGAATGATCATCAATTACTTTACAAAAATTTGCTAAGGATACGTCTAGTTGTTAAAACAATTAGTATGATATGTATTGCTTTGATCTCTCTTATGAGCAATTGATTGATTTTTGAAAGTTGGATATGTACGTATTTAATCTCTTGACATTAAATTAATAAGTATTAGTTTTTTCCTTAGAAGAAGTAGAATATTAGGTAGTTTTAGAATCATGTGCTATTGGTTTATTTTGGCTTATGAATTTACATAGTCAAACCTTAGACATCAACCTTTGGTTTTAATTTCTATTGCAAATAAATTGGAAGGCTTGGATTAGTTATATTTCAATTACTTATGGGTCATTAACCTGAGGGTAGCTCCTAAATGGAATTTTTTTTTAGCAACACTCTAAAACAATGTTTAAAAATGTGCTAAAAATGTTTGTATCTCTATGATAGCATCATAAATATTTCTTAGAAGTTATCATGTTTGCATTTTGAAATTATAAAAATGAATGGACTTTATATTGTAAATTGTTTTTTCAACATGTGGAGAACCTAGAACTTGCATATCTATTGATCTGAATATATTTTATGTATTAGATATGTCTAAGCTCCTATGATACTTATTAGGTATTGATAAAAATTATGCATTCTCTTAGTCTATTTGATTGTCTACTCTAGTCCTTTTTGAGGATGTCCAACAAGGAAAAGATATTTTTTATTATATTTGATATTAGTGGGGCATTATTGGAATATTTGATTATCGGATAAAATGCTATCATTTGTGAATATATGATTATGCTATCACTTGTAAATATATGAGCATGATGTGATGTAAAATGACTTGAATGATTGTGAATTAGTACACCTTGGAATTTGATGGCTATATTCATATGAATAACTTTGATGTAGTGTACTTTGGAATCTGATGGGTACATTTAAACTAATGATATGAGTGATATTGAAAATATATAACTTAATGATTTCTAGGGTACTACTAACCCATTTTCTTAAGTTTTGGACATCATTAAAAAGGAGGAGATTTTTGATCTTTTAGGATGCCAAAACCTTGAGGAAAATGGAGAACAATGAATGTTTATTATGGATGTTATATTTAGAGGAAAAGAATAAGAAGTCCACATCATGGACAAGGACACATGGTAGCATGGCTATTAAAGTAAAATACTTCATAGGAAAAATTAGAGCATGAAAAAGTATGAAGACTACAAGCTAAATGAAGATGCTCCAAGGATTGAGAGGAAGCTAAATCAAAAAGGAAAAGCCTTAGGAAATAGAGCTCAAAATTTGAAAAGACATCTCCAAGGAATAAAATACATCTTGGTCAAAATGAAGTCAATCATAGAAAGACGTCTCCCAAAAATAGGAGATGTCTCCTTAGAGATGTCCCATTCAAGAAGGAGACGTCTCCCCTAGAACTAAGGCTGAATTTAGAGAGATGTCCCAACCTTGAAGGAGACATCTATATTAGCTATTGGATAGTCATTACATGAATTCAAAGGCATTTTTAGAAACTCCAATGTTATAAGAAGACTTCAAATTCTTGAGTATTATGCAAGCATTGTTAACATTCAAGCTATATCATTGTCTATCTTATGTTGTTGTACTTGTGTACTTGAATTATCACATCATTTGTTAGAATTTTTTGTGGAACTATGCTTCATTGTACAAGGAATGTGTAAATTGAGTTACACTCTCTCCTTATGGTTCTTATTCTTTTCTTACTACCCTGAGGGATTGATGTGCTTCTTGCAAGAAGGCATCATCTTAGAGCTTGTCAATATCCAGTGGAATTAAGTTGTTTTGCAACATCAAAATACTATGAAGTAGAGCTCTATTTTGTATAGGTTGTGGGATCCTTTAAACCACTCCTAAGCTTGTTGGGACCTTGTAGGGTTGCAATTTGTTACAACAAAGAAACTCTCCTTAGCAGAGCTCAAACTTTGTAAAGGTTATGGTGTCCTCTAAGCCACAATTTGTTACAACAATGAAACTCTCCTTAGCGGAGCTCAAACTTTGTAAAGGTTATGGTGTCCTCTAAGCCACAATTTGTTACAACAACGAAACTCTCCTTGGTGGAGCTCAAACTTTGTAAAGGTTGTGGTGTCCTCTAAGCCACATTTTGAAAGAAAAAAAGTCTAGAGACATGCATGGAATCTAACCTCTGAGTATGGACTACCCAAGTTAGGAAAACACATAATCCTTCCATTTTGTGTAATAGGTGTTGTTTGCAATTTGGAGAACTTATTCATCTCTCTCTCTCTCTCTCTCTCTCTCTCTCTCTCTCTCTCTCTCTCCTCCCCCCCCTTTTTAAGTTCTTAGTCCTCATGATTCACTAGTAATTTTTTGCTTTTAATAAGTCAAAGCATCCTTGGGCTTCATTAGCCCATCTAAAATATTCATTTTTCCTCAACAAAATAAACATAGGTCATGAAATATCACTAAAATGTTTGATGAGCCATCTATAAAAACCTAATAGACCAAGGAACAATCTTACCTTCCTAACATTCATAGGAGTTGGCCAATCTCTAAGAGCCTTTACCTTTGTAGCTTCCTTCCAAATTTGATTTTTAGAATTCACATGCCCTAAATATGTGATTTCTCTCTTAAATAAATGACTTTTCTTCACATTTTTCATCAAATATGCCTCCTCCAACTTAAGACACATCATCCTCAACTAATCCAATCACTCTTCCTCATTATAGTTATACACAAAAATATTGTCAAAAAAGATAATAAAGTACTTATCAATTAAGTCCTTAAATACATCATGCATCAACCTCATGAATGTAGCAAGTACATTTGTGAGCCTAAATGATATCACCAACCACTCAAATAATCCGTCTAATTTTTTGAAAGCTATCTTCCACTCATCATTAGGCCTAATTTTGATTTGATGGTAACCACTCTTTAAATCAATTTTGCTAAAAATATCTACATTTGTAATAACATCAAGAATATCATCCATTCTTGGAATAGAAAAAATGTACCTCATTGTTATCATGTTCACTGCCTTGGAATTAATGCACATCCTCCATTCATCACTATCCTTCTTTGGCACTAGCATCACTAGAATTACACAAGGTGAAATGGATTCCCTAATGAAGTCATTTGCAAGTAACTCCATTGCTTGCTTTTGCAATTCAATCCTATGATTTGGTGTTGTATGGCAAGCTCTCTCATTTGAAATGGTAGCATCAGGAATAAAATCAATTTTATGCTACACATTCCTCATTGGGGCAATCCATCCAATTTTCCTTGAACACCTTGGAAAATTTCTACTTCAATCCTAGCACACTTGTAGAAAGTTTAGCCTACACATCATCATGGTTAGTAGAAACTATTATCATAACAACAAAACCAAAGCTGGTTTCATCATGTTCTTTAATATATTTCCTCTTTCCTAGAATGATTAAGAAAGCATTGAGTGAGATTTGTTGTCTCACATATTTATCCATCTTAGGAATCAACTCATTGGTTCCATTAGGTCTAGCTACACTTCATATATTTCTTGCTTCATCAAGCTGAGGACCATTGTCAAGATTCAAAGGTCTACTAAGAATTACATCAATATAATCTATTAGAAGAACACCATATTTCACTACATCATGAAAACCTATAACTTTATATTTAAAGGTACATTGTTCCCTTACCCCTTGAGAAAAATCTCTAGATAACCAATGCACTTTATAGGGTCTTGAAAAATGATTAGTTACTAGCCCCAATCTAGCAACTGCTATAGAATAAATAACATTTTCTTAGGCTCTTCTATAAATTAAAACATGAATTCACTTCCTACTAAGCAAACATCTAGCCCTAATATGAAACAACAATATTCTATTAGGGTGACCTCCTCTATTTACATTTCCTATAAATGCACAAGAATTTAATTCAAAAACATCCTTAATTTTTGGAGCATTAGGACTACCTCTCTAAAGATCTTAGCTTGGTGTCTCCTCCACCTCCATGGTTTGTACATCCTTACCCTTGGCTATCTTGTGAAGTGGATATTTCCATTACATTTTTCACCATTCTCCACACTGTAGTGACCAAAAACGTTGGTGGTTGGAACACTGAGAGGTCACCGGGTGTATAGCCTAACCCCAGATCCGTGCGAGGGCTGTGCTGGAGTAAACAGAAGCAAGGCACCCTGAATGGTCTAGTTGATCAGACAGGGACTTAATCGGTGTATAATAACCTTTCGTAAATGCTTGTTTTAAAGATGTTATGTGTAATTTAAGCAATAAGCGACAAATGTAAACTGATGGAGAAAAATGCAAAATATGAAAATAGCAAAATGAAATGAAACAGGCTTGAGTGAGAAAGTGCACCACCCCAAGATCGGGGGATTCGATCTCTATTTGGCTAAAGGTGTACAACTGATGTGCAGTGTGGATAGGCACAGCTTACAATCAAGCGGTATGGTCACAGCTCCTTAAACTACTGTCAACAGCTTGCTAATAGGAACCTTCTGCTTGCCAGTCTCTTTACCACAGCTAATCACCAAAAAGCCAAAATGCCAAACACCAAATGCTAATCCTTGAAGCTAACTGCTAGAAAGGTGATTCTCAAAGCCAATAATGCCAAAAGCCAATGACACTCTAAAAATCCAACCCCTTGAACATTGTTCACCAGGGTATTTATAGAGTTAGATGTAGGAGAGAAACATGGTTTGGATGCCACGTGTCCTAGGTGCCATAGAGTGCAAACATGACTATGCCATACTACTGTGTAATGTTGGATGTGAAACCTGTTACGCTGTGAGCATATTGCTCAAACTGCATGTGCCAGGATCTAGTGAACTACCATGTTAGTTACAATGAATGCAAAGTTGAGCTTGTGCTCTAGGATTACATCTTCCCTACTCTTGCAAGTAGGGTCAAGCATAGGGACAACTTTGGGAATGATCAAGGGGGTGCCAAAACAAAGAAAACTTGCTAATTCTGTCTGTTGAAGAGATGTCAAGATGAGAGTGACCATTTCCAACAAGTTTTGGAGCTGACTAATGCTTCTACGCAAGTGTTACACTATCTACGTTACCCAGCGTATCGGTGTAGTGTAAACACCTGCACACTATGATGTGCTATGCTGTGCAGCGTAGTGTATCCACTAGTAATGAAAGAAATCTTGCCTGAAAGCTGAAAATACTTGTCTGAGGCCTGACTAGGAAAGCAATTTCTACAATTGACAACCCTATCTTCCATGTTGAAAGGCCCTAGGACCTATGAAGTTCACCCTTGGGATACTTTTAGGCTTTGTGTCCTTACTACACTGTGCTATGCTATGCAGCGTAGCACAGTGTAGCAGCTACTGTGACATGAATTCCTGTCTTATCTGCAATGCTTTGTTAAGAAACTTTGCTTGGGGCTTGAGGGTGAAGTGGGACAAGCAGTCTTAGAGGCCAAAGGGTGGCCAAGTGCGATTCTCTTGCTAGAACCACTTAGCATAGGACCTTCATGCGTTCTATCCCTACTACGATGTGCTACACTACGTAGAGTAGCATAGCGTAGCACCCTATGTTGCTTGGATTTTGACTCATTTTGCAAACATTTTGTCACAGGATGATGATCATGTCCTAGTGTGATGGCAAAATAAGCATGCTTAATGGTTGAGGCATAGGCAAATATGCTTACTTCGTTAGAGAAATCTGAGTAGGAGTATCTACATGGTAAATATTGACTACGCTATGCTACGTTGCGTAGCATAGCATTCAGATTGAGATGATTTAGACGAAACTTACCACATTTTGTTGTGTCAAGCTGCTCATGCTTTAAGGATTAAGTGGGGCAGATGCCCTGGAGGGCTAAGTCATCAATTTGCATCTTTGGTATCTGGTCAGACTTCTCAAGGCTTGCTACACTGTGCAACGTAGTAGGTTCCTGCAGTTAGGAAACTTGCCAAACTATTTAGTCCATCTTAAACACCTTCGACAGCTCCTAGCATGGTCCCTGGGTAGATCGTCAACCAAGTCAAATGTCAAGCTGGGCAAGCTAGAGGGTGTAACAAGCCTATCAGCCAGGGTGGTAGAAAATTTGCCAGACTATACGATCTACCCCTAGTGCCTCTTTCATGCAAATTGGCTCCATGGCTAGGTGCTACATTGAGTGTGCCACAGGGGATGACAGGTAGTCCTGGAAGTAGTTCTATAGTCATTAGGACTTTCAGGGTGTCATGTCATCCACACAGTCCATTGAGTCATCATGCTTGTAGGGACCCTTACCCAAATTTTGGGACTGCTAAATCATGAGAGTCCCAAAATTTATGGTGTTCTGCTCGAGAGACATCAACAAAGAATACAAAACACCATGAAGAACTAGACACCGACATCACTCTTCAGTGTTCACTTAGATGATGCTTCGTTACATTTGAGAGTACTAGGAGAGTGATGTAGGATAGGGGCAAGGGATGGATTTTAAGGAAACAGGTTCGAGGAAGGAAAAAATGCAACGCCTTGAAAAAATATCACCATAGTATGATCCCTCGTCGAAGTGCTTATGAGGGAGTCAGCGTGCATGGGTGTCTTTCTTTGTTGGAATTTGACCTCTCACTAGAGTGCTTAGAGATGGTCGATTTATGGTCGAAGCGATTATAAAGTAACATGTTGTGCCATTTCTTTTAGGCACCCTTTTTTTGCACTTTTCTGCTCTTTTTGCATTTTTGTGTTTTTCCTTTGTTGTACACCCACGTTCACTTGCAAACAACCTTGTTGTTGTTGTAGGACAGGTGTTTCCTCCCCAAGATGAGTTGTGTTACATCCATGTGGGGCTTTAACCTGCCCACAAATGCTTCCCATGGGGCGAGTTGCATTACGCCCATCATGGACTTGGGGGTTGGGCATGTGAAAGGGCTTTATGTGTATTAGGAAACCTTATAAAGGAGATATGGGAAATTGCAAGTATAGGGAATGGAGGATTAAGTTGGTTGAAAGGGAGAGCAGGGTGTGCACTCCTAAGTAGCTACGCTAATTAGAGCAATTATTTCAGAACAATGTAGTGTCTTGTTCTCATGGTGAAACACATCTCTGAAGGACACCATCTTGGCTTATATCCTGCAAACATAATAGAGAGAAAATTAGAAAAAACAACTATTGAGTGACATGAGGGAAAAGTCCTGCTTGCTTTGGACACTACAAGAGTGACGAGTGTTGTGTTTGACGTGCATGATGTCCAAAGTAGGAAGGCTAGCACAGGTTCCAGTGGCGGCAGGCTGGAAAGGTTAGTACTGAAGGGGCTAGGAGCGGTGGTGATGTAGGCACTCAAGATTCCTCACCCAAGGAAAACATCATGCAGTCTAGCTACAAGGTGAGAAGCCTAACAGTTGGACTCCTTTTGGATTCTAATGATGGCAAGGGCTGGAGGATGGTAGTACTATGGCTAGGCCACAATAGTGCTGGGACTCCAGCAGCAAGTGCTGACAATAAGAGCTACTACCAAGATGACTGGCTATGGTAGCGGTAGCTCTAAAATGTCAGCAAGATGTCAAATGGCATCTCCAGAAGATCAGCAAGATGCCAGGGGTGGTGACATTGCATGTGTTCCAGAGGATTTTTCCTTAGCAACATGAATTGCATTCTGGAACTGTAACATCCCACCCGTGTTGTTCTAGAGTTTTGGAACTGTGCACACTCACTTTTTCGTAGGGTCATGGATGTGAGCTAGGAGGCGTTGCACTCTGAACCTAGTTTAAGATCTTGGTAGACTACCAGATGTGCTGGTTTAAGGTCCCAATAGACCAATGTGCTAGTTTAAGGTCTTAGCAAACTGCTGTGCTAGTTTATAATCGTAGCAGACAGTGGATGGCTAGTTTAGGGTTATGGTAGATTGTGCTATGGGTGCCAGTTTTATGTCATAGCCCAAGGACCTGCTATGCCAGTTTAACATCATAGTGGATGAGCTATGCTAGTTTATAGTCATAGCAGACTATCTGTGATAGTTTTACATTGTAGCAGACGTTTGTCTTACCTTGCTTTGCATTCAATGTGATCCTTTGCATTAAATGTAGTATGACTTGAGGTATAAGTGGTTAACAGGATTTTCAAACTCATTGCCATCTACATCAGCTAGTTTGAACGCTCCATTTTCATAGGCTTTCGTGACTATGAAAGAGCCTTCCCAGTTGGCTGAGAATTTTCTCACTACCTCACGAATGACCTTGAGGACTAAGTCCCCCTATCTAATTAGTCATTGATGTAAGTTACAGTGGTTCTTTTACTGCTATTTATCCTGATACCATTCAATGCAACCAAGTGTTTAGGCACACTCCTCCTCTACAGAGTCAAGATCAATGATCCTTGACTCGTTATTTTGAGCCTCATTTATAATGTTTGAGAGGATCATCCGAAGTGATGGAACCTGCAATTCAAGAGGTAACACTACTTCAGATCCATAAACAAGACTGTATGGAGTCTTACCTATTGTGGTTTTGCATGTTGTACGGTAAGCCCACAACATGTAGAGGATTTGCTCATGCCATCATCTCTTGCTGCTACTGAGCATCTTTTTGAAAAGGTTGATGATGACCTTATTTGTTGCCTCTACCTGACCGTTCACCTATGGGTAGTATGGCAATGAAAAAGAGTGTTTGATGCCAAGGTTGTCGCAAAAGGTTTTGGTTTCTGCACTACTAAAATGTGGACCATTGTCTTTCACAATAGTCATGGAAAGAGCAAACCTTACTATGTTATCCAAGATGAACTGGAAAACCTATTGAGATGTAGTCTTTCTTAGGAGAATAGCCTCTACCCACTTTGTGAAGTATTCAGTTGTGGTGATAATGAATTTATGCCCTATGGAAAACTTAGGTGTGATGGGTATTATGATATCTAGTCCCCAACGTTGAAAAGGCCATGTGATCTCTATAGGATGTAATTCAGTAGGCGACACATGTATAAGGTTTACATGGTGTTGACATACATTGCATGTCCTAACTTTGGCAAGGAAATCTCGTTCTATGCAAGGCCAGTAGTAACCTAAGCAGCTGATTTTTGTTGCCATAGCCATGGGAGCTATGTGCCCTCCACATAGTCCCTCATGGACTTCATTAACAATATTTTGTGCTTCTTTCCCACTAACACACGCTAGCAGTATCCCATCAAAGGAGAATTTGCATAAGGTGTTATCTCCTACTAGGACATATTGCTGAGCTTGTTTCTGTATTGCATCCTTTTGAGCAGATGTCAAGCCGTGTGGGGGTTCACCATGTTGAAGGTAAACTTTAATGTTGGCGTACCACTCTTGGGTATCTGTTGCACTTACAGATGCAATGTATGCTACTTGAGTAATAGGATCGGTGCATTCTATTACTGAAGCAGGCAAGGTGGCAAACAAGTGTGATGGCACATTTAATGCTAATGTGGCTAGCGCATTAGTTATATTGTTCTCGCTACGAGGCACATGTTTAATGTCTAATGTCATGAACTGCTTTAGTAGACTCTTGGCTAGATTGCAATAAGGTTGCAAATGTGAAGCCTTGCAAGCATAGACTTCAGTGATCTAGTTAATAACTAGCTGTGAGTCACCTTGGATTGCCAAATGTTGGATCCTTAGCTCTTGAGCTGCTAGAAGGCCCCTAAGGAGTCCTTCATACTCAGCTACATTGTTGGTGTAAATGAATGCAAAATGATACATGAAGGGTTGAATTTCCCCATAGGAAAATGTAAGAACTACGATGGTGCTACCACCCTATGTAGTTGAAGCGCCATCAAAATATAAACTGACTTTCAAGTTTAATGGTATAGGCCTTATGCTATTAATATGCTCATCTGGGAATTCGAGCTCTATTACTTCTTGATCATCAACGAGTGAAGTTGTAAGTTGTGTGGCTATTACTTGACCCTTTGTTGATGATTGTGCCACATAATGTAAATTGAATTCTACAATTATAGCCTTCCATTGGGCTATTCTACTGCTCTCATATAAATTAGTTGTGATATCTTGAAGTATGTTGCTCTTGCATATGATGTTAACTTTGCTACGAAACAAGTAATGCCTCCACTTTTTAAGTGCAAATACTATGGCAAGATAGTTTTTTTGTACCTCATTGTACTTCACTTCATGTGCTATCAATGCATGACTGAAGTAATAGACTAGGATTTTAGACTTGTCATCAAAGGTATATGTAGAAAGGCTTATCCCTCTATGCAGGGTAAACAGTGAAAAGGTGCAAAATTTCTTTCCTAAGGTTATCAAAGGCTTATTGACATTGATCTTTCCACTCAAAGTTTATCCCCTTTTTGAGTAGGTGTTTCATGGAGTTTAGTTTGTCTATCAACCTCGTGATAAATCTTCTGATAAACTGTATCCTACCTTGCAACCCGCACAACTCTTTAAGGTTTGTAGGCAATTCTAGGTTGAAAATGGCCCTTACTTTATTTGGGTCCACTTGTATCCCTACCTCTAACACTACAAAACCTAGCATGCATCTGGTTTTAACCCCGAAAACACATTTCCTAGGGTTGAGGCATAGGTCATGCCTACAACAACATTGGAGAACTACATTTAGATTGTTGGGATGATTAGTAGCTTCCTTAGACTTAACTGCTATGTCATCAACATAGTCGTTCAGCCTTTCTAAGAGGTAATCACTGAAGATGTATGTCATTGCTCATTGATATGTTGCTCCAACGTTTTTTAGCCCAAACGACATCATTGTGTAGATAAAAGTCCCCCAAGGGGTCATAAAAGTAGTTGCCAACTGGTGCTCTAGGTTTATGTGAATCTGATTATAGCCTAAAAACCCATCCATGAAGGATAGTAAGGCATGACCAACTGTAGTATCGATAAGTTGATCGATACTAGGCAGTGGGAAGTCGTCCTTAATTATCATCCTACTTAAATCTTAGAAGTCTATACAAATTCGTATACTCCTAGTTTTCCTAGGTACAACTACAATGTTCGAGACCTAATCTGAGTAATCGATGGCTTGAATGAAACTAGCTTGATAGAGTTTAGTGATTTCATCGTGTACAACCAAAGCAATCTCTGGTTTAACTTTGCAGGCTTTCTATTTAACCTCTTTGACACATGGGTCTAAGATAATGTTGTGTTGTATGAGTCATGGGTCCAGGCCTGGCATGTCTTCATATGACCACACAAACACTTTGACATTGTCATTAAGGACTTTTGAGATGTTTTTTTGCACTTGTGGCTCTAGTAGGGAACTGACTTTCAATGTTTTTGCCTCACCTCTAGACGTAGTTACCAGGATTTCAATAAGAGGGTCTTTGGTTACATCCCTAGCCTCTAGGTCTAAGGCTTAGACTAGATGTTCTAGCCAGTCTAGAGATGTCTCCAAGGACGCTATGGTGTCATGAGTGGGTGATTCAAAGTCTATTAATTCTAAGCTTAAGTGTCTTGTGAGCTTACCATGAGGTCCATTTAGGACAAGGGGTATGTGGAGATTGCCCTGTATAGCCATTTTTGAAGCACTCCTGCAAAGTCATCAAACAAGCAAACGTCAAGTGGTACCTGTTTAATAGAGTATCACGCAATAAAATAAAATGTAGACAAGGTATTCATGTGGTGCAACATAATTTCCAGATTAAGGTCTTAGTAGACCACAACAATGCAAAATTACATTTTAATATTGCTAGTTTAAGGTCGTAGCGAACCATTAACATGTAAGCTTTCATGCTGAAAATTGCCAATTTAAGGTCATAGCAGACCGTTAACAGGTTTAAAATGTAAAGGAGATGTTAGGATTCCCAGTTTAAGGTCATAGCAGACCGTAACAATGTAACAATCTAAGTTGAAGTTGACGTTGCCAGTTTAAGGTCATAGCAGACCGTTACAATGTAATAATGTAAGTTACAGTTGGCAGTTTAAGGTCGTAGCGGACTCTCATTATGTCAAATTTGTGAATTAAAGTTTCTAGTTTAAGGTTCTAGTGGATCATTAACAGGTTTAGAATATAAAACAAATGCTAAAATTAGCAGTTTAAGGTCATGGTGGACTGTTGATAGGTTCTAAAATGTAACTTAAAATTGCTAGTTTAAGGTCTTGGCAGATCGTAACTATTCAAAATTTATAAAGATGAAGTGAAAATCTTAGTGGACCCGCTTTCTGCACTACAGCCGAGTGCTACGCTGCAACAGGGATGTGCTATGCTACAGTAGTGCTACGCTGCAAAGGTGTTCCATGTTATTCGGGACATGATAGTGACTGTTGTTTTTACCGCATTGGCTATAAATAGGGGATTACCCCTAGTAAAATTATCATTTGTTAGAGCCAACACCTAGAGTGTAGCGTGGTCAAGCTGAGAGAGAGAGATCTTAACAGGCAGAGCGTAGCAGTTGATACAGTCGATACACTCAAGTTTGGGAGTAAGTAATGGCACTTAAAAGCAAACATAGGCATTAGGGGCTTGCCAAGGTGGACGAAGTGAAGCACACCTTGCGACGCCTCTCCAAGGCACGCATTGAAGAAAGGCTAAAAGGTCCATCTGCCATGTAAGTGTTGCACTACCCTCGTTTGCTTTGTCTAATATGTTGAGTGAAATTGTCGCTATGATTACCACATCTTGGTTGTTATAGTTGTCAATGTTTCTGCCCTATAACTTTTGTTGTTACCGTGGCCACTGCGACCGTGGCAGTTGCTATGCTATGGTTGGTGTGTGGCACTGTCCTGACCACCATTGTTGATGGCCAATGCGACATTTCAAGGTGGGTTTGGGCATTCTTGGGTGGCATAATGCTTGCTCAGTGTAGCGTAGCACCCATGGGGGAGGTTTTGGCTCACCAATTTTCTTAGGCAGCATAGCCTGTGTCTAGCATAGCGTAGCCTAGGTAGTGGGATATTTTCTTTCAATTTGGATCTTATTTTGTCACCTTTCATGTAGTGGGGCAGGGCCAGGGTAACGAGAACGCTATGGGTTTTTTTTTCTTAAGCCACGTTGTTCTGGTCATTGTGACTATTAGACTATGTTACATTTTAGTTCCTGTTACGCTACGCTGCTATGTTGGCAGGCTTGTTATGCTGCTATGCTGACAGGCTATCACACTGCTCTACTGTTAGACTTGCAATGCTGCTACATTATTAGATTTGCTATGCTATTACACTGCTAAGCTTGTTATAGTGTTTTGCTTGTTACATTGGCATGCTTGTTACATGTCATGCTTTTTGTACTTGTTATATTGTTACACTTGTTTTACTGTTGTATGTCATACTTTCAACTTTGCTATGCTGCGTGGGATGCAATTGTCCTGCTACACTGAGCATAACGCAACTGTCACCCTTGTGAAAAATGTAACTATTACGTCACACTGTATAGGGCATGTCTGCTATGCTGCGCTGTGCAGCGCATAACTATTACTTTGTAGGGTGCACCTGCTACGCTACGCTACGTGGGGCCTAGTTGCTACGCTACATTCAGTGTTTAATTCTATTTTACTAGGGACTTATTGTTTCATTCCTAAGGGAAAAAATGTAAAGCAAAGATTATGCTACGCTACTTGGTAATCATCACTTGAATGTTGCACTAACGCTTTCCTATTGTATTGCACAAGGTCATGTCAAAACTTATCCTGATTGTCCTTGAGGTGGTAGGAGTCCTGTGTTTCCTTAGTGAACCCATGGCCAATGTCCCCCCTCCCCACACACGGGTAGGACATTAGGTGATCTGGTTCTGGGAAGGTGCATGAAACTTCCTAAAGTTCCTCCTTTACCATGTTAGTGTGATTGTGTGGTCACACTTATCAGCCAAAACAGCCACTGTACTTAGTAAAACATTATTGCCTAGGGCAAACCAGGGCATTCTAAAGTTCATGGCTAATGGGTCAATCGAAACCAAAGGGGCAGAAGGCTCAAACTGACACCCAAGGAGCTTGAGGTGCTTAATTTGGATCTTGGATATGCCTAAATTCAAATGCTACCATCTATCCAACACGTTGTATGTTGCCCGTCACATGGGCACCTGCTTCCAGAACCCACCTAAAACCATTTATTGTGCTGGCGAGTGAGTCATGTGAAGGTGTTTTAAACATGTTGTATCATTTTCCTTACTTTAGTCAAAATGCCTACTATATTTTTGCATGTTGCCAGGTTTCATTTGACAAGGATGGTCTTCACGATAACACCGATACATTGGCGTTGGCCCAAACGGCTCTGCAAAAGTTCTCCTCTACCAGGAACGTGCGTGCCGATGTTATAGAATAACTTGGGCTTGATTTCAAAGCCTATCCAACTAGGTATTCCAAGTTCAAAGGGAAATGTGAAGAAGTTGGCTAGTTGGATAGCGAATGGGCATCTCGTTGACCACTTACTGTAGAAGACGTTCTGGTGGAAATTCCACCATTTCCTATGCCGTTTAGACCTAGTATGTTAAATCGTGCATTTTTCTTTATGTGCTCAAGTGATGATTTGCTTTTGTTTTTGCTAATTTTTTGTTGCTAGTTATTGCAGTAGCAAGCGCATCCCGAGTGGTTACAATGATTACCTCTGGGCATGATGAGACCAACCTCTTCTTCAAGTACGGGGAAGTGGACGAGACTTAAAGTTGGTTTTGCAATGGGGCCCCAGCCACCTTTGTTCACAACATTCAGGAGGCTGGGCTCATAGATTTATTCCTGGTAGTAAATCCAAGTGTCCCCACTACAGAAATGCTTTCCCTAGTCAATTCCTTTTCCCAAAAGGCTAATCACTTCTGCACATAGGTTCACAATATGCAGGTGGCATTTGAAATTAATGAAAAACTTTTTGTAGACCTTTTTGGTGTCCCCTCTAATGGCCTACCTGCGAGAGAAAAGAGTAGCAAGGATGTCAACCATCAAGGGGACATAGAGGAATGGTTGGGGACCAGCAAGGACTAAAAGGGGATTTACTTCCACAAGGTCAAGCTACCGATGGCCCAAACAATTTACCCTATCTTCTGTGCTCATACCTTTCCTAAGCTACTCTTCCAAGGGAAAATCCTTCAAGTAGAGCAAGCTTAGATCATGTATGTACCGTCCGAAATCGTTGGTCTCCGGCTGGAAGGAAATAGAGACCTGGGGATCATCGGACACGCACAGAAGACCCTACCTTTGCCCTAGGGCAAGCTGGAATTAACGAAAGTAGAGTACCTTGAGTGGTTCGCACGTGGATCAGACAAGGATTTCCCCGAACGTACACCGAGGTGCTATACGCTGGGTTATATGTAAAAGGCGTAACAGATGTAAAACGAAACGTAAACAGCGTAACTGATGTAAACAGAGCGTAAACGCACAAGGGCGTAAACAGTAAACATGCAATAATTAATGAAGAACTGTGACAAATTTTATGAAGAAAATGTAGCAATATTATTGCAAAAATGAGAGTTACAATGCACCGGTCTAACGCAGTTGTGGCTCTAACACAAGGCGGACGAATAGCCCCGACGGATGTAAGGATGACTATGTGCTGGTTCAAACTGCAAGCACAGCGTAGAGGCTGTATGTTCAGCGTGCAGAGGAAAGTCCAACGTACAGGGTTTCTGCTCTGGTTCCTAGCGTCTCTGTTTTTCTCTCTGGTTTGCTCAAAATTGCCAACCTCGATCTAATGGAAAATTGGGGTTTTTATACAGGTTTAGACTCGGGTTGGGTGAAACGTGGCGCATTAACCGGGTGTGAAAGAATAAAATTTACAAGTGTAAAACATGCTACATCTACTAGGCGTATACGCTATATCTGGTGGGCGTAGACTCTGGGCATATACGTTGGGCATGCAGGATGTATATGCTGGGCATATACGTTGGGCGTGCTTGGCGTATACGCTGTGTCCACTGCGCGTATACGCTAGGCATGCAGGATGTATACGCTTAGCGTATAGACTCTAGGATGCATAATGTCAACAGCTGATGATTGCTCTGTTCGTGTGAGTTGATGTCTTGTACCAAATCTTGCTCTGAAATGCTGTTTTCATGCCGTCTTCGGGGGTTGCATGCCGGGCGTATACCTCAGTCGTACATGCTGGGCGTACATGTAAGGTCATGTACACTAGGCGTGTACGCTATGAATGTTGGGCGTATACGCTGTGGATGTTGGACGTATACGCTGTGGATGCAAACTGGGGCATATACGTTGGGCGTATACGTTGTGAATGCATACATAGGGAAAACTAAGTATTTTGAGCTCCAAAGTTACCATGTTTGATAGCAGATGTTGTCGTGGTTGTCGGCGAGTCGCAAAGAACTGCTCCTTGTTGAGTTTGACTCCGCTTAAAGCTATCTGTGGGGCCCTCAAGATTTAATCATGCTGGGGAACATCATGACTTAGCTTGATTCTTGTTGGAAAAGTACTAAGCTCAAAATTTTATGGTGTTTCATTTGCCCCTCTTTGTTGAAGCTTGGAGGAATCGACCCAAGAAGCGTCAACAAAGAAGTGCAAAACACCATAAGCAACTCGATAGAGACTTTGTCCTTTGCCACATGACTAGACATCATCGCACCGTGTTCAGTAGTATATGGGATTGTGGAAAATGGAATTTGTATTTGATAGGGAAAGGGAAACTGTGAGAATTCGAGAGCAATCAAAATTATGTGTAGTGAAGGAGATGTTCTGGTGTGTATATCGGTCATGCTGATCCTTGTCAATAGCCATTGTTTAGCAGACTCAGAATCAAGACATGAGATGTACGTCCTTTGGTGGAACAAGACTCTTGGTTAGTGTCTGAGAGGACTTGTTGACAGAACCAAAGCCACGTGATGATTTGTCGCATTCTTTGAAAGAACAGGGCCCTTGTTTAGTGTTTAAGGAGGAACTTGTTGGCAGAGAGCCAAAGCCATGCAACGGGATGTTTCTTGATTGTTTTAGACATGAGCGTTTGCTTTCGAGGCAACTGCCGTCCCATCTTGTGTTTTATGTGGGAAGGGACAACGTTTTTTTTTGTTCTTATGCTCATGCTCAAATGCCATGTTGTAGGTTGTAACTGCTTAAGAGTGGCATAATATGCAATGTTATGTTCAATGTTTCGGGCTGTACCGGATGTTTTCGGGATGTGAACAAGTATAAGGTGTTGAGAGATAGGCGGGATATGAAACTGGGGATGTACTAGTGAATGGCTTGATTAGTCTTCTCACGTGCACTGTGAACAACGTCTCACCTTGCTGCTTGTGACGAAGTGCATTCTTGTACGAACACCTCTGAGTGTCATCCTACAAAAAAAACTCCAAGAAGACAAGAAAACCATGAGCGAGTAAGCAAGCTTAGACTTAAAAAAGCTACTGATGAACCGAAGGCACCGGATGAGAGTTCAAGCACTGTATACGAATGGCAGCAATGTTGGTAGGATTAGCTGATGGTGAGCGATGCAACGATTCTGATGAAGTTTGAATGCAGCCACAGATTGAGGAACCAGAGATGAAATTACCAATTTATAGTCTTAGCGGACTATCATGGGTTAGTTTTATGTCATGACCCATTGGACATTTCCCGTTTAGCGTCGTGGTGGATGGTGCATTGCCAGTTTCTAGTCTTAGCGGACCGTGAAGAGGCAAACCAGTTTATAGTCTTAGCGGACTTTGGCGAGTGGGACTGTGGTAGTTTACTGGCGTACTGGACGGGTGCTAGTTTATTGTCATTGCGGACACCCTGTGGTATCAGTTTACCGTCATGATGCCAGGATGAGCTGTGGTATCAATTTACCATCGTGATGCCAGGACAAGCTGTGGTATCAGTTTACCATCGTGATTCCAGGACGAGCTGTGGTATCAGTTTAACGTCATGATTCCAGGACGAGCACGTACCTGACTATGTTCAAACATGGAACGATTTCAAGAACAAGTGATTGGTCAGATTTGCAAGCTCATTCCCTTCCATATCAGCTAACTTGAATGCTTCATTGTCATATGCTTTGATGACCAGGTAAGGCCCTTCCCAATTGGCCGAGAATTTGTCCGGGTGTTCTCGAACGGCCTTAAGTACAAGGTCGCCTTCTTTGATAGGGCGCTTATGAATGTCGTGCCAATGGCGCTGTCATTGCCATTTTTGGTACCATTCAATTTGATCGAGGGCACGTATTCGTTCCTCCTCCACTGAGTCCAAGTCGATGATGCGTAGGTCATTGTTTTGCCCTTCGTCGAGGAGTCCGGACAGTGTTATCCTTAAGGACGGTACCTATAATTCCAAAGGTAAAACAGCTTTTGAACCATAAACAAGACTATATGGTGTTTTACCTGTTGAAGTCCGATGCATAGTGCGATAAGCCCACAATGCGTATACCAACTATTCATGCCATCTTTTCTTGCTTTCGGTAAGCATCTTTTTAAGTACTGTAATGATAGTTTTATTTGTGGCCTCTGCTTGCCCATTGCTCTGAGGATAGTAAGGGGATGAAAATGAGTTTTTGATCCCCAGACTTTCACAGAAAGATTTGGTTTCGACACTACTGAATTGTGGCCCATTATCAGTGATGATGGTCATGGGGATGCCAAAACGAGTCACAATGTTTTCAAGGATGAAGTTGCATACGTGTTTAGACATGGTTTTTTGAAGGGGAACAGCTTCTACCCACTTCGTGAAATATTCTGTCGCGGTTATGATGAAACTATGCCCTATAAAAGATGAGGGTGTTATTGGTCCAATAAGGTCCAACCCCCACTTTTGAAAGGGCCATGTGATTTGCGCTGTATGCAACTTATTTGGTGGGATATGGATTAGATTACTATGTCTTTGAAAGGTACTGCATGTTTTAGCCTTGGAGAGACAATCATACTACATGTGTGGCCAATAATAGCCTAAGCGTCTTATTTTCGTTGCCATTGCTTTTGGTGCTATGTGCCCTCCGCATAGTCCGTCATGTACCTGCTCAACAATGGTTTGGGCATTAGCGCTGCCAACGCATGTTAGCAGTATGCCTTCGTAGGATCGACGACACAATCTGTCTCCTACCAGTGCATATTACCAAGAACACTTTCGTACTGCATCGTTTTGTGCATTCGTTAGATGTCGCGGTGTTTCACCATGTAGAAGGTACTCTTTTATGTCGTCATACCATTCTATCGCGTGTGTTGTACTAACGGATGCAATTGGCAACGTATCGAGTGCATCAGTTATTGGTTTTGCATAACTGATTATGGAGCTTAGCAATGTATGGAACATGTCAGGCAATATGTTTAGCGCTAGCGTAGCCAGTGCATCTACAATGGTGTTATCGTTTCTAGAGACATGTTGCACGTCGATGTTTTCGAATTGCCTCATTAAGTGTTTGGCTAAGTCACAGTATGGTTGTAAATGTTACGCTTTGCACGTATAAATATCTGTGACTTGGTTCAAAACCAATTGTGAGTCTCCCCTGACCACAAGTTGTGTGATGTCTGAAGCTAGTGTTGCCGTAAGACCTCTAAGGAGACCTTCATACTCTACTATGTTGTTGGTACAGTGAAAGTCGAAACGATAAGCAAAGGGTTGGATCTCCCTGGAGGGATAGGTGATGACGGCAGCAGCACTTCCCCCTCGAAATGTGGATGCCCCATCCAAGTTTAAAATAGCATCATAGTCACTGGGTACTATGTCTATTGCACCTACATTTTCATCGGTAAATTCTAGCTCTATCGTTGTGTGATCGTGCGTTGGTGACGTGGTCATTTGATTTGCTATGGCTTGACCCTTAACTGATGATTGTGCTATGTAGTGTAGGTCAAACTCAGCTATCATGGCTTTCCAACGGGCTATTCGACTTGTCTCGTAAATGTTTCCTGTGATGGCTCTGAGCACATTATCCTTGCAGATTATGTTAACTTGGTTATGGAAGAGGTGATGTCGCCATTTCTTTAAGGAAAAGACCAGGGCTAAACATGACCTCTCCACCTCGTTATACTTCTTTTCATGGGCTACTAATGCATGTCATCGCCCTTTGATATGTAGCCCCAGCGTTCTTGAGACCGAAGGACATCATTGTATAACAAAAGGTTCCTCATGGTGTCATAAAGGTAGTCCGAAGCTAATGCTCCAGGTTAATGTGTATCTGGTTGTATCCTGAGAAGCCATCCATAAAAGATAATAGGGTGTGCCCAGCAGTTGAGTCAACAAGTTGATCAATGCTGGGTAGGGGAAAATCATCTTTTATGGTTGCAACGTTGAGATCCCGGAAGTCAATGCATAAGTGAATACTTTCGTTCCTTTTTGGGACAATGACCATGTTGGACACCCGATCAGCGTAATCGACAACCCGAATGAAACCAGCCTGATAAAGTTTGGTGATCTCATTACGGACTGCTAATGCTACCTCAGGTTTAACCTTTCATGCCTTTTATTTTACTGGCCTCAATTTTAGATCAAGGATAATGTTGTGCTGGATGATTCGAGGATCTAACCCGGGCATGTCGGTGTAAGACCAAGCAAGTGCTTTCATGTTGTTTCGAAGCACATCTTCTATGCCTTTTGCCAGTTGAGGTTGCAATAGCGTACTCAATTTTAATATTTTGGTTTCACCATCAAGCATAATGATGGGGGTTTCAGTCAACGGGTCTTCAGTGATACTATCGGCTTCTATGTCGAGAGATCTTATCATACCTTTGTAGCTATCTAGTGTTTGCTGTGTTGAGGCTATGACTGTGTCTTCCGTTGATGTAACTAAGCTGATGGAGTTTATGTCGATTTCTCTTGTGATTTTTCCATATAGACCATCGATGATCAAGGGTGTGGATAGACGCTGACAATCCATCGAGCTTGTCCTTGCCAATAAACAGAGGGTAAAATGAGCTAATGGGTGTTGTTTCATGTTCCTTGGCAACATAAATCGTGTGTACATGCATAATGGTGGTTTATCGTCGCACCGGGACGCGTGGCAATTTAAGGCCTTACTGGGCCGAATGTGGCAGTTTAAGGCCTTATCGGGCCATATGGGGAAGTTTGTGGCAGTTTCAGGCCTTACCGAGCCATCTTGGTAGTTTAAGGCCATACCGGGCCGAAGGTGGGTTGTATGTGGTAGTTTAAGGCCTTACCAGGCCGTCATGGCAGTTTAAGGCCATACCGGGCCATGTGGGTGATTTGACGATGCCTAGTCACCGTATATTTTCCATCAGAGAGTTTGCGCTAAAATGTTCAGTGTGGGCATGTGGTAGTGTTCATCTTGTTTATATATGTATTCTTTTGTATTTTGTATTTTGCCCAATTTTAATTAAAATTAATAATAAAAGAAATAAAAAAATAAAGGAAGCAAAATGCAAGGCGACGGCGACAACGGTGGCGGTGTGGTGCTATATAGTGTGAAGCTGTCAGTTTGAAACATCGTGAACCGACAGCAAAACCGAGCGTGAGCGTAAAACTCAGCATAAGCATAAACCTTAGCATAAGCGTAAGCGTAAACCTCAAACCCCAGCATAAACGTAAAGCTCAAACCCCAGCATAAACGTAGAGGGTAGAGGCTTGAACTTCGGTGTAAGGGCTCAGCGTAGGCGTGAGTGTAGAGGCTCAGACTCAGCGTAGAGGTTCAGCTTGGCATGCAGCCTCAGACCTCAGCGTAAACCCTGTCAATTTCAGCATAAAGGATGCCGGAATGGGCAAGGGCAAGGAGGTAGAAGGCCAGTGGAGGAAGGGGCCTGACCTAACTTTCGTGGAGGAAAGCGAGGCAATGTTGCAGTGTCTGCCTAGACCAAGGGTTCCATCATGGCTAGGATCGTCACACAGGTAGGCTCTACTCTTGCCTCTGTTGATTAATTTTTATCTGTACTTGTCGTTGGGCATAAACAATTTCGGTAGCGTAGAGGGTTTCGGTAGCATAGAGGCCCCGTACGCTGCGCACAGATCCCAGCGTAGAGGGTCTCTACAGCGTAGATAGTCGGCGTAGAAGCCCCATACGCTGAGCATAGATCTGCAGCATAGAGGGTCTCTATAGCGTACAACGTAGATAATTTTAACTATATATAGTGTAAACTGTTTTGTCAGTGCATAGCGTAAACAATTTTACCAGTACATAGCGTAAACGATTTTATCGGTATGAAGCGTAGACGATTTTCACAGCATATACACTAACTGTTTTCACAACGTGTACGCTGATAGTTTCCACGGCGTATGTGCCGATGATTTTCACAGCGTATACGCTGAGCGTGAACAGTTTGTTCTTTTCAGGCGGCGTATAGCGTAGACCTGTTTTCATAGCGAGAACTATTTTCACAGCATAAACTATTTTCATAGCGTATACGCTGAGCGTAAACAGTTTTTCTTTCTTTTTAGGCAGTGTATACGCCAAGTGCGAACAGTTTGTTAGTAGCGTATACGCCGAGCGTAAACAGTTATTTGAAAGCGTATACACCGAGTTAGGCAGCATATACGCTTAGCGTAAATAGTTTTTTGACAGCGTATACATCAAGTTAGGCAGCGTATACGACGATTGTAAACAGTTTGTAATTTGTCTAAGTGTTGGCCTACAATGTGGAATTTTTTTTTCATCTCATTTTCATGTATGGCTGATTTATCGTGGCATTCTAGTTACTTACAGGGATCCTGAGCCTTTCCTCCTAGTAGTTGAGCTAGTTGGAGTATTGGTGTGGTTTGGCCCCATTGAGGCTGATGAACCTACCCCTGATTTGACTATTGACAATAATGGGGTATGGTTAAGGGAAGGGGCATGTGAATTCCTTGCCTTCATCCTAGACAGATTTAAGGTGGTGGTCTGGTCACATCTGAGCGAACAAGTGGCACAGAGTGTGCTTGAGGCTATGTTGCCAGGAGCTTCAGAAGGCATCACGGTCTTCATGGAGGATATTGACAAGGGACCGCTTGTGATCGAAGACAGTCCCTCTGGTGGGCCCAGATCTACTCGCCCGTTAGCGCGCATGTAGGACCTATTGCAGCAAGGGCGTGATTATCTCAACAACACTTTGTTTCTAGCTGCGCGTGCGCACACGTTATTCCAGAACCCTCCTGGCACAGTGTACCGGGTAGAGAGGTAAGATTGTTTAGCTTGTCATTTTTGGTTTTTATCATTTGTCATTTGCTTCTGTTTTGAAGACCATTCTTTTGCAGGCCCCAAGTTACCCAAGATGAGACATGCGTCAACGATGATGGACTTGCCCTGGCTCATACTGCTCTAGAGACCTTTATGGCATGTCCCACCCTTCGCGGAGCTGTATTAGCTCAAATGAAGGGTGATATTGTCCATTTCCATAAACAATTTTCTAGAGCGTTTGCACAGTGCACGGCTCGTGGGTGGTTGCATGGAGATTGGTCGCATAAGGGACCAATTTTCCCTCATGATTCTAATTTGGGTAGCACCTCAAAGTCCACAACTGAAGGTACGTGATAGTATTTCCTAGATGCCCAAGTGTATTTGTCTGACTACTGGCAGTCATACTGATGTGATGGTTTCAAATTGTATCTACAGTTGATGTCCCTCTCGGCGAAGACCCTGTCATGACAGGACGAACTAAGAGTACCCTGTCAATGAAGTTTGGAGAGATCAGTAAGGCACAAAAATGGTTGCGTACCCATGCCTCACCGTCCATTGTCCGTTGTTTAGATGATGTCGGCCTTATGGAGCTCTTTACAACCCCGAGCCCTAACGTGTCGATAGCTGAAATGATCGGGATTGTTGATTCCTTCGACAAGTCCGTCTCTTACTACAGCACCCGCATTAAGGGTGTCAAAATAGTTTTCCATCTGTCGGTCGAATTCTTTTCATACTTGTTTGGTGTACCAACAAATGGCGTAAATGTAGTCTTGGACAGGGCTCAGAAAGAGCTTCATATGGTACGTGAACTAGAGGACTGGTTGGGTATTGTCAAGGGCGCCAAGGGATTCCCTATGCAGGGGAAGTCAAAAGTTGAGGAAGTTAATGAATTATATCCCCTGTTTAGGGCACGGGTGTTCCCTAAATCCCTGTCTCAGGTGAGAAGTTTGGGGGTTGAAGCTGTGTGCATCATGCGAACTGTCTTAGAGACTGGGATGCGTTATAACTGGGATCAATTTTTGCTGTCGGGCCTTCACAAGGAGATAGTGCAATTACGCTCAAATGTTGAGGTGCAATCCCATTTTACATTTGCATTCTTTGCTGGCTATCTTCGTCGCTTGGCCGAGTTTCTAGTGGTTCACGCAGACAATAAATATGTCTTACAGGATCGAACTCAACTCTCTCGCCCGTGCATCAATCATTTGTTTGAAACAGCTAAGTCCCAAGATGTGCCTGAGGGGATTGATGAATCCGTATCCATCACAACAGGGGGGTCATCTGGTACCTCCATCCATACACGTGAAAGTGTAGGGTTGGAACCAGATGATGTGCCATACACTGCAAAGAGAGTCGAACGGGTCATCAAGGAGACCATTGGTAAAGCCAAGTCGAAGCTCTCGAAGCGTGAACACTCAAAAGAGGTGACCTCAGATGTAGAAGAGCCAAAGGTGAAGCACATACGGTTCAAGATGCCTGTCCGAGGTAAGTCAACTTGGCACACTTATTGCTTTATCGTTTTCTTCTTATTCATAATTTTTGTTTTGATCGCTTATATGAAACTAATGCCCTCAGACTTGACTCAAGAAGTGAGGAGACAGGAGGTAGAAACAATCATTGAGGAGGAGGAGGCTACAACGGAGTTAATGACTGAGGAGGAAGAGGTCGGCAAGGATCAGGCGAAAGAGACGAAGGAGCTACGGGAAGACACCATGGAGACTGAACTGGTCGATGACCAGGGTGGTGTCGATGAGATGTTCAGTAGCTTTCTCAAGGGAAGGTTGGACCTTGGCGACCCTCCAAACCCGGAAGGGGATAGAGAACATGGTATGTTTCCTTTTATTTTATTATGTCACTTTGTGAGTCGTTGTTTCTATGGTGTTTGACTTTTATATTTTCATCCCTTCCACACGAAGGTAGTGAAACTAGAATGATGCGGCTAGACGTGCCCATGAAAACAGCTCCCCCTGAAAGGACCGCAGAGGTTAGTCCGTCTCGTACTCATGGACCATTTACTTGGACCGATATGCCAAGTAAAATGGATTTTGTGGCTGGTATCGTTGAGGAGGTGGTTGAACGTATTCAGGAAGCCCACCCTGAGATAGGTACAAATGTCTCAAGCCTTTTGCAGTTTTCGAATTTCACGTCCCTTTTTTTGCCGTCTAATGTTTAATGCTCGTTCTTTTTATGTGCGTAGGAGCTAAGCTAAGGTGGGATCCTTCTGAGACTGTTAACATTGAAAGTTTTCCCACATTACCCCCAGAAGTCGAGCAGATACCAAGGCTGGTTTATGACGAAGTGGTGGAAGGTCTTGTACACAACGCCAAATCACTGTGGACCTGTAAGCGTTCCATTGAACAATTGTGGTTGCAGATCCAAACAAAGGAGAAAGAAGTTTCTAAGTTGTCAGTTGAACGTGATGATTTCAAGGCTCGGTATGAGTTCGCCTCGGCTAGACTAAGTGGTGATCGTTCTTGGCAAACTTTTGAGGTCACCTATACTAGATACTGGAACCTGCTTAATTGCCATGCGTCACTGACCCGGAAACTAGTAGAGCGTAAGGCCTAGGTAAATCTACTGAACCTCAAGTGCCAGGATTGAAAGGCTTTCGCTTCCAGGGTGCGCAAGTGGGGCTAGGATGAGAAGAACCACAAGCATCATTATAAGAAATCCTTGAAGGAAATATCCATTGAAAAACGTCAACTTGAAATGTTTGTGGAGGGTCTAGGTCTACGCTCTGCGTTTCACAATTTTGCTCATAATACAACTGTTAAGATGGAATCGCCTACAAGGGTAATTACAACTGCTTCTGGGGAAGTTTCTGTGGGTGAATTCCCTTTAAAGCGTCCTACCTGGTCGGCTATTGACAAGGGGAAGGCCTTGGTAGATGTCGATCTAGGCCTTGATGGGATTGGGTGAGCGTCTCAGAGGAGGAAATCCTCCACTAGCTAGAATTCGGTTTAGGGGGATTCCCTTTGGTAAGCATTTTATTGCCATGAAATTCATTCGTTGAATAATGTTTGAAATTTTTTTCATTTTGTTCTTACGTTGATTGTTTATTTTGCATTTTATAGGGTCAGAACGACGATGATGTTCAAGAAGCGGGCCCCAGTGGAGTAGGGACCCATGATGCCAGCAGGTCTAAAGGGGATGATCCTCCTATCCTTGATGTTTAGTTTTTGTTTTGAAATTATTCTGACTCAAATTCATACGTGAATTATAAATTGAAAATTTTGAGTTGTATTGAACAGATGAATAAAATCAATTAACTCTTGTAATTGTACATCATTACATGTATATATATATTTCTAGAAATTTTTTTTTGTTATGGTTTTTGAGTTTAAGTGTAAACATGATACGGCAATATAAAATGTTTTGGTTTGTTTTTTTGTAGTCTAAGTGTAGTCCACGAATGAAATTATAAGTAGGACTGTAATTATAAGTGAAAGATAATTGCGAAAATTGTTATTGACAACATGACAATGCAAGCGTAAATGCAAACAATGAACTGGAATTTGGGAAAGAAAAACAAAGTATATGTGGATGATCTAGTTTAAGGCCATTTCGGGCCATACGCACTAGTTTAAAGCCATTTCAGGCCACATGTACTAGTTTAAGGCCATTTCAGGCCACACGTAGACAAGGGGAATTTTAAGTGACCTGGGTTTATGTTTTAGGAGACCGACCATTTCTGATCGTGGCTAGTTTTATGTCGTTGCGGACATGATAGTTTAATGTCATTTCGGACTATTTGCAGTTTAACGTCATTTCGGACAGTGATGTGGTTTATTGGTTTAACAATTTTTTGATTTTTTGCATTTTAATGTTAGGGGATGCGTTAGCGGGTATGATTCTATATTCAGCGTCTCCTTCGCTGATCATGTTGAATGGTAATTCAGCCCAAGGGACATCTGATGGAATAGTCCCCGCGTTGGTGTTTTCAGACGCTTCTGCATGTGTTGTGATTTCTATGTCGGTTGTGGTTTCTAAGTGAGGTTGTGTATGTACGATTTCAGGCTCGGGTATTTCCGTTTTGGGTGGATTTTCCTTTGTGTCTACGAGATTATTGCCTATTGGTTGTTGTTCATTTGT
Organism: Gnetum montanum; assembly: GCA_015680685.1. Lineage (NCBI taxonomy): Eukaryota > Viridiplantae > Streptophyta > Gnetopsida > Gnetales > Gnetaceae > Gnetum > Gnetum montanum. The sequence goes on along the minus strand of MNCI01011809.1, from coordinate 115,798 downwards.
ATCGTGTTGTTTAGGCTCTTTGAGCTTAACCTTTGAGCCTTGGTCTGTGTCTATGTACGCTGAGATGATGGGTGTAGTAGCCTCCCCGTGTATAACGATTTCACCGCCTTCGTAAGGCAAGTGAATTTCTTGGTGTATAGGGGAAGAGAATGCTTTCAGTTGGGGTACCCAAGGCCTTCCCAATATTAGGTTGAACCCTAGCATTTCATCGATTATCACGAAGTCAACGGATGTGGGGAATTGATCCCCTGCTATGAAGTCTAAAGTCACGGTGCCTTTAACTATTACGCGCGACCCGTTGAATGATTTCAAGCATGTGGTGGTGGTTGGTCTGATTAGCTCTGTAAGCCCCAGTTGTTCGACAATGGGATATGGCACTACGTTTGTAGCAGCTTCATCATCTACATGGACCCTATGTATCTTGAATTGGTTTATTTGTATTGTTATGAACATAGGGGCTGTTGTTACCTCTTCCATTTTCTGATCCACTTTGATGTTGTCATTGCGAAAACTTAGTGGCTTAGGAGTTGACACTTGGGGCGAGTACATTACCGCATGAATTGAAGGTTCATTTGGAGGCAAGTCCTCGTTCACTGGGATAGATGTTAACATGCGCACTAAAGCTTCACGGTGGGTTTGAGATGTCAACACTAGGTCGTATAAGCTCAGTGAAGTGTTTTTTTGTTTGAGTGCCTGCGTGACCTACGTTAGAGCTGTTGTTAGATCTCTACTATTGGGCGCATGTTTATTGGTAGTGATTTGGTCCATTGGGCCCAACAGTTTTATTTCACGCATAGTTGGTTTGTCATTTTCACCTCGAATTGTTGATTTAGGTGTATCATGTTTTCTGGATGATTCACCCTCATGGCCTGTGTTTGGTTTATCGTTAGGTTGTGTCATGGGTACTGCGTTTAGCGGGGTAGGTTTAGGTGGTCCTAAGGTTAGCCGTTGATGCTCCTTCTCTAAGCGTTCGCGTGTAAGCCTATCTGCTAGGCGTTCTCGTGTGTGGCGTGTGGGTGCGGTTGGTTTCGGAGCCTCAGGTTGCCCTGGGATTTGTACTATTTATGGAGAAGGGTGGGGTTGCGGTTGGACAGTCGCATGCAATTGAGTGCCAGGTTGGCTGGGCACCTTGATGACATAGGGGATTGGTTTATTTTGTGTTTGCAAAATGGGGGACTGGTGGTCACCAGGACATTCAGGTGTCCTAACGATGTATGGAGTTGGCTTAGCTGGGGGTTGGACCTCTGCTGTTGCGACCGCAGGTGGTACTCAGACTACGTAGGGGGCAAGCCGAATAGGAGGTATTTGTGAGTTTGCGGTAGTAGCGGCGGGAGGTACGTGCACCACATATGGTTTTTCACGTGTCGGGGTGTTAGAAGTCGCTACGACGAGGGGTACTCTGACGACATAAGGTTTCTACAGGGAGTATGATGGCTGAGGCATGGGTGTTTGTACAATGGGGGGAATACGCACTACAAATGGTTTGTTAGGCGTTTGCTGCTCATGGTCGGAATAGACAATGTTAATGCTAGGTGTTTTAGGGTTGTTGTCAAGGTAGATCGTGCTAATCACGTACGGTGCCTCTTTGGTATTTAGAGGGCCTTTATACACACCCATGGCCTGGTTTTGTGGTTGAACTGGGTTGGCCTCATCAAAAGTGATTTGACCTCTATCGATCATTCATTGGATGTCTTGCTTTAGGGTGAAACAGTAATCCGTGCGTGGCCATTACGTTGGTGATAGTCGCAGAAACGGTCCATTCTAAAGCCTTTTGGTACTGGGGGCTCATCCGGTGTTGCTAGGCTTGGGTTCTGAACCAGTTGACAGAATCGATCATGCCTCTGGATCACTGCAGGGGACAATTGTTTATGTTTCATTAATCTAGCCTTCAGGAGTTGGTCGAATAGTTGCGATGGCTTCATAGGCAGTGGCGTGTATTGGGAGGGTTCTTTTCTCTCAAAGTTTCTCGTACGATTCGGTGTTGGGTTCTGTGATGAGGACGATTCTAGTGCGGTCACGGGAGTGGGTTTAGCATAATTAATAGGGGCAACAGGCAGTTTGCTTTGTTGTCCCACATTTACTTGCTGTGTTTCTGCTACTGCCCCTATAGTTGTTTTAACTTTTTCTTTGTCTTTTTTACTGTGTTGGTTCTTAAAGGCTGAATATGCAGGATCATGGCTATTTTATGCTGCCTCCTCTATGTTCTTAATCTGTACAAATGCTTGACTCAGAGTGCGCGCATTGAGATAGTATAGTTTACATTTGACAAAGTCGTTGACAGCCCCTTTTAGGATGGTAAGGAGGTACATCTCTGGGATGGGCTCGTGGAGCTCATTGAGATCAGCGCTCCATCGTTGGATGAATTTTTGGATAGGTTCAAGGGTGCTTGCTTGACCTGTATGAGGCTGTCTAGTGTTGCTTCGGGTTTCAAGTTATACTTGAACCTGGTGACGAATTGGTACAACAAATCTTCCAAAGAAGATATCGAGTTCCGTGGCAAGGCTCAATACCAGTCAAGTGCTCTCCCAGCGAGGGACATGGGGAACACTCGTAGAATGGCATGTGGCTATGCTTGAAGCAGCGCGCACTCTAGCCTGAACGTTATGAGGTGAGCGTTGGGGTCTGTCTCCCCATTGTATTTAGTTACCATTGGCAAAGATACACCCTTGGGTAATGTTAAGGGTGGAACGGAAGAGCTGATAGGGTCATCGTGATAGAAGTCCACTACCTTCAGTTCTCCGTCAGGGGCCGTTTTGAGGCATTTGACCTCATCAGTTAACTCTTGCATTAGTTTTTTAGCGTCAGCCCAGTCTTGGATGCTAGGTGAGATGGTAGGTTGGGGATGTTGTACAGTATACATGTTAGATTGTTGGATAGTGGGTTGGAAGGCAGAAAGTTGTGTGGTCGGAGGCTGTACCTGCGGGATATTTATAGCAAGTGGTACTAGGGCCGACACATTGTAGGCAAGGGGTTGTTGTTGTTGTGGTTGTCCTTGAGGGATGTTGGCTGATGAAATTGTGTGAGGCGGTATGTTATAGTGGGGGAATTCATGCGGTTGAGCACCAATCACCGCCCATTGGGCAGTCGCGCTTTGTATAGGGGCACTCTGAACTAGTTGAGTTACAGCGGTGAAAGGGGCTCCTTGGGTTTGGATCCGGGGAATATAATGAGCGAACGTAGAAGCTGGTATCATGTGCGGCATCCCAATTACTCAGGGCAGAAAGGTTACTCCTACATTATTTTGAGGGGGTTGTACTTGCGAGGATGGGGCTATTGTTGCAATGGGGAGAATAGCAAGAGAAAGTGTATTGAGTTGCGGGTCGGTTGCAGGAGGAATATGAACAAGTGCAGATGATTCTTGTTGAGGTATTTGTGCTTAGGTGAATCTAAATGGTTGAAGGGACGTAATTTCTCCTGTGGTTGGATGAAACAACGGGTTGACATAGGTTTGTGGACTAAGGGTATGGTATGAATCTTCATGCTCGGATTGGGCCACGAACTCATCCTCCTCTTCCGGTTGAGAATTTACTATAGGCTGATCTAGAAACTGGCTCCTTTGTAAGAGGAGTTGTGATATGAGCTCAGAGTAACGCTCTGGAAGAGAGATGATATAGTACGGGGAAGGAATGAACTCTTTTCCTCCCCTATAGAAAAGTTCGTATTGCCTCTTAACTTCCATTTCGGCTTGGTCCACGGCTAGATCGGCTTGTATTTTCATACATATTAAATTATACTGGTCTTGAGTTATAATGTTAGACGATGGGTTTCTCCCTTGCAACCTAAGAGACCGACGAGGCCCCACTGTGGGTTGTACCATGGGTTGTTGAATGGCCATGGTGCCTACAAGGTCTGTGACCTGAGTGGTTGTAACGTTGGAGTTTGCGGTGTTCATGATGAACAGTTGAGAATATGACACAATGAAGGGATATGAAACTAGTATACCTAGTGTGGCGTAAACCTACGTTTGTGGCGTACAGCGTATAGACTGGGTCTCAGCGTATAGGCTTCAATGACCAGCGTATAATGACAGCGTATAGTGGCAACGTAGAGAATCTACGGTGTAGAGCGTGGAGTGTATACGCTAAGTAGCGTAGACGGAGTTTGCGGTGTAGAGCGTGCAGCGTATACTAGACAGCATAGACGCTGGGAATTTTGCAAACAGAGTCAGCGTACAGTCAACAGCATAGACGCTCAATAGCGTAGACGTTGGGAAGTTTGCAGACAAGGTTGGCGTACAGTTAGAAGCGTAGATGCTCAGCAGCGTAGATGCTGGGAAGTTTGCAAACAAGGTCAACGTACAATCAACAGCGTAGATGCTCAATAGAGTAGATGCTGGGAATTTTGCAAATAGAGTTGGCGTACAGTCAACAGCGTAGATGCTGTGAAGTTTGCAGACAGGGTTGGGGTAAACTCAGCAACGTAGACGCTAAGAGCTCTGAAGCACAGTACGTTTTAGGCAGTTTAGGCCCTCCTTCTAGCGCCAATTTCTATATCGTCCGAAATCATCGGTCTCTGGCTGGAAGGAAACAGAGACCTGGGGATCACTGGACACGCACAGAAGACCCTACCTTCGTCCGAGAGCAAGCTGGAATTAATGAAGGCAGAGTACCTTGAGTGGTCCGCATGCGGATCAGGTAAGGATTTCCTCGAATGTACACCGAGGTGCTATACGCTAGGTTATATGTAAACGGTGTAACAGATGTAAAACGAAACGTAAACAACATAACTGATGTAAACAGAGCGTAAATGCACAAGGGCGTAAATAGTAAATATGCAACAATTAATGAAGAACTATGACAAATTTTATGAAGAAAATGTAGCAATATTATTGCGAAAATGAGAGTTACAATGCACCGGTCTAACGTAGTTATGGCTCTGACACAAGGTGGACAAATAGCCCCGGCGAATGCAAGGATGACTGTGTGCTAGTTCAAATTGCAAGCATAGCGTAGAGGCTATATGTTCAACATGCAGAGGAAAGTTTAGCGTACAGGGTTTCTACTCTGGTTCTTAGCGTCTCTGTTTTTCTCTCTGGTTTGCTCAAAATTACCAACCTCGATCTAATGGAAAATTGGGATTTTTATACAAGTTTAGACTCGGGTTGGGTGACACGTGGCGCGTTAACCAGATGTGAAAGAATAAAATTTAGAAGTGTACAACATGCTGCATCTACTAGCATATATGCTGTATCTGGTGGGTGTACACTCTGGGCATATACGCTGGGCGTATACGCTGTGTCCGCTGAGCGTATACGCTAGGCGTGTAGGATGTATACGCTCAGCGTATAGACTCTAGGATGCATAATGTCAACATCTAATGATTGCTCTGTTCGTGTGAGTTGATGCCTTGTACCAAATCTTGCTTTGAAATGCTATTTTCATGCCATCTTCGGGGGTTGCATGTCGGGCGTATATCTCAGTCATACATGTTGGGCGTACATGTAAGGTCCTGTACGCTTGGCGTGTACTCTGGGCATATACGCTGTGGATGCAAACTGGGGTGTATACGCTGTGAATGCATATTAGGGCGTATACGCTGGGCATATCGCTATGAATGCATACTTAGTGAAAACTAAGTATTTTGAGCTCCAAAGTTACCATGTTTAATAGCAGATGTTGTTGTGGTTGTCGACGGGTCACAAGGAACTGCTCCTTGTTGAGTTCGACTCCGCTTGAAGCTGTCTGTGGGGCCCTCAAGCTTTAGTCATGCTGGGGAACATCATGACTTAGCTCGGTTCTTGTTGGAAAAGTACTAAGCTCAGAATTTTGTGGTGTTTCAATGTGGAACGTTATAGAAGAAGGAACCCACTACAATTGGGCCAAGTACCTCTCGAAAGGCTTGCGGGCTGAAATGATCAAACTTCATGAGAAGCTTGATTTACGTTTCAAATTGCATTACACCTTATTTGTAGCTTGCCTACAACACTTTGTGGAATTCTTGGTGGTCCGTGAGAATGACGCCTGGGTCCAATAGGATTGTAACTAGATATCCAAGCCATGGATTTGCCAGGTTTTCCGCACCACCCGATCCTAAGAGCCCCCAAAATCTATTGGGGAATCACTTTTGATAACGAAGAGGGATCAAGTGGGGCATACCTTTCATGCCCCAGACAGCGTTGAAGAGGTGCTTCCCATTAACATAGGCAATGTGTTAAGGGTGACAGACCTGATTGCAAAAATCGTGAAAACCAAGCTGTAGCATAAAAAGTGTTATCCTGCGGAAGAATCTCCCCGTCCTAATGAAGAGAGGGGGAGAAAGCTATGAATCAAAGTTCACAAAGTGCAACCTACAGTTGGTAAGTGTGTCTAAATGTCTAATTAGCATAGTACCTGCTACGCTGTGTAGCGTAGCACCCATTTTATGTTGGAGTATCCTGCTTATTTTGAACATGTTTATCAGCAGAAGAAGAAGAAGAGGTTTTGGCCCTTGAAGCAGGGGTACCCACTAAAGAGGAAGAAGAGGCCCCGACCAAAGATGAAGAGGCCCCTGTTGTAGAGGAAGAGGCCCCTATTGTCAATAACCCTTTTACAGAATGTACCTCTATACCTGAGGGGCACATGACTATTGAGGATGTAGCCACACTTTTGAGTTAGCTGGAAAGGGAAGGGTTGCAATTTGATGTTGGTGAGTTTGATTGCTTGCTTGATAGTGTGTTGATGAGTGATCCCCCCACTATCACCCCTGAGGATTTGCTGGGTAGGAGCTTTGCACTATCGTTTATGTTATTTTTTTCTACTACATTGTTGTTGTCCTCTCCATCATTGTTAACATGTTTTAATTGTGCAGCGAACACCACTATTAATTCCCTTGACCCTTCTTCCTCGATCCGTCTCTGACCATGGACTGAGACCCCCGATAAATTTATCTTTATGGAGGGGGTGGTCGATGACATGATCGATCGCCTAAGGCAAATTGATCCTGAGATAGGTATATTGAAATTACTACGTTAGGCTCTCTAAGTTGTTGCATTTTTGCTATGGCACTATGACTAATGCTTACCCACGTGTGATTGACAGCTTCTTATCTCAAGTGGGACCCTCGACAAGTGGTCGAGGTTGATGTAGTGCTTGAACTTCCTCTAGAGGTAGTCGAGGTGCCTCATCACATATACGAGGAAACGAGTAAATGTGCATTGTACTCGACATGCTCTTTATGGGAGTGTAGGCATGTCAATGAGGACCTCTGGAAGAGGGTACAAAAACTTGAGAAAGAGAAGGCTAGCCAAGCTGCTGAGTTGGAGGACCTTTGGTCCAGAAATGAATTTCTGTTGGCCTGTGACACTTGCGATGACATTTAGTGTATGGCTTCTATTAACTATGCAAGATACTGGATAGCTGTACGGAGTAAGAATGAGGTCACTCGTGAGATTATTGAACAACGCATGTAGATGGACCTCTTGGCCTAGAAGAACCAAGACTAGAAGGACAATAGTGCAAAGGTGTACGAATGGGGGCAAGCATAAAAGAACCATAAGCATATGTATAAAATGGAGCATGCTACCTATTGTAAATAGTATTGGGACGCTTATGTTGAGTTACATACCCATAAGCTATTCCTCAATGTCATTAGTGCTTCTAGGACCTATGAGAAGTTAATGCAACAGGTGGTGATCAGTGAGTCTCCTGAAAGGAAAATAACCTTACCTACCAGGGAGACCACCATTGCCACCTTTTCCCCAGGGCCAGGGAAGGTTGTGGCAAGCACTAATCTGAGAGATGAAAACTAGGCCAACCTCATTGAGGAGATCCTACAACGTCATGCGGCTAGCATGGATAAGATACCTTCCGAAATGGACATGGGGCCATCTTAGGTTAGTCACTCTTTATTGTGTTATAGTTTATTTTATGAGAGCCTTTGTCGTAGTTCTGATTCATTGTTTTATTTTCTTCCTTATGTAGGATTCAAATGGAGATGCAGGACCTAGTGCAACAGGGAATGGTGGTGTAAACGAAGACTTATAGTGCAGTAGTAAAAGATTTTTTTTTTTAATTTAATTTTTTGTAAACATTATTGTATGGACTAAAATTTGATGAAGAACATAATGTGAAACAATTTATTTCGTTTTGGTTAATCCATTATATTTATTTATTTATTTTTTTAGGTTTGGGCCTCTTGAGGGCCTCTTGTTTTAGTTAAATGCCATTTCGAGCCGTGGCAATAGTTTAAGGCCATTTCAAGTCATTGCTTAATGATAAATTTTTTTTATTTTTGTCTATTTTTTGAGAGGTGGAGTTGCCAGTTTTAGGTCTTAGTGGGCCACGATGGTAGTTTCAGGCCATTTTGGGTTGTTCCAATAGTTTAAGGTCGTTTCGGGCCAGGTGGTAGATAATTAATGCAAGCAACAGTCCTAGTGTAAATGGTGGACATAATATAAACAGTAGACATGATGCAAATGTGAACAGTAGACTTGATGCAAGCAATTAAAACAATGTAAATAGTGATCGTAATGCCAAAAATGAACATAATGCAAATAGTGAACGTAATGCTAAAAATGAACATAATGCAAATAGTGAACGTAATGCTAAAAATGAACATAATGCAAATAGTGAACATGATGCTAAAATTAAGATGGAAGGAGATAAAAATGTTAAAGCCAAGCCTTTTATGGAATTGAATTATGCCATTGTTTCCTAACCCATCGTGGGCTAGGCAAAGCATATGGCTGAGAGGCTTTGTTGTTGTATTCCTCTATGTCATTGTCTATTGTCTGAAAAGGCAACTCAGCCCACATAGTTTCTTTATCTAAGTCGGCATTTTTGGCTAGCTCATCAGTCAAGCAAGGGGCTTCAGCATGAATAGATACTTCATTCTCAAAGATTAATATCTCCAAACCCTACTCCATGTCCACGTTCTTTATGGCTTGGGTACCCACTTCGTCACCACAGATCACCACTTTCTCGCCCGTGTAGGGTAGGTAGATCTCTTGATGTATCGATGAAGAGACAACCCTTAATTGGGCTAAGCATGACCTCCCCAAGATCACGTTGAACTTAGGCATCTCTTCCACCACAATGAAGACCATGCTTATGGGGAACTAGTCCCCTACCACAAAGTTAATGTGGACAGTTCCCTTTACCACTACATGCACCCTGTTGAACGATTTGAGGTAGGAAGTTGCCATGGGCTTGATTTGATTGACCAAGCCCAATTTTTCCACTATAGAAATGGAATGAAATTGGTAGCAGCCCCGTCATCAACATGTACCCTTCGGATCTTGTACTGGCAGACCCTAATTGTGATGAACATGGGTGTCGTTGTCACCTGACCCTTTTTAGGGTCATCCTTAATGGAATTATCGTGAAATGTCAAGTGCACTAGTCGCAGTTCTTTGGCCATAGAGGGAAGCATAACAGCGTGGATTGCTTTCTCTTCTGTCGACATGTTTTCATCAACTAGGATAGACACTAACATACAAACCATGGCCTCACAATGCACCGTGGAAGTCATTATCAGGTCATATAGGCTTAAAGTTGTGTTTTTCTGCTTCAAGGCCTATTTGACTTGTGTAAGGGCATTGAAAAAGTGCTACCTGACATCTTGTTATTTGCTAACCCTTTCCTCCTCTGTTCGTCCTAGAAGACGAATCTCCCGAGGGGGGGGGGGGGATTTTGGGCTGGCTAACCAACTTTTTAGGTTCAACGGGCATTGATTATGTATGTACACTGCCACCAACAGTTGATGATGAAGAGGTCATAGGGACTACAGACAATGGAGTAGGCTTAAGGGAACCTAGCGTAGTGCGTTCCTTAGCCATCTTGTCTGCTAAATGCTCTTCACACCTTTTTGGATGAGGAGGCTGTGGTGCAGTTTTTGTTGCCTAGCTTTGGGTGGTAGAAGGGCTTGGATGTTTTGGCACCTTAATGACAAATGGTGCTTGTTGTGTATGCACAGGCAACAGTGTAACTCTGAGCAAAAAGGGTGAGGTGGATGTCTGATGAGGAACTTTAAGGATAAGCGGGGATTGCGATGTTTTTGTTGTTATTGTTGTTGGTATTTTTGCGTTACGAGGAGGCACATGCACCACGAATGGTTGTTGTGGTGGTTCTAGATTACTATCAATGCCAATAACATTGATGGTGTACCCTGCGTTGTTAGCATTCAAGGGGTCTTTGCAAACATGAATCAACTAGTTTTCGAGGCAGATGCATTGTATGTTGTCCTTCAACACTAAAAAGTAATATGTATCGTGACCACACAGTTGGTGATAGTCATAGAAATGTTCTAGCTTGAAATTCTTAGGCACTGGAGGTTCGTTGGGCATAGCCAAGGAGGGGTTGCACAGAACTTCACAGTACCTTTGATGGTGTTTGATTACCTCCTTCAACATTTGTTTATGTTGTATACACCCTGATCCCAACAGTTGCTTCAAGAGTTTTGAAGGCTTAATGGATAAGGGGATATACTTGGAGTGATCCTTGCGCTTAATGTTGGGCCTCAGCTGGTTTGGTGCTACAGGTGTTGATGTTGAGGACTGTTCTATGTTATTGGAGCTAGGTGTGGCATTACCAAGGGTGTTGGGTGTTGTAGCAGCCTTTTTGTTGTTGTTATTATTGGGATTGATCTCGTTGGCCACAGCGGCCACTATGGTTGCTACAGCCTTGCCCTTCTCTTTGTCTTTCTTAATGTGTGCATTTTTGTATGTCACATAGGCAAGGTCCCTACTAGCTTTGGTTGCATTCTGAATGCTCTTTTTTTGTGCAAACGCTAGGCTAAGGAACCGCGGGGCTAGGTAGTAGAGTTTAGACTTAATGAAGTCATTTACCATGCCCTTAAAGATAGCCAACAAGTGATCCTCTGCAATAGCCTCGTGTATCTTGTTCAAGGTTGCACTCCACCGCTATATGAATCTCTACATGGATTCTAGAGAACCCTGCTTAACACTCATGACTTGGTCTAGCGTGACCTCTGATTTCAAGTTGTACTTGAAGCGGGTCACGAATTGGCTTAGCAGCTCTTCCAAGGTGGAGATGGAGGTGCATGGGAGTGCACAGTACTAGTCCAAAGCTTGGCCTATCAGAGAGATGGCAAAGACGCAGATGATAGTGTGAGGCCATGGTTGTAGCAATAGAGATTCAGACCTGAAGGTCACCAAATGCGCATTGGGATCACCCTTCCCATTGTATTTTGTAAATTGGGGGAGTGGCATCCTAGGGGGCAACGTGAGCATGAGGACAGCTAGAGTGATCGGGTTGTCATGGTAGAAGCCCATGACTTGAACAGTCTCGGAGCCAATGGCCTTAAGCCGTTTGATTTCTTCAATGAGGGTTTGGATGAGTTGAAAAGCTTGATCCAAACCTGGGGACATTGCAGACGGTTGTGGAGCTGCCTGAGTAGCCATCATGTGTGATGCTATTAGGGTGGTGGCCTGTCCCATGGGAGGCATCATTGGAGCCACTCTAGCAAGTGGTGTTTCCTGGGTGGTCCACCACCTAGTGGGTGGTGTTGTAGGGGCAACGACCATTGGTGGCACCGCAAGGTTGGCTAATTGCCTAGTTGGTAGGGTGGCCCATAGCCCTGTGTTTGGTTGAACCACCTATGGAACCTAGTACACTTGGGAATGTACGTAATGCGACATCTAAGATGGTTGTGCAACAGGCAGAGAAGTGGCTGGCGTCCACCACATAGTTGAGACTGGGTCTGCTACTGGTGATGGGACAGGTGTAGACAAGGAAACAAGAGCAAAACTTACATGTGGTTGTGACGTAGGCATAGCATGCACGTATGGTAGCGTAGCCATGACTGGAAACAAAGTTGAAGGGCCTACGTGTTGATAGGTTGAAAGCATGGGGTGGATGCCCATTACTGAAGAGGGTGTGGGATATGATAGGGTTGTGGCGACAACGAAGGGGGCAAAAAAGAAGAGCGAGTTTGACCGAAAGACAGCAATGGAAGGGACAGTCATGGTGTAGATCTGGCCACCACCTTCAGAATGGGAGTCCAAGTCTTCCTGCCCATCCTGAAACACTTCATCGTAGTGGGATGTTATGTCCCATGCAAATGTAGCCTAAGAAAGTATGTTATGTACTAATTTTCATATGAATAAGCCTCACTTGAAAGAGTTAAGCATTATGAATTCTTTTGTTAAGTGATCATCTTATTGATGGTCCTTCTTCTATTATAAGAGTGAAGTGATGATTTGATGGATTTATTGTCTTTTCTTGAGAGTGTAATACTTTTGTTTGTGCAATATATTCTATTTTTCCTTAAACAAGAATAAATTTTTCATCGTTTTCCTTGTTCAAATATGAATTATTTTGGGACTTTTAAGTCTTAAGTTATCTTGCATTGTGGAATCCAAGGGACATCTTCATTATCTTAGAGGGATTGCTAATGTCATTCTAACTTGTTTCCTTAGTAATAGTTCTACCAACAAGTAAAATATTCTCATGTCAATATGTAGAATTTTTGGCCTATTCATGAACAAGATACCACTATCATTCCATTTTCTTCAAAAAATTCTAATGCAAATGCTAGCGTACCACATGCACATACTCCACCCTCTCAAATGGAGCATGGGTTAATTAATCCCCCATTGATTTACCCTGCCCTCCCTCCTCTAACTAACCCCACTTCATCTTTAATGAACTCTCTAGTTGATATTGCATAGAATCCTTCATCCACTATAGCTTTCCTCATTTCACCTACCTATCCATTCAATGAGACACATTTCCTATTAACCTTACCAATCGTGGCTAACTTTGATAATCCTTCTACATCAAATTCCAATGAATTCTAGTTTAGCCGAGTGAATCCCTCTAGCCCCTTCTTTGATCCCTCCCTTAACTCAAATCTTGATTTTCATGCCTCACCCTACCACATTCCCCTATCATAATTTTTCATTACATTAGTCATCACATGATGAGCCTTCAATTTTCCTCATGATTAAGCTACTCCCCCTCCTAATACCTCACAACCAACTATTTGTCCACCTATTCTCTCACAACCTACTCCCACCCCCAGTAGTCAATGTTGGAATGCAATTTCAACTTGAATTCACCTCCTTTTAACCCTTTTTAGGATGCTACTATCTTACATGGTTATAATAGTTTCCCTTTTTAAGTGCTTGTCATGTACCACTTAGTGGAATAGGACCACATTGTTAAAGATGTAGAGGATTTTGTGAAATTTTCACAAAATAGAAATGCTTCGATCCTAACTCCTTAATACTATACTAAATATCCTAAAATACTATCAAACATATTAGACTCTTTTGGTGCAACAATTGACCATAGTTATGGAACAATATAAAATTATAGTTACTAGCTCAATTTTTCTAACAACACCATTAAAGGAAAGCAAGTTCTGAGATAAAGTAACGTTTAATGAAAAAAAATTTAAGCTCGAATCCTCAATTCAAAAGCGTAATTCATGGTAGCATTTCTAGAGAAAAGGATAAGTTTCATTATTTTATTTTTATTTTTGGAATAAAATCTCACAAAAAGATTGATCAATTCTACCATGTAAGCATGATGATGAGTTTATAAAGCTAAGTCTGGGAACCATAAGATAATATAAGAATGACTTTACCAAGTCAGCTTTAAGGTTTAAAGCATTAAAATAGCTTTATGAAGTGGTTCTATGTTGATGTCAATGGTTATATGAAGTTAACTTGTAGAGTTAAAAAGTAGCTCTACAAATTAGCTCTTCCACATAGGCATCATCTTATGATAACTTGAAGAGTGAAAAAGAGACTCTACAAAATGGTTCTATGATCCACATCATCATTTGGTCATGAAGAGTGAATAGAGCTTATATGTAGAATAAAAAGTCTACCTCACTAAAAAGATTATTTTTAGTTCTACCATATTAGCTTCATTAATGTGGCTAAGATTCATAAAGCTTATAAGTTTTGGTGAAATTCATTTTGCCACAAGGAAGTTCTTAGGCGTTTAAAATGGTTTTACTATAGTGTTCTACCATATAAGCTCTCCAATTAACACATGTTCGTAGAGCCAAAATATGGATCTATAAAGAAAGATAAAATTGGTTCTATGAGCCATGTTGGTCATGCAAATTAACCTCTCCATGTTAGCTCTTGAAAAGTCAGTACGCTCATAGAATTGAGAAAATTAATTCAAGAAGAAAACTTTGAAACAACCTTGCCATATCAACATTAATAGGGAGCTTTTAGAACTAAAGATTAGCTTTACAAAATGGTTCTACCATGTTAGTTCATTATGTAGTGCTAGATCCATAGAGCTAAAAAGAGGTTCTACAAAAAGACTCTTCCACGTCAGCAAATGCAACATTAGCATCTTGGTGTGGAGCTAATTTAGTAAAGCTAGATTTCTACTCTACAAAGAAATGCTTCCATGTCAAGATCAGCTACATCACCTTCCACCATGTCATAAAAAAAAGTTCTATGAAGTAATTTTATAAGTAATAAGAACAACCCCATAGCTATATTCTTATTTCTTCCACATAAGCTACTATATGAGATTTGTAGAAGCAAAATTGATTTTATGAGAAGAAGTGATAGTAGTTCTATGCACCATGTCATTACTTAAGATAAGAGCTTGTAATTAAACATTCTTCATCTTTTCCAAGTCATCCATGAGAAAAAAGAGTGATGTTTGTAGATCCAAAATTCAGCCTCACTAAGGAGCCTTATTTCTCCACATTGGTATTGGAAAAAAGATGCTACTCCTAGAGTAAAAAATATGATTCTACAAAGCAACTATAACATGAACTTCATCATGCCAACATATGCCATGTCAACTAGATTGTAAAGCCATTTTGTGGAGTTAAATTTTCATTCTACAAGTGAATTCTACCATGCCAACATTTACCACATTAGCATACACCACTTCAGCTTCTTGATAAAAGACCAACTAATAGAATCATATTTCTATTCTACAAACAAAATATTCCATGTCAACACTTCCCATACCTACTTCTGAGAAGGCCTACTTCCTAGGACCCAAATGTGATTCTACAAAAATAGTTCTATGAGTAACAAGTTTGACCCCATAGCTATTTCCTTAGAAGAGGATCTATAGAACCAAGTTTAAATTCTACAAAGAAGAGCTAAAACAGTCCTATGAGTTATGTCATCATTTGTCCATGTCAACATGTGAGGGAGAACTTGTAGAACGAAAAATTAGCCATACAAGACATTTATACTTAATTAGCTTCGCAACATCAAAAGAAAGATGGTGGAATTAACTCAAACACAACACGTGAATCCCATTTAAGGGAAGTTTGTAGAGTGGGAAATTGACTCTATAAAGGAAATCTAAAAGCAATTCTACTCATAATAAAGCCTTCATAGAGCCAAAATATGATTCTTCAAAAATAGCTCTAGAAAATAGCTCTACCATGTTAACTCTATTCATAAAAGTAAAAGCATGAATCTGCAAGATACTCCACTATTGATCCTACCATGAGAGCATTAAGGAAAAGGTGATGCTAATAGAGGCGAAATTTAGCTCTATAATGCAAGTACAAAATAGCTCTATCACGTAAGCACTTCAAGTAAATAGAAATTATTATTCTACATCAATGCCTATTTATATAAGTACATAAAGATAAAAAGTGGCTTTACAAAAGATTCTATGAACGGCTTTCAAGTCTCGATGTCATATCAGCTTCTAGAGCAAGCATTGTAAAGGAAAAATTTAGCTCTACAAATAGACCTTAAAATAGCTCTACCATGTCAACATCTTCCACATTAGCATGTAGAACCAACATATGAAGTGAAATTCAACTCTACGAATAACTATAGAAATGGCTCTTCCATATTAACTCATTCAAAGTGCAAGTTTGTAGAGCATAAGAAAAATTCTACGAGTTAACTCCAAAATGGTCCTATAAGCCATGTCAAATCTCAAACCTGTTAAGAATTGCACATTTGCACATTTTAATTTTAATCTAGCTCAATGAAAGAGGTAGTAGAAATCACATTGAATTCTTTTATAAAATAAGCTCAAAGTTGGAAAGGAACTCTTTAAACTAATAATCAAACTTCTTAAGCCTTAAATGAGGTATCTCAAACAAGATTAGAGCCTACACAAATTCAATCACATAGTGTGCTTTAATCAAGAAAATTTAAGAGAGAAGCTCCAAATATTAAAGAGCAGGTTTTGGACATATTTCAAACATACAGTCATTAACATTAACATCCAGAGCTAAAGACTAAAGTAGATTTGAGAGCTAGAATAAAGCAAAATGCAAAGCCATCATTAACGACATAGAGAAGCGTCAAGTTTAAACAAAAAGCTAGAATGTCACACAAAGAGAAAAAAGAATCACCTTAAAAATTTTAGGATATTGACACGTTCACCTTCTTAAAATATTTATAGCAATAGAATCTGAATATTTATCAACTCCATCAATGGATTGATGTTGTGCACCTAGTACTAAATGTAGAAGAAGATAACTTGTTTGATTTTGATGAAGATCATGAACTGATAGAGAAGTTGGGTTTGCAATCAACGAAATCATTAGAATAATGACAATAGATTTCCAAGAAGATAGGGCTTCACAAGCTAAGCTTTAGGCCTAAGGGAAATTTAATCTAATACATCCTGAATCATCTCATAGCAAAGACATTTTATGAGAAAGATAAGTTGCATTTTAGAAGAAACACTAAATGCTTTATTGATATCAATGTTAAGAAGGCATATTAACTCTACAAATTAATTAAGCCAAATATTAAAAAGATTGAGGCCCACAAGTACAATCAAGAACTACTAAGTGGAAGATTTTAGAGCCATCTAGATTTAGGAAAAGCTATTAGGCTTCCTCTAGCTAACTTGGCAAAGGCATGGGGATATAGAAACACCATTTTAAAGGCTTCCAAGCTTAGGCTTTCCCACCGAATTTTCATTTCTACCTTAAATTTTTGTTCCAGCTATGAAATAAATACTATTTCAAATTCACACATCTGGGCCTAGGTAGCCCCAGAGAATAATAAACATTTTTTCTCTGTTCAGTTTATGAATGATGCCTTGTAGAATAATTTATCTGAGATCAAAGGACAAGAAGCTCAATTAATACTTAGCTCATTTTATTATATTTCCTATTAAGTAAGATTCTCAATTATGAGAGGATGACTCCAATTTTTGTAGGATATGCTTCACAGAGAAAGGCTTGACCAGAAGACATCTGTTATGATCTTTTTCGAGTTGTTTATCAAAGGAGCTTCTTTGATGCATAATCCTTATAGTTTCTAATGAATTGTATTTATCCTAATATAATTAAGCTAAATTTAAAGGCTTTTTCACCTAGGATTGACTATTAAGTGATAGCTAAAATCAAGGAAAAGTACCATGGAGCCATTTTTCTTTCATGATCAATATACTCGTATTTTAATAGTAGGATTCAAAGGCCAGGATTTTAAGATATCCAGGTTTGTAGATCCTTATCTAACTACACTGGAGGTTGGTAGACAAAAGTGGGAAAGCCCTCTCATACATGATTATAAATTTAAGGAATTTTTTCCACTTAAGTTTGGCTTTTGGAAGTTTATCAATGCAAATTATCTAAAAGGAATGGTAAGAAGGTATAGAAAACATTCTAGTCTTCCTCTAGCCTAAAAGAGGATTTATTCAATGGAAAAGATTAGGAACATGCATCAACCTAATGAAATCAACATAGTTTAACTAAAGGGCCTGGAAAAAAAAAAGATTAACCAGGCCAAGAAAGAAGCTCCAGTACAGCTTAAGAGGAGCTTATCAATGAAGTTACTAACCTTAGCTTACAATGTTCCTATAATAGAAGTCTACAGATGGATGGAAGATAGAGAGCACCCTCTAGTTAGATATTTCTCAAAAGAGTGCTTGACAATAATGGAAAAAAAGTAATTCTCATGGAAGATTTTAGAGCCAAAAAACACTACGCCAAATGAGAGGTTTCCTCTCAATGGAGAAGAATATGTCAAGGCAAGGATAATAAGACAGGCTAGAATTGATTGAGTATGGCCAAAGAAAGAATAACAGCAATAATTGGAACACCAAAGTCTAAAGGAGCTTCAAGAGTAGTAAGAGAAGCAACAAACACTAAAAGAACAAGCATAATTGAAGCTAATTAAGCTACCATAGTAGCCACAAAAGGAAGGAGAAAGTTCATCTTCAACCCTTACTTTCTCCTTTGGCTATTTGATAAAGGGATCAGCCTAATCATTTGAAATTAGGAAAAAATAAGGTAGGATTATATTAAGCCAGAAGCTCCCTACTACTCCAAAAATGGAGGTTAGTATCATCTTCTAGTACAAAAAAAGATAAACCACAAATAGGAAAACAAAAGCTTGCAATATCGCATGGAGAAATATCAAATACTATAGCTACTCTAACTAAGGATATGGGACAAATAGTATATAATTATATAGCTAAGTTGCAAGAGTTTTTGCTACAAAATGAGTAGGAAATATCTAAGTTGTAGGGAGAAGTGAAGAGCCTAACAGAGAAGAATAAGCAGCTCAAAGTAATGATAACTATAAAAGACTCATTGCTAGAAAATAAATAGCAATAGCTTGGTTAGAAGAAAGGGTAGCTATAATAAGCTCCAAACTAGAACAGGCCAAAAAAGGGGAAATCTCTAGATTATTTTCATCTTGCCCTTTTGAGCTTTAAGAAAATAATTTCTAATATGGATTATGTCAAAGAATGAATGAAAGAGACAAGAGAAGAGATTACAAGGATGAGAGAGAAGCAAGTCATGTTCACACAAATAGAAGAGAGCATTCATGGATTATACGAACTAGTTACAAACAAAAGGCAACAACTACCCTAGTACAAGTAAAGCATCCTTGACATAATGATGATGGTTATGATAGGTATCATGTGTGAAACCACTCAAAATATGCTAGAATTTGAACAGGCTTATTTTGGTGTAGGAGCTGCTTTTGTGAAAATATATAACTCAATAACTAAATCAAGCTTTGAAAAGAGTAGTGCTGAAAAAATCATTAGGAAGCTTGATAGCTTTGAACCAAATTCAATAAATTAGGCTATTAAAACTCTCATTAATCATGGAAAACCATCATAACAGTTCGCTATGGAAGGGCTTCAAGTGCAACAAATGGAGAAGATCTACCAAAAAACTGAACAATTAGCCAATAGATTATAGTTATACAAGGAGAACATGAGGATATTGTAGCTTAAATTATGTAGTCATTGTAACTGTCCAATGCTACTATATAAAACCTAGAGAAGAAATGAATATGGTGGGATCTTTTGGATCTTTTTTAGCTAGTATTTTTTGAGTAATTAGCTTGTAAAAACTTATTTTTAATGGCATTCTAAATAGGTTCCATCTATCTCTTTTCATTTTTATCTCTTAGCTTATCATTTTTAGTTAATTAGCTTTCCTATTTTGTCTATTTTTGATATTGCATAGTTATAGGTAAATGGATTGCTAATTTTGGAATAAGCTCTTTTCTCTATAAAGTAGAGGTTTAGCTTATTTTTATTATTCTGATTGGATGGGATAGCTCTAGTAAGTGTCAATCCTTAATCAATTTAATGTATAGATATTATCATCTTTTTGAAATTCTGATCTTTATGAATAATTCTATTTTCCTTAGTCTCTTACTCAGTTTAGTGAAGCTTTTGTGATTTTGCATCAAGAAGTTAGCAAGCAAATATCTCAGAATTTAAGACTAATTTTTTCTATAAAACAACCCTATTTTCTGTATGTGTATGTTGTAATATTTAAGAATAGACTTATAGGAGAGCTATTCATTTTCTTAATATATGTTAAGAGATGGCTAAAAGAGATAAATGATTAATTATGTACAAAATAGCATATTCCTTAAATTTATTTCTTGTCTCATAAATAGGTTTTTATTGTTATTTATAATTAGTTACATAAGTCCATTTACCAATAGAGGCTATTTGGGGAAATCTATGCCTTAGTGGTACTAGAGACTAGCAACCACCTAAAACAAGTTTACTCACAAAGTCATTGTTCTATGGTAAAGTCATCCATAATTCTGCTACAATAGCTTTTAATTGGTGCTATAAGGAGGGCTAACCTTGCTAGTATGACCTTTACTTTTTAGCATTAGAAGTAGGCAAGAATAACTCTATAATTATAGCATGACCAATGCTTTACAAATTACTATACTTTATGGGAGGATGTGTTGATGATGATGCCAATTTGAATCCTTAACTAATTATAGTAGTCAACTAAAGAATAACTAGAGTATAGCTATTGCCTTATCCAAGATTAACATTGTATTGAAAAGTGAAGCAAAGAAGAGATGAATGCATTCCTTGGGAAGATAAAAGAATGTTTGAGCACATCACATGAACACCTCTCAAAGGAAGATCTTAGAAACCAATAACTGAAGACCACCTTAAAAATAATAGGATCACATTTACTAACATGAAAATATGTCTTATAGTATTTTGAAGCCTTACCATGCTACATTCCAAGATCTCATAACAAAAACTACCAACCAAATCAAAGAAAATCCCATCTGGATAAGAAAGGTGATCTTGAAAGATTCAAGCTATTATAAAATATGTAAAAGAGTTCTATTGGATCTACTTAATCAAGTCAAACTACTTCAAGAACATGATCAAATCTTTACAACATGTCTTAAGCTCTACCTCATGTCCCACAAAATGTTCAAAATTTAGGCTAACTAGATGCACAACATCCAATGGGCTCTCATTCATAAGAAAGAGAAATCCTAGAAGATGATTGGAACTGATTAGCTTGCCCCATTCCTAGGATGCTCTTGTTTGGATCTTTTAGTATCTTTGGGTCTTAGCCTCTCTTCATTGTTGTTGTTGGGATTGGTATCCTATTTTTGGCTTACAACCATTTTTATTTATTTTACTATCTTATTTTCTTATTGGGCAAGGACCATTTTTGGTTTTTCTAGCCCTTTTTAGTTGGTAATTACAACGATAAAGGCATCTTCACCTAGTTTCTACTTTTATTAATAAAATTTGCAAACTTTTATTTAAAAAGGCATCAACAAGAAAGATGAAAGAAGTTTAGTAAAAGACATTGAAATTTTGGATAGTGTGAAAACCTATTTTGAAGAATTATTAACTAAAGAATTTCTAAGAGAAGACATCAAAGAAGAAGAACCAAATTTTGGTTTAGTTAATGAATTTTCCTTCTCCAAGGTGAAGACAACCTTATCAATGATATAAAATGGAGAAATTTTTGGACTAGATAATATTCCTATAGAAGCATGGAAAGTACTAGGAAACATAGAAGCTTCATGGTTGAAACAATCATTTGAAAAATTTAAAAAAATGGAAAAATGCCAAGAAAGTGAAGAAAAATCATTATTATTCCAATCTACAAAAATAAAGAAGATATACAAAATTGGACAAACTATAAAGGAATTAAGATAATGAGTTATACTATGAAGCTTTGAGAGAGATAGAATAGTGTATGTTGAGTAGTGAAGGTACCCCTACGCCTAACCATACAAATCACAAAGTGTTCATGCATGATCTGGTAGAATTTCATGAACTCTCTTCTTGAAAGTCAACATTACCCTAATGGTCATTCATTGTCTTCCCAATTACACTTGTGATGCACAATGGTATGGTTAAGTGTAATCGAGGCATATGATTTTTATCATTTTATGTTTTATAGTTTTGATGCTTTAAAGAGAGAGATGAAGTAAACTGAGAACTAATTATTTAACTAATTTCTAACTAGTCCTAACATAAGCATCTGATCCCACTTTCTGTACATGTCCTAAACCCATGTATCCACTACTAGATTACCAAGTGCTACGCTACTAAGCATACCAAGCAATAACATTACTAGGATTACCAAGCAAATACATGTTACACTTGAAGCAGTCGTGCTTATATATTTAATCTATATAGCTTACATCACTTAATTAGCTTAATTAACTTAATTACTAGAAAACATTAAATGCATGAATAAAATAGCTAATCTATCCAAAATGCTCCAAGGTTTATCAAGAAGCTCATTTTTATTGCCATACACATTGTCGTGCTTAAGTACAATAATGCTCAAATAAAGATTCGTACACTCAATGACTCTATTGTGGGCACTTGGGAGAATATTCTAACTTTCAAATGTAAGAATTGCAAGAGTTTGGCTACTACTATGAATCTATTATCATAAATGCAGTTGGTAGGCACATATTTATAGATAAGAAGAAACCCTACATTGATGGGGCCTAGTCAACACATGAAATGATGCATCGACGGAGCCTAGTCAACAAGGCCCAATTGATGCAACCAACCATGACTCATCATAACTCCAAGATTGAATGAAAATTCAGACTTGATTTTCTTTACAAAATTATGAAGGTATGGGATTATTAAATGACCCTTAACAAAATAAACTAACTTGACAAAACTAAGTGCCCGAGTGTACAGATCAACATATTACAAAAATTGTGGTGTTCATGACACAAAATTGAACACCATGACATGACTCTATAAAATTTTGATAGCACTTTCTTTGATGGCATGAAGATGATGGAGAAGGCAATGGAGGTTCCTAAGGCTTTGAAGGACCTTTGTTGACTTTAGGCACGTGTAGCCAAGGTAGCTATGGTTGTCTCGCTATTATTGCAACTTCTAGAGAGAGGCGAAAAGCATCCAATAATGCTTTCATTTTCTTCTCCTAACTCCTAGGATCATGCACCATCCACATAGCTTCACCAATGTGGGTCATAACAAGCACATCCCAAGGATCGGGAATTGCTAGAAATAGTTCCTTGGCATTAATGAACTAGGCAGTGAATTGTTTACACTCAATGTCTAATGCTCTAACTACATCTTTTAGCTCCTAGTAATCATTCATTTTCTTTGCCAATTTCTCAATAGTTGATCATTGATCTGTGAATTGTGCCTTGAGAACTTTGAGTTTAGCATTTACCATCTCAAGCTTTCACTTGGTGTCCTTATGGTTCTTGAACTCTACCTCATACAACAAGTACAAGCTGGCTGTCTTCTTTCCGAGTTCTCACTGTAGTCATCCAATAATTAGCATTGCCAAGTTTGCATAGTGGAGATTGGCCAATTCCATATACTCTATCATTTCTTCAATTTTCAACTCCTTTAGGAAGATCTCTACTTTGTTATAGGCATCTATTCCATCAATGATGGGCTGTCATACCTCTCTTCCTTACTGAAGTTGCTGGAGGACCTCATTACCTTTTGCCTTAGCCATTTGAATATGTTTCTCATTCACTTCCTTCTACAGGCCAACCTAGTCTCTATAGTGATTCTTGGCTTTTTCAAATTTGAGAGCCTCATTTTTATAGGTGATAATCTCAATGGTAGATTTCTAGCATAAGGCTCAAACTTCCTCCGTAGATAGATTATGATTCTCCACAGCCAATTTCCTTAATTCTATGTTTAGCCTAAAGAGATGCTCCTACTGTTGATGAATGAATTCTTGCATCTGTTGTTTTTGTGAATTAACATTGAGTAGATGGTGATTTTCTACAATCAATGGCTCATTTTATTAGTGCATCTGAACCAAGTCCTTTTGAACCAAGTAGGTTTTTTCTTCTACTATGGACTAGTTGAAGATGGTTGTCACTATTTCCTTCTCAACTTGTTTTCATCATTCTTGAAGCTATTAAAAAGTTTTATTTCTAGTTATTGCTAGGTTAAGGAGTCTAGGATCAGCAAAATGGGCATACAATTCAACAACCTCTATGGCCAAGTGTTGGTTTTGTGCTTGAGCCATTTCAAGTTACCCTCCAAGATGATGCACTTTCCCTTTACTTCCAATAGCTTCAACTAGGTTATAGTAATGTTATCTGACAAATTGAAGATATTTGAAATTGGTTTCCCAATCCCCACCAATTGGTCCAGCAACTCTTTTTGCTAGGTTGCACTCAATTTTCTACTACCCATGCCTATAAACATCTGCACATCTTGAAGTGCAAATACGTCTAGTACAGACATCATAGGTGCATTAAGCACTTCAATGATTCAGTCAACAACTACTTCAATAGTAGTCTCCTACCCTTGATGTTGCATCACCAATACACTTGCCCCCTCAATATATAGGATGAGCATGTACATAGTTTAAGCCTTGTATTAACAGGCCTCAAAGCGCTATTATACTTCGACGGAGCTTTGACTACCAGAGGCGATAGTGCTACCACTGTTATTACGCTCTTTCCTAAGGATGTGTGTCCATGGGCTTACCGCCTAGCCTTTCCTTGTACGAATAATGTGGTAGAGTACGAGGGGCTTCTCAGAGGATTATTGATAGCTAGAGAACTCAATGTTCAACACCTGGCAATCCGAGGTGATTCGATGCTCATTATCAATCAAATCATAGGAGTCTACACCTGCAAAGCTGTGCATTTTCAGCCCTATTGCTATATGGCTAAAGATCTCCTGAAAAAATTCGTAACAACTGATGCCCAACACATACCACGTATCAAAAACATTGTAGCCATAGCACTAGATACACTGGCATTAAACATGCCACCACATTTGTTTGCCACTTGGCCTGCTTTAATGATAGAATGTACAGACCTTGTCATTCAAGCACCACAAATCTCTTCATTGAACATGGGAGGAACACTAGAATGGTACGACAACATTAAGACTTACCTTCTGCATGGCGAACCATCGCACGAGCTAACATATGCACAAAAAGAAGCAATGCGCAAGCATGCCAGGCAATACATCATCATCGAAGATAGTACTCTCTGCAGACGCTCTTTCGATGGGGTATTGCTAACCTGCGTTAATAATGATCAAGCACAACAAATAGTTAGTGAAGTCCACGAGGGGCTATGTGGAGGACACGTAGCCCCGCGAGCCATGGCTACTAAAATCAGACACCTAGGGTACTATTGGCCATACATGGAAAAGGACTACCTTACCAAGGTCAAGACATGTGACACATGCCAGTGTTACGCAAACTTAATACACGTGTCACCAACCGAGTTACACACTACACAGATTACTTGGCCATTCCAACGATGGGGACTAGATATCATAGGTCCCATCATGCCTAAATCCTCTACAAGAAATAGCTTCATTATCACCGCCACTGAGTATTTCACGAAGTGGGTTGAGGCTATCCCCTTACGGAAGATTACATCCCAACAGGTTTGCCATTTCATCTTAGACAACATAGTAACCAAGTTTGGGCTTCCTATGACTATTGTGACCGACAATGGGCCACAATTCAGTAGTGCCGAAACCAAATATTTCTGCAGTAACCTTGGCATTAGGCAATCTTTCTCCTCCCCCTATTACCCACAAGCAAATGGTCAAGCAGAGGCAACGAACAAAGTGGTCATCAATTTGTTGAAACAGATGCTCAGCAGCAACAAAAAATGATGCCACGAGAAAATCCTCTACGTGCTATGGGCATATCATACGACGTGCAGGACAGCTACAAACAGGACACCCTATAGCCTAGTCTATGGATCTAAAGCATTGTTGCCCTTGGAATTATAGGTTCCCTCATTGTGGATGGTCCTCTCCATGGTTATAAATGAGACTCAGCACAACCAGTCCAGGATTGTGGATTTAGACTCAGTAGAGAAGAGACGCATCCAGACACTTGATACCATCGAAAGATATTAGGACAGACAGAGAAAGAAGCACTAGCATAATCTGCATCAACGATTGATCAAGAAAGGAGACTTAGTTCTCAAGGCCATTCATGAACCAGTAGGCAAATTCTCTGCAAACTGGGAAGGCCCTTTCCTGGTCATCAGCGCATATGGCAATGAAGCATTCAAGTTAGCGGATATCGACGGTAACGAGCTACCGAACCTAGTGAATCACGTATATCTGAAGCAATACCACATCTAAGCATCGACTAAGCTTAAGCACAACGTAACAAACATCCGCTACGACGTAAAACTGGCAAAGTTGTACACGTCTGCTACGACACAAAACTAGCATTTCTTGGCAAGCCCTTTAAACGTCAACAAAAAGGGGGCATTGAAACACCGTGAAAATTTTGAAGCATCAATGATTCAACAAAATCTTGCGAATCAGGCAAGGATTTGTGACAAGTCACAACTTAGTAAGTTCCTTTTCCGGCTAAGGGTCTATTCTGCCATGCTACGTAGCACAGCGTAATAGACTCCAGAGGACAAAACAAGACAAGGGGTGCAGGACGGCAAGCCTTCAACCTTGCAAGTCTTCTATGTTTTAGAAAATATTAAATTTTGATCAGAAACAAAGGAAGCGCGGCGACAACACTTCAATTTTTGGTAGGTTTGCTATTTTACACCGAATTACGCTATGCAACGTAATCTAGCATGACGCAGCGTAATACAAGCAATGATAGAGAAAGCACAATTCAGGCACCAGCAGTTTATATGTTGCAATACACTCTCTAGCTTATTAAAGCGTAAAAAAAGAATAGTTTGTTGCCAAAACTCTAGGAAAAGTGGTTTACGATGCATTACGCTTCAGAGCGTAATGTAGCGTGGCGCTGCAAGCTTCAAGCACAAACGCACCAAGTCAATGGCATTTTGTAAGTTTAGGACAAGCGTCATCTAAACCACATTTTTCTCCTGACCCAAACCTTATAAATATGCCAGTTGACAAAGATCAATGGGGTTGGAAAAAATTTTCCCAAGATTGACAAATTTTCTTTGTGAGTGATTTCCTTTCATTGGTAATCGTTGACAACCTTTGACAAAGATTGACAAGAGAGCAAAAGAAGATCAGTGATCGTAAGAACATTTGAGGTGATTGGCAAGAATCCTTGATCAAAAACAGTCGATTAAAGGATATTCTGCTTCGGATCTGATTTTCTTGGGCCTAGATTGGCTAGAACAAGGTAGATCGACCTTTGCTTATTTTATCTTTAAATAGCTTTCTTGCTGTTGGCATCTGCTTCGTTTAAATCGAAGTCCGCTTGTAATCATTGTATCCAACATATTTTGTACATAAAATAAATCCCAGATCTTGGAATTGCACTCTCTTTAAATCTGATCTCTTGTGTCCTATTTATACGGATCTTGCAATCTCTTTAAATCATTTACATCATGTTCAATTACCTTCGAGATTAACGATATTATATCTCCTCATAAAAATCGCTATGTTTCCATCTAATTATTACAAAAATTTTATTGATTAAGTAAGTCCCTGTCTGATCGACAAGACCGTTCAGGGCACCTCGGATTCATCTTCTCCAGCATAGCCCTCACGCGAATCCGAGGTTGGAACTGTGTACACAGACTTCCGCTCGGTATTTTCAACGACTGACGTTTTCCATCGTTACAATTTTCTGGTGCTAGAAGGAGGGCCTGAACCTCCGATCTGCACTTTACAGGTAGTCTTGTAAGCTGTCTGTACCCATTGTCAGTTGACGTAAACGTAATACCTCTGTGGTTGTTTACGAGATTGTGTGGTGTAGATCGGTCGATTTGACGATTCCTTTGGAATCCTATAATATAGAAAGCCCCAATTATTGCCTTAGTTTTCCTTTTGCCCTTGCGATCTTTATCCTCATCGTCATTATTCCAGATCAGTCGTAGAGAATGGCTACATCAACCACTGTTGTTGACACTACCAACCTCGAGAACCCTTCGACCATGCAAGTTACGGCTCCTATGGTCGAGCCGCCAACTAGTCCGGTGCAACCACGCCACTCCCTCAAGCTTCAAAACAAAGAGCTTGAAGGACACGCTCAACGCAGGGAACACTACAATTTCCTCTGTGCTAAACTAGCAGCAAACTTGCCCATGTATCCCAAAGAACTCAAGGAAAAACGAGAATACGAGTTCATGTACTGCAACGAGAAGGAATTTATTCCTTCACATAACACCACTGTACCCCTGACAAATCAACAAAAGTGGATCTTGGATCAAATGTTGATGGCTAAGACATCGACAGAACAACGAGAGGAGTTGTTCCGTGATGAAACACTTCATGATGGGCAAGACGATCTAGACTCCCACTCTAAGGGAGGTAGTCATGCTGATTTTGCCATGGCCCCTCCCTCCATGACGCCCCACGTAAATCCATTGTTCATGGTTACCACGCCTTTGACACTATCTAATACTAACATGCGTCCGCATTTGCCCCATCTACATTTTCTTTCTCCACCTATCCTTCCGGGCGATGGCCCCTCTCAAATCATTCCTCAGCAAGTGTAATTACCTAATCCATCTCATCGTGCACATGTGCCCATGTCATCACATGTACACGCGATACCTACTTCGCAATTACGTACAACACCCACCTTCATCCTGACTCACACGATAGAGCCCGCCACTACAACATGGTGGATTCCAAGCATGCCTCTTGTTGCGCATCCTGCGTAGATGTCCCATCTTCCCCTTCATCAAAGCCAGGTCCCACGGGCATTAAACCCCGTTACAGGATCATTGTTTATGCCCCTAGCCATGCAAACAACGTATCCAATGGTACAGCCGACGATGGCCGTCCCTATTCCGCCACCTAGTGTGGCTCCTCCTGCCATGCTACAAACAATCTCTCCATCCACAGGTCTAGATCAAGCCTTCCAACTTATCCAGACCCTTACGAAGGAAGTTAAATGCCTCAAGGCTGTTGGTTCTAATATAGTACAAGTCATGGATTTTTACCATGACGATCCTATTAGTCAGGTAGTGCCTATTTTATCGTTACCACCTGCGATGCCACTCCCCCATTTTACGAAATACAATGGGGAAGGTGATCCCAATGCCCATTTAGTTACTTTCAGGTCAAAATCTTTGCTATTGCAACAATGGCCACATACTATTATCTGTGTCTTTCCTATGTCCCTAATGGGTAAAGCTCTGGACTGGTATCAAGCACTTCCACGTGCTTCCATTTCAACCTTGGAGGAGTTGTTAACTCAGTTTATGACTCATTTCAAGTACAACCTAAAGTCGGAAGTCATGTTGAACCAGCTCATGGGAGTCAAGAAAGACCCGCTCGAGTCGGTTCAAAAGTTTATACAGCGGTGGAGCACCACCTTGAACCAAATCTGTGAACCCACCGTGGAGGCCCATCTATTGGCAATCTTCAAGGGGCCAATTAATGACTTTATCAAGTCTAAGCTATACTACCTTGCTCCCCACTCCCTCAGCCAAGCCTTTTCTTAGACTAAGAGCATCCAAGACGTGGCGGAGGCTAGCAAAGATTCGGCATATGTGGTCTACAAAAATGCCCACAACAAGGGTAAGGACAAAGGCAAAGCTATGACAACGACAGTAGTGGCAGTTGCCGAGGGGACCAAGAAGAAAAACAACAACAAGAAAACATCTGTGGAGCCTACTGAGCTAACAACTAGCTCAAACAGTGCCAATCAAGAAACTCCTTCCGACCCTGAAGCACCTCTGCAACCGAGGCCTAAATTTGAGCGTAAGGATCGCTCAAATTATGTGACCCTACCTATAAAGCCTTTAGAACTTCTAAAGCAATTATTGGGAACTAGCCACATTCGACATAAGACGGTGTTCAAGGAAGATCTTAAATGCCACAGGCGTTATTGCAAGTTGCTCAAGAACCCCTCCTTGGCCCAACCTAACGAAACGTCAGTCCCCAAGAACTTTAGGCTGGACTGGTTCTGTGATTACCATCAATTGTGCAATCATGACACAGGTTACTGCTAGGCATTGAAAGATGACATTCAATGTATGATCGATCAAGGTGACCTGATCTTAGACAGTAGTAACCCGGTTCGTCCCGAAAACCAAACCATGCATGTGTATTGAGACCCGTTAAACTCAAATAATGCAGAGTACACTATCAACGTGATTAATACAACATAACATAGTTTAGACCCGTGCATCAAAGACATGCCAAGATTAGACCCTAGATTAATACAACATAACATAGTTTTAGACCCGCGCATCAAAGAAATTAGATAGAAGGCACGAAAGATTAAGCCAGAAATCACGCTAGCAGTGCGTAATGAAATCACTAAGCTATATCAGGCTGGTTTTATTCACGTGGTCGATTACTCGGATTAGGTGTCGAACATCGTAGTTGTCTCTAAGAAAATAGGAGAAATATGCATCTGCATAGACTTTTGGGATCTGAACAAGGCCACGATTAAAGACAATTTCCCGTTACCGAGTATCGACCAATTGATTGATACAATAGCTGATCACGCGCTTCTATCCTTTATGGATGGTTTTTCAGGTTATAATCAAATTTGTATTAACCCAAAGCATCAATTGACCACAACATTCATGACGCCCTAGGGGACTTTTTGTTACACTATGATGCCTTTCAGGCTAAAAAATGTTGGAGCAACGTATCAATGAGCCATGAACATACATCTTTAGTGATTACCTCTTAGGGAGATTGAACAACTACATAGATGACATAGCTATCAAGTCTATAAAGTCAGAAGATCATTCAAAAGATTTAG
The DNA here is from genome assembly GCA_015680685.1 of Gnetum montanum. Taxonomy (NCBI): domain Eukaryota; kingdom Viridiplantae; phylum Streptophyta; class Gnetopsida; order Gnetales; family Gnetaceae; genus Gnetum; species Gnetum montanum. The sequence continues at coordinate 85,519 of MNCI01011809.1, read as the reverse complement.
AGTTAGTCCTTAAACAATGTCTCAAACATGACCTATGGCTCAACCCAAAGAAATGTGTATTCGGAGTCAAAACCAGACACATGTTGAGGTTTGTGGTATCAAAGACTAGCATCTGAGTCGACCCTGACAAGGTTAAAGCCATCGTTGATTTAATGCCACCTACAAACCTCAAGGAACTACGTGGGCTGCAGGGCAGACTACAATTTATCAGGCATTTCATTTCAAAGTTAATAGATAAACTACATTTTATACAACATCTCCTTAAAAAGGGCATTAATTTTGAATGGATCGATGACTGCCAGCATGCATTTGACAGCTTGAAGAAGGAGTTGCAACACTTACCAACGGTTTTCCTGCCACAAAGGGATTAGTCTTTTTATGTCTATCTGGCAAGCTCAGACGTGTCTATAGCTACATTACTTTGTCAAAAAAGGAGCAATGGGTCAGAAGCCCCTATCTATTATCTAATTCATGCTCTATTTGCGTACGAAACAATGTACAATGAAGTGGAGCGTAACTGTTTAGCATTGGTTTTCGCACTTAAGAAATGTAGACACTATCTTTTTCGTAGCCAAGTCAACATAATCTACAAAAATAATGTTCTGCGAGCTATCTCAAACAACTTGTAATGAGTAGTAGGATAGCTCGTTGGAAAGCTATCACAGCCGAATTTAACTTACATTATGTTGGCCAATCGTCCACTAAAGGTCAAGTTATAGCCGACCAGCTTGCAACATCGCCTAATAACGATCAAGCTACGATAGAGCCAGAATTTCCATATGAGCATGTACATAGTTTAAGCCCTATATCAACAAGTCTCGAAGCGATGTTATACTTCAACGGAGCTTCGACTACTAGAGGCAGCAATGCTACCGCTGTTATTACACTCTCTCCGGAGGATGTGTGTCCATGGGCTTACCGCCTGGCCTTTCCTTATACGAACGATGTGGTAGAGTACAAGGGGCTCCTCAGAGGATTATTAACAGCTAGAGAACTCAATGTTTAACACTAGGTAATCTGAGGCGATTCGATGCTCATTATCAATCAAATCACAGGAGTCTACACCTGCAAAGCTGTGCATTTGTAGCCCTATTGCGATATGGCTAAAGATCTCCTGAAACAATTCATGACAACTGATGCCCAACACGTGTCATGTAACAAAAACACTGTAGCCGATGCACTAGCTACACTGGCATTAAACATGCCACCACATTTGTTTGCCACTTGGCCTGCTTTAATGATAGAATGTACAGACCCTATCATTCAAGCACCACAAATCTCTTCATTGAACATGGGAGGAACGCCAAAATGGTACAATAACATTAAGACTTACCTTTTGCAGGGTGAACCACTACACGAGCTAACATATGCACAAAAATACAGAGTGCACAAGCATGCCAGGTAATACGTCATCATTGAAGACAGTACTCTCTACAGACGCTCTTTCGATGGGGTATTGCTAACCTGTGTTAATAATGATCAAGCACAATGAATAATTAGCGAAGTCCATGAGGGGTTGTGTGGAGGACACGTAGCCTCGTGAGCCATGGCCGCTAAATTCAAACGCCTAGGGTACTATTGGCCATACATGGAAAAGGATTGCCTTACCAAGGTTAAGACATGTGACACATGCCAATGTTACGCAAACTTAATACACGTGTCACCAACTGAGTTACATACTACACAGATTACTTGGCCATTCCAATGATGGGGACTAGATATCATAGGTCCCATCATGCCTAAATCCTCTGCAGGACATAGCTTCATTATCACTGCCATTGAGTATTTCACGAAGTGGGTTGAGGCTATCCCCTTACGGAAGATTACATCCTAACAAGTTTGCCATTTCATCATAGACAACATAGTAACTAGGTTTGGGCTTCCTATGACTATTGTGACCGACAATGGGCCACAATTCAGTAGTGCTGAAACCAAATCTTTCTGCAGTAACCTTGGCATTAGGCAATCTTTCTCCTCCCCCTATTACCTGCAAGCAAATGGTCAAGCAGAGGCAACGGACAAAGTGGTCATCAATTTGTTGAAAAATATTCTTAGCAGCAACAACAAATGATGGAACGAGAAAATCCTCTACGTGCTATGGGTGTATCGTACGACGTGTAGGACAGCTACAGACAGGATGCCCTATAGCCTAGTCTATGGATCCAAAGTAGTGTTTCCCTTGGAATTACAGGTTCCCTCATTGCGAATGGTCCTCTCTATGATTATAAATGAGACTCAGTACAACGAGTCCAAGACCATGAATTTAGCCTCAGTAGAGGAGAGACGCATCCAGACGCTTGATACCATCGAAAGATATCAAGACAAACAAAGACAGAAGCACCGGCATAATCTGCATCAACGACCGATCAAGAAAGGAGACTTAGTTCTCAATGCCATTCGTGAACCAGTAGGCAAATTCTCTACAAACTGGGAAGGCCCTTTCCTGGTCGTCAGCACATATGGCAACGAAGCATTTAAGTTAGCGGATATCGATGGCAACGAGCTACCGAACCCAGTGAATCACATATATCTGAAGCAATACCACATCTAAGCATCGACTTAACTTAAACGCAAGGTAATAAATGTCTGCTACGACGTAAAACTAGAAAAGTTGTACACGTCCGCTACGACGCAAAACTGGCATTTCTTGCACGCGTCTGCCAAGATGCTAAACTGGCAAAGTTCCCAACCGTCTGCCATAACGTGAAACTGGTAAGGTAAGCATACATCTATTGAGACACTAAACCAACACAGACTTGTCCCTGGGTCATGACATAAAAATGACACCCACAGCATGGTCTACTGGGACCATAAACTAGCTCTTCCATCGTCTGCTACGACGTAAAACTAGCAGGTTTCAATCTGCCCAGATGTTAAATCGGGATCACAATTTGCTGAGACTTAAAACCAACAACAACGGTCAACGATGACTCAAAACTAGAATCCATCAACATACAATCCATGAAGCAAGCGAGCGTGATCACTCTTGCACTACATCCCTACCAGATGGGACGAGTAAGGCGTTGAAACAAATGCAACGCCGCTACCCCACCGGCATCCTACTGATTCCTTGGGCATGCCGAAAGGCATACTACTGACCCCTCGGAGATGTTGCTACGATAGCCACTCTGTAGTTGCAGCTCCTAGGATCAACTTCACCGCTTGGGGCCCCGAAGAAACTGTGCTCATCCATAGCCTTGGTGGCCTCCATCCATCGCCGCCACCAGATTCTGGCTCAACAGATTCACCTAACTGGTTCTTTGTCCAGTCGATTGAGCAAGATGAATCTGGCTGTCGATGGTGACTTCATGAACCACGACATCAACATTGGGACCCTTGCTCCTTGCTACGGTCCCTTTTTCATGGCCTATGCTCTCCTTTTTGCTTCGGGCAACATTTATTTCAACAGCCTCCCCTTTGTGATTAGGATGATTTATTTTGCTCTTTATTCTCTGTTATGTTTTGCAGGTTACTTGTTACGACAGCATTGATCGAGAATGCATTCATTGGAAGGTGAGGTGTCACGGCATTCTGAAGTGGTTGCTCGAACTAGCTTGGCTACTTGGGAGTGCAAACCCTACCTCTTCCCCCATCAGATACCTTACTTCACTTTCTCCTTCTCTTATCCTTACAACTACCTTTACCCTCTTCTTTTGTTTGTACAGGATGTGAGCATATAGTTAATTCTTTCGCACCATCATGTCCTTGAACTGGCGTAACGCAACTCACCTCATGGAATGTAATTTCAAAAAAAAAGGGCAAAGCTTGGCAAAATGGATGTAAAACAACTCATCCAGGCCATACGGGCGTAATGCAACTCGCCTGTACAAGCCCTTCATACGTAGTATGGCAGTGTAACTTCTCGCAAACACACTCGCGAAAGGGGGCCTAATGACTGGTTCACAAAAGTTTTATGTTCACATGCTTGAGTCTTCCCTGAACCTCCCTCCTCTTAACTTCTTTAAAAAATCCCTCCTATGCTCCTCCCCTCGCCTTCGCACTTCCAAGTTTGACAGAGCAACATTTGAGCAATTGCCGATGAACGTTGTTGGCTCCTTTACCTTTCTGGTGTTTCGTATTCCTTGTTGACGTCTTTCGGGCAAGCCCTCTAAACGTCAACAAAAAGGGGCCATTGAAACACGGTGAAAATTTTGAGGCATCAACGATTCAACAAAATCTTGCGAATCAGGCAAGGATTTGCGACAAGTCATGGCTCAGCAAGTTCCTTTTCTAGCTAAGGGTCTGTTTTGCCATGCTACACAACACAGCGTAATAGACTCCAGAGGACAAAACAAGATAAGGGGTGCACGACAACAAGCCTTCAACCTTGCAAGTCTTCTATGTTTTAGAAAATATTAACTTTTGATCAGAAATAAAGGAAGCACGGCGACAACACTTCAATTTTTTTTAGGTTTTCTTATTTATGCCAAATTACGCTATGCAGCGTAATTTAGCATGACGCAGCGTAATACAAGCAACGACAGAGAAAGCACAATTCAGGCACCAGCAGTTTATACGTCGCAATACGCTCTCTAGTGTATTGAAATGTAAACAAAGAATAGTTTGTTGCCAAAACTCCAACAAAAGTGGTTTACGATGCATTACACTTCAGAGCGTAATGTAGCGTGGCGCTGCAAGCTTCAAGCACAAACGCACCAAGTCAACAGCATCTCATAAGTTCAGGACACGCGTCATCTAAACCGCGTTTTTCTCCTGCCCAAACCTTATAAATATGCTAGTTGACAAAGATTAAAGGGGTTGGCAAAAATTTTCCCAGGATTGACAAATTTTCTCCGTGAGTGATTTCCTTTCATTGGCAATCATTGACAACCTTTGGTAAAGATTAACAAGAGAGCAAAAGAAGATCAGCAATCGTAAGAACATTGGAGGTGATTGGCAAGAATCCTTGATTAGAAATAGTCGATTAATGGATATTCTGCTTCGGGTCTGATTTTTTTGCACCCAGATTGGCTAGAACAAGGTAGATCGACCTTTGCTTGTTTTATCTTTAAATAGCTTTCTTACTATTGGCATGTGCTTCGTCTAAACCGAAGTCCACCTGTAATCATTGTATCCAACATATTTTGTTCGTAAGATAAATCCTAGATCTTGGGATTGCACACTCTTTAAATCTAATCTCTTGTGTCCTATCTATATGGATCTTGCAATCGCTTTAAATCATTTACATTGTGTTCAATTACCTTTGAGATTAACGATATTATATCTCCTCATAAAAATCGCCATTTTGCCATCCAATTATTACAAAAATTTTACTGATTAAGTAAGTCCCTGTCTAATTGACAAGACCGTTCAAGGCACCTCGGATTCGTCTTCTCCAGCATAGCCCTCACGCAGATTTGGGGTTTGAACTATGTACATGGACTTCCGCTCGGTATTTCCAGCGACCGACATTTTCCGTCGTTACTCTCAATGGCTGTGTAGGCCTTTGACATTGTTTCTTAAGTAGGCAGTAGAGGTGGTGGCTACTACTCCCCTTCTTTGGACATAGTAGATGTCTTGTCCTTCATCATTGCAGACCACAAGGCTATAGGAACATGCCTAATCATGTTGTTTGCATAGTGGACAATCTCTGCCTCTTCGCAAATTTTCCTAATGAGGCATGAAAAAGGTAGGGTTTTCCTTTCATGTTCATTTTCTTTCAAGCACTTTTCAATATCTAAATAAATCAATTGTGAAAGGTTCACTGGAAATCTCTTGCTTAGTGCAGTAAATACTCGAGCAAATAAGGCGGTCATCTTGTTAGGCCTCATCATTGAATTGAGGTGATAGGCTACTATCTTGAAGTATATGCATTTTGCCAGTGTGAGCATGTCGAATTCCTTACGGTCAACCTCGTAACACTACTGGGTCCACTCCATTTTGGCCTGAGAGTCAACTTGTATAGATAGCTTTGCCAATTATGTCCTAGAATTAGGCAAGCTAAGAACTTGTATGAAAACTTCAACTAAGTAGGACATCTGAATGTTTTTGATCTTCACTATGGAGCCTACCCTTCTATTATTCTAGAAGAGGTACGTCTCTCCCATGTACCACTCCACACTAAAAGTGATGATTAGCCACATGGGAGAGGTTTTCACTTGTGTTTTCACCTCTACTAGAGCATGCTCTAGAAATGGCTTGAAGTTCAGTTCTTTGAGAATTGAGCATTGGTTATCATAGGGCCTGCCTAATGATGTTAAGACAAGTTTATGTTATTGTGACTTCAAGCCTTGGTATGGGTCCTGGTGCTTCTCCACGCTACGATTATTCCATTGCAACTTCTTCTTTGGGAATCTATCAAATAGATTCCACTTCAGGCTCCTCTTGAAGAGGTCCTATTACATGGGTTTCTTCTAGTGATCCTGGGCCTATTCTTGTTGGCCCCTTATTGTTTTGGTCCATTTCTCCCTTAATTGAGAGGGTCCTCTCTCTTGCAGTCATTTCGATCTTAGTGCCATCTATAATCACAACATGACCTCAGGTTAGCAATTTTTGTGTAACATGAAACAATTCAGATATATTATCTCCTTAGGATAGTTACACTTGGATTAGTTGTAATTATGGCTAATTTAATCAATTTTAATCATTATTTATTTGTATTTTAATGTTAATAAGTTATTCTGGAGAGTGTTGGAAGGATTAACTCATAAAAATTGATGGTTTCATATCATTAAATTCATTAATCCTTTGGGGAAGTTTGAAAAATTTTCAAAACATTTCATCGAAAACCTTAAGGTTTGTAACCCCCACAATTAAGAGCTTACTTCTGGTAGCTGCAGGATTAAAGAATGAAGTAATCTGGACAAATGGTTGGAAAGATATGAGCTCTGGAAGCTTTCTGGGCTTTGAAAAATGGCAAAAACTCCCCTCTTATTATGAAGTAAATGACAAAAAATTACAAAGTATTCAATGGTATATATAGATTTTTTAGCATGTGTCGACTAGGCCTAGTTGACACAACCCAATAAACGGGGTCGACTATGCCAACGAGGCCTAGTTAACATGGCTATTGATCATCGTTGACTTTTTTTGACTTTGGCCAAACTTCCAAAATACAAGTTTTTGAATGAAATTGGGATCAAATGGAAGCCTAAAAAGCCACGAACATGATGAGAATAGTAGAAGAGGGTTTTGAAGCTCAAAAAATATAGAAAATTAAGAAAATGGTTTGGATAATAAATTTAATGAAAGTTTAAGAAGCACTGAGTGGGATACAAAATGTAATATTTGAAAGATAGGATTGTAGCAATGTCTAAGGTAAGGGACTTAACTAACCAAGCTAAGAGATATGCAAGTGGGTCCTCCCCATAATAGGTGCATGTCCTTTTTGCCCTTGTATAACCCCAACAAAGGAGTCCATGGGCCCCACAATCAATTAATGGCCATGAAAAGTTAAGGACCAACCAAAAATAATATATCCAAGAATTCCAACACATCAAACTAATACATTGAGGAGAACATAGAAACTAGTAATGGGGTGAATTATGGCATCATAGATGGATGACTAAGAAGGTGGGACGGAATCTCAAATTGAGGTCATAAAAAATCCCTTGTGGAATGTCTGTTTAAAATGACCTAAGAAGATCTATCCTTAATCCAAACCAAAACCAGCCTCTTTCAATGACTTTGCTCCAGGACCGATCCACCCCCTCAAGACACAAAAGTGCTCCCACAAAACAACCACCATTCCATAAAGAGAAGTGGAAAGTGAGAGAATGCCTTAGTTATAGGGGACCTTTAGGCATGGGTAACATGTCTTTCTAGTCACATAACTAGTGCTTGTAGCCCATTTATTTGTCTAATGGGTGGTGTGCTTTGAATTCCCATCATATATATTTTTTTAATTTTATTTTTAATTTTATTTTTTTATGGGAACCACACCATGCAAAGACTTTATTTGACTTCCTATTAGTGGTTGGAATGAACGGTAAGAAGTCCATGAAAACACTCAAGAATCCAAGTCAGCGGAAGAGTATAAAAAATATTGAGTCTCCTTGAAGTTCCACCTTGTTCAAATGTTTGAATCTTTCCCAATTCTGGATACTACCAAGGTTATTAATTTATTAAACGTTTCTTTAATGGAAGGGACCTCAAACTTCCAAAATAAGGAAAAACATAGAGTTTGTGAATAAGTGGATGTCGTGGACTCATGACCTATTTCATGAAAAATAAACCATGTCACAGTCATCAAACATCAAAATTCAAAAATAAAAACCAAACATTGCTAATCACAACATTAAGCATAAACCACATCAATAAACAATAATAGTGGCACTGTGTCCTATGGTAATAAAGCACTTTTATTAGCAAAAATCTTAAATTTCATACACAAAAAATAAAGAAAAATATAGAATATAAGAACGTCTAAAATAATCAAGGTAAAACATACTAATAATGTTGTAATACAAAAAATTGAGAAAACCAATAGAACAACAAAAATAAAGAAAAAGATAAAAATCAACATTATAAAATAAAAATGTGTAAAACAAAAAGTGAAAAACTAAGGAGCCATGTGTGTGTGGTTAGCATAGATGGCCATCTCCTCCATGACTATGTTGAAGAAGGAGATCTGAAAAATTGAATTTGGTTGTTCATCTACCAAAGTAATTGTTGCACTAGCTCACTCGAGCTCATGGAAAAACTTTACTTGTTGGATGTCAATCAACTACCTTTTATTTGGGTTCTCAAGTTTGTAGATTAACATGGCCCCAGAGGGAAAGGTTTGATCAACTATAAGATCCCTCCCACAACGTTTGGAACTTTTTCTTATGGGGTATGTGTGTGGGGTTCTAGTAGAGAACCTTATCTCCTAGTTGAAATTTCCCTTTTCATATTTTGAGGTCATGACATTACTTATTGAATGCCTTATGCACTTCATTCAAAGATAGGACCACTAATCGATTTTCATCTAACACGTTAAGCTTGATCAATCTTTCTTTTTGTGCTAGACTTAGGTCAAGATTTAGATCACAAGCTATTGAGAGTGTATGAAGCTCGAATTGAATTGGGAGTATTGGAAGTTTTCCGTACACTAGCTCATTGGGAGAGTAGCTAATAGGGATTCTCCATGTTAAGAAATAGGCCCAAAAGGCATCATTGAGTTGTATACATCTCTCCTATATTTTCTTATGGTCCTTGTTAGGATCTTTGTGATCTCATTATTAGTTATCTTTTCTTGACCGTTGGCTTAGGGGTGATTGGGTGTTGTTAATTTATGTTCAACCCCCAAGCATTGCATAAGTTTTTGAAAGGTGGCACCTATAAAGTGAGTTCCATTGTCAAAAATTAGTGCACATGGCACCTCAAACCTATTGACAACATTTTGTTATACAAATCTAGCAACAGTGGATGATGTACAATTAGCGACGACTACTACTTCTACTCATTTGGTGCAATAGTCAAATGCTATGATGATATATGTTTTTCCATTGGACATGGATGTGATGCAACCCATGAAGTCTATGCCCCATATGTTAAAGGGCTCTAGTGGTTGAATCCACTATTGAGGACCCTCCATTTGAGTGATCATCCCATCATCTCTTTGACAACATTCACAAGAACAGACAAACTGGTGGACATCCCTAAAGATTGTAGGAATTTTATGGTTGTGTGCCTCCCTGAATAGTGGTCTCCACAAGGGCCATCATGAGCATCATGGAGAACATGTAGTTGATCTGCATCAAGGACATACCAATGAACTAGGACATTGATTCATACCTTGTAAAGGTATCCATTGATTTCCATGAAGTACTTTTCCCAATGAAGAAACTATTATTTCTTCCTAAAGTCTAGACCTTGTGGCATCTCCTAAGTGAGAAGGTAAGTGAAAATATCATCGTACCATTTTGTTTCTATAAGCACTTGGTCATTTATTACTCCTGTAAAGAGGAGTTCATATGAAAATTGATCAAAGAGTAGGCTTTCCTCCTCTTTGTTATCCCATCATAACTAAGAGAGGTGGTCAGTGACCACATTCTAAATTCATTTCCAATCTACCATTGTAAGATCTAATCCCTACAAGATCACCAGCCACCATATGATGTGAGGGCTCATCGTTGGCTTGTTCACTAGGAAGGGATGGCACTATGATTTGTGTGTACAAACACTTTGTAGCCAAGCACATAGTACCTAAACTTTTCGAGAGCATACACCACTACCATCAATTCTTTTTCAAGTGTGGTGTAATTCAACTATGCACCCACAATGCTTTGGCTTGCACAATGGGTGTAATATGGATGTTTCTTATCATCCAACCACATAAACATTACTCCTAAAGCATAATTATATGTGTCTATCATTATGTGAAATAGTCTGAACTAGTCTAGTACTCGTAGAATTGGAGTTTCTATGAGTTTTTCTTTTAACTATTGGAATGCATGTTCACATTCCTTGGTAGAGATAAACAAAGCATCTTTCTTCATAAGCTTGACCAACGACTTTGCTGTCTTAGAGAAATTCTCTATAAATCACCAATAGTAGCTAGTATGTCCAAGGAATGATCAGATGTCTTTAACTATCCCTAGTTAATGTGTACTTTCTTAAATGACCTTTATTTTTTCTAGGTCCACCTCAATCCATGCCTGAGTAATTATGTGCCCCAATACTATGCCCTCTTGGACTATTAAATGGCTTTTCTACCAATTGAACCTAAGATTTTTTTCAACACATCTTTTCAGAACTTGCTCAAGGTGATCTATGACTTGCTCAAATGTAGCCCCATAGGTAGAGAAGTCATCCATGAAGACTTCTACCTTACTACCAATCTACTATTGGAAAATACTAAAGACTATGCATTGAAATGTTGCAAGGCATTACACAAACTGAACAACATCTTACAATATGCAAAAGTTTCCCAGGGACTCATGAATGTTCTCTTGGCCTAATCTTCTGTCACAATTTGGATTTGGTTATAGCAACTATAACCATCTAAGAAGCTATAATAGCAATGCCTAGAGATAGTGTCCAACACTTGGTCCACAAATGGCAATGGAAAATGATCTTTAAATTTTGTCATATTCAATAGTCTGAAGTCAATGCAAACCCACCACTTACCACCTTTCTTTGACACAATTACAAGTGGGCTAACCCACTCACCATCGATGATGGAATAGATGAACCCCACCTTGAGGAGTTGTTTTATTTCCTCCTTGATGATCTACTTAAATTTGGGATTCAAATGCCTCTATGACTACCTTGTTGGCTTCATGGTTGCATTAGTGTAAATATGATGCTAACATATCCTTGGATCGATTCCAATCAGCTCAGGATATGACCAAGTGAAGGTTGTTGGCCACTTGTCGACCACCTTTAATAGCTTGTCTTTTTGTTCAAGAGCAAAATTTGCATTAATTATAACTAGCTTGTCATTATTCAAAAATTTATACTCCATGCTAGCTAGTAGAATTTTTAACTCTAAGTGCTCCTATTTAAAATTTATATAGATTTCCAACTCTCCCCAATAGGTATCATCATCTTCATCATCAAAGAGTTGGTCATGAACTTGCTCCAATTCATTCATACCTTTGGCATAGGCACATGTCAATCTCTTAGTAGGTTCCATGCATAATGTGCTACTATTAGAGTCAACCATCAACCATTGGGTGCCCTCCTATTTTGTGGCTACTGCGTATAGACACCTTTGGATATCTATTTCTTGTGCACACTAATTGCATGTGGTAATGAATGTACTCTTGATGGATGAGATCTTTTACATGCAATTGCACCTGTTATAGCTGTACATGATGCATGGAACACACTTCTTCTCTAGCCTTCCAAATTCATTTTCCTTGAAGATTTCCAAGGCGAGGTCCCTTATACCCATATGTGCATCAACTATGCTTAACCATGCCCTTTCCATAATGATGGGAAAGTCACCTTTGCAATTTTCTACCTTGATCACCAAAAAATTGGTAGGATAGGACCACCCATAAACTATGGTCACAATGTCCTCCACTAGTCCCAAAGGAATAGTGATTAGCTAATTGACCAATTTTGAATGAATGTTACTCTTCTTAAGAGGCGGTAGGTTCCAAGCCTTATACATTTCATGGAAGATGATATTGACACTAGAACCAGAATCAAGAAGGGCCTTGCATGGCTCATGTCTAGCAATCTATAAGTAAATAAGAGGACTTTCTGGATCAAATATATTTGTGGGAAGATTGCCAACCTTGATCTAATCAGAAATAGCATGAGTTAAGATCACAATGCGGATCCGAGGTGGTGTTTGGTTTGAAGGGCACTCAAATGTGTTTAATACAGGGCATGAGGATGTTTGAGATACAAGGTGACCAACTGCATTAGGTTGTGAGGGTTTAGAAGGATTGTTGGGTCAAAAAATGGTCATCTCTTGGATCGATTGTCTGAACCACTCAGCTAGAAAGCTGATTGTGAATGTACATCCCTCATAGCATTTTGTTGTTGTAGCTATGGTGGATTTCATCCTGCATGGACAAAGCATGAGGTAACTAAGTTGAGGATGGAGGGATGTGTGTAGACAGATGCAAAGGATGGTATGGATATGGTTTCTTCCCTCGAGTAGAAGGTGAATGGGTTTGATGGTACTCTGATAGGTTGTTGAACATAGTGCCTGTATGGATTTGGTTGTCTATAAGGGTACTGTTGTCTTGGTAATGGCATTCCCCATGTCTATGGTTGCTGCCATTGTCGATACTATTCATATGGTTGTGGTGAAGCTTCACTTGGGTAGTAAGCTTGTTGTTGCTGATAGAACTACTTTGGATTACCTTGAGGATAAGGCAATTGTCTATGTGCCTACCTCCATGCTAGTCGAGGATTCAATGCATACACCCCAAACTTTTGTAAGTGTGACATCACAAGGCAACGCACCTTAGGATGTTCATACTAACAAATGTCACAACCACGTCTAAGGTGCAATTGTCTTGGCGATGGCATTCCCCACGTCTAAGGTATTTTAAAGGAAAAATATCCTTGATAAATATTTTAATATGATTCAAGACATGAAAAAGCTACTACTAAAATTAGGACAACTTGTAGAACTACATAAAATTTTCCATTCATAGTAGGTCTACATCAAGGGTTTGCACTAAACCCGTACTTATTTTTTCCTTTTTATGGATGAATTAACAAAGAGAATACAAGATGAAATCCTTTTGTGTAAGCTAGGTGTAGATGATATTGTTTTGGTAGATACCAGTGCAAAAAATATTACTTCTAAAATGCAATAGTGGAAACATGCTCTATAATCAAAAGGCTTAAAAATTAGTAGAACACAAAATAGGTAGAATGCAATTTCAATAATAACATAAATAATGGTGAAATAGAAGTGTCAATTCAAGGCCAAAAAGTCTCTTGTTGCAAAAGGTTTTTACCACCCAGGATCAATGATCAAATCAGATGGTGAAATTAATAAAGATATAAGAAATAAGATTGAGGCAAGCTAGTCAAAATGAATATAGGCTAGTGGTGTTCTATGTGATAAAAGATTCTCATTATAACTAAAAGCAAAATTTTAAAGATCGCAATCAGGCATACTATCTTATACAGTATTAAGGAGTGTTATGTTGGATAATACAAAAGGGGTATAAACAACAAATTAGTGTAGTAGAAATATAAATGTTGAGATGGATACTAAATGTTACCAAAATAGATAAATTGCACAATATAAACATTAGAGGAAGACTTGGAATTACTTCTATTTCAAATAAGCTACAGAAATGACATCTTACATGGTTTGGTTATGTGCAAATAAGATTAGATAATGAGTCTATAAAAAATGGCTGCTACATCATTGTTCCAAGAAAACCACCAAATGGAGATAGAACAAAAAAAACATGGAAAAAAACTATTGAAGATACAAAAAATTGCAAACAAAAGAAAATCTAGCTCTTCATAAAGGTAAATAGTGAAAAGAACTCATGTAAGGACCCTTTATTGAAACAAAGCTAAAATAATGATTAATCACATCTTCTTTCAAAACTTGTTCCTTTGCGATGTTTTCTCAATGTTTTGTTTTGTCCAACCATGTTTTCCAAATGATTTGGTAATTTCTTTTTTTGAGTTGCAATCACGATCGTCTACGTTACATTAGGGAGAAAACAATGAATTCTCGGCAAACATCCCAACGATGTTGAAAACATCACGAATACACCGGCAAAAAGCATCGCAGATGTACAATTCTACATATATTGGCTACATGCCTAATTATACATAAGCACTATAACTAAAGTTGAAAGATGAAAGGAAATTTTAAAAATAAGCGTGGATGCAACGTATACAACCCAAAGCAACGCCATTAAGCTTTGTCTTAGTAACGCTGTTTGAAGAATTAATTTGATGAGAAGCGTTGTTTCCTCACTAGGGGTCAGAGAAGAAATGCCAAATGGCAAGTTGAGTAGTGTTTACATAGCAGTTTATAATACTTTCTTGTTGGGAAAAAAAAAACAACATATTTGAGAAAAATGTTAGGAGTGGGTAGGCAAACTAGGTGCCCTTATGACATCATGTTTTATAAATAAGAGCAAAAGCATGCATTGCGTCTTAGCATTTCAAAGAGCAGGCTTCCGAAGCAGCGTAAGGCGTGAAGGGGTTAGTCCAAATACAAGATGCTGTCATTAAGACAATAATCATGCGTATCTTCGGGTAATAATTAATTAACGGAACAAGACAGTTTTGCCATGCCGTTCCGTTAAGCATTCAAGGCGGAAAGCGTCGTGATACCTCCCGTTTAGCCTTTTCCGATTTGTAAATTAATGTGTAATGCGGAATGCCCTTATGTTGCAGGAGATTTTGTACACTGTTGATCTCTGGCGATATCTTGAGCCCATTATGAAGGATGGTGGTGTCTATATTTTTCTAGTTTGGCGCGAATATGCTTTTGGAGGTTGTAAGATATGGTGGAACATTCACATATCTAGCCACAAATATATTTTATTGGAACATGCCTTTCTTTTTTATGGCCATTATTCTATGGCAAACGACCAGTTCGATGGTATCAATCTTCCTGGGTCAAAACCTGAATTGTTTAGACACTTACTGGAGTTTGAAGCGCAAGGAAGGTCTGGTCCATTGTATTTATCCGATAAAAAGGAATGAATTTTGTTTGTCTGGGGTTCGTTGCCCACCGAAACGTAAATGAAAAATCAATGGTAATCACTGGGCGCAATGTGCTTGCATGTGGTTCATAGCATGCAATTGAATGCTTAATCATTACAAGGCCATGTTATTCAGCGTGGGACCTTATACTTCATTTATTAAGAATCCATAATTCCCACTTCCCCACCATGAGGCTTACCACCAGCTACTATCCTAGTCATGTGTGCACAATCTCTAATCTTTTGACCTTAGACAGAATATTAGTATTTTAATGGAATCCTAAAATGCGTTCATGTGGTGTCCCCAAGCCCGATGGTAAGGCTCGATCTTTTATCACCTATTTGACCCATGTGTGTGGAACCCGAACCACTTGACATGCCCCTTCTCAATACTCTAAACATCGGGGATGTCAAAGCTAAAGCTTACATGCACAAACTTCTATGACTGGTCGCTCCTAAGTAAGACGTTATAAAACTTTTCGTTGAAACTGCAGAACCACCGTCCTCTGTTGCTGGAATGAACCTGACAAGTCAGTGCAGGAGAATTTTGAAGGCAACGTTTAAGATCTCATAATTAACGTAGAAACTATGATTCTGCTGTTTCGTTTTTTAATCTTTAGTCTCATGGCAAAGCAAATTTCTGGATTCTTTCTTGCAATTGATTTTTATTTTGAGAACGAATACTACCGATTCAATGCCTCTTGACGGGCATTTAAAATTCAAAATGCCAAATTGCGAAGCATCCAATTCTCAACGATTTCAAATAAGCTAAGCTAAACTGAAAATGGCGAGGCCAACGACGATTCAAAAGGTCAACGAACTTCGGAGCGACACAGCAAAAACGATACAATAATCTCGCACAGGAATTCTCAAAGGCCAAGCACCGCGTTGGAATCAAATCGACTACTCTACTACATTATTTATTATCATGTTTATGGATAGGAGGAGGGGGGCCGCGTCCGCGTAAGCACGCAAGCACCTGATGTTACCTTGAAATTAGACTAGCACATGCCAAGAACGATGGCGGCGCTTGCGTTGGAGGAGAAGAACCTCTGCAAATTCCGTGCCTGCCGACGTCGCGCGCTCGTCCTGGTGCCGCGTCGCACTCAAGTTTGCCCGTTTGCTCTGTGCGCCTCGCATTCGCCGACACAGTAAAACCTTACC
Organism: Gnetum montanum; assembly: GCA_015680685.1. NCBI lineage: Eukaryota > Viridiplantae > Streptophyta > Gnetopsida > Gnetales > Gnetaceae > Gnetum > Gnetum montanum. Next base: position 69,281 of record MNCI01011809.1, on the reverse strand, counting down.
CCACACCACACCACAGCACGGACGTAAAAGCTCTAAAAATCCATCCGCTCTGTGGTGTCCCGCCCCGCCAATGTGCGATCCCACTCTATAAATACGGCAAGCCCAGCAAGGCCAAGTCCACATCCTTCCCCAGCAGATCTGATAGCACAGTATCGCTTCCCCGGCAATATCTGCATTTCTTACAAGCAAGCGAGTGGAATTGAAAATCTGCAATGGCGCGGCGGTACAGCTACAGGAAGGAAGGCATGGCATTGGCGAGCATAGCGGAGTCGGAGCAAATAGGGAAGGAAGCCAACGACGACTACGTGAACAGCATGAAGAGGTGCGTGTGGGTGAACGGGCCAGTGATAGTGGGAGGGGGGCCGTCGGGCTTGGCGACGGCGGCATGCCTCAAGGAGCAGGGCGTGCCCTGCATAATTCTCGAAAAGGCCGACTGCATCGCCTCGCTTTGGCAGCGCCGTACCTACAACCGCCTCTGCCTTCACCTGCCCAAGCAGTTCTGCCAGTTACCCCGCATGCCTTTCCCGGAGCACTTCCCTACCTACCCTTCCAAAAACGAGTTCATCCGCTACCTCGAGTCGTACGCTCAGCGCTTCGAGCTCAGCCTGCGCTTCAATGTGCGCGTGCTCGCCGCCAAGTACGACGACACATGTGAGCTCTGGCGCGTCTCCACCGTCAGCACCGGCCCCGGAAACTCCGTCGGCTTGCGCGAGGCCGAGTACATCTGTCGTTGGCTCATCGTCGCCACCGGCGAGAACGCGGTGCCGGTGATTCCCGACATCCCTGGCCTCGACGCTTTTTCCGGCGACATTGTGCACGCCAGCAAGTACAAGAACGCCGACACCTACTGCGCCAAGGACGTCCTCGTCGTCGGCTGCGGCAACTCCGGCATGGAGGTCAGCCTGGACCTTGCCAACCACGGAGCCCGCCCCTCTATGGTGGTCCGCAGCCAAGTAAGTAATTTAGTTTAATTAAGGCCACTCTTAGCACTCACTGAGCATTAAGGCATTAAGCAGCTGGCTATTATAATTGTAATGCAGGTCCATGTGTTGCCGAGGGAAATGCTAGCGATGTCAACGTTTGGGGTGGCTATGGCACTTATGCGATGGTTTCCGCTATGGCTGGTGGACAAGTTCCTGCTGTTCATGGCATGGATAATGCTGGGAAACACCGCCCGTTACGGCCTGCAGCGCCCTGGCATGGGACCTCTGCAGCTTAAAAACGAGGCCGGCAAGACTCCCGTTCTGGACGTCGGCGCCCTTGCCAAGATTCGAAACGGCGACATTAAAGTCGTCCCCGCCGTGCACTTCTTCACCGCCCACGGCGCCGTCTTCACCGACGGTAGTCGCTGCAAGTTCGATGCCGTCATTCTGGCCACCGGTTATCGAAGCAACGTCCCCTCGTGGCTGGAGGTGAGAGACACTAACGATTCAAAAGCCATTATTATTATTCTTATTATTATTATTTTAGTTACAAAATCTAAAGGCTTATGCCTCCGATGGTTAAGTTGTGTCCTGACCAGTGAAGTCGAACCTGTGACGTGGCTATGAAATCCTATGATTTGTCGACATCGTATATGAAAAAAATTTAAATGTTTTGATTTGGATTTATGTGTGTGCGTGCGCAGAAGTGCGACCTGTTTTCGAAGACGGGGATGCCGAAGCAGTCGTTCCCAAACAACTGGAAGGGAGAGAGCGGGCTGTACGCGGTGGGTTTCACGAGGAGGGGCCTGCTGGGCGCGTCCATGGATGCCACCAGGATCGCCAAGGACATCGGCGCTGTGTGGAAGGCAGAGACAAAGCAGACCAGGCAGCACTCCTTCAAATCCTGTCACAGGAGATGCATTTCCCAGTTCTGAGACACTTGTGTGACAAATTAAAGCCACAGCTAGCGGCCCAACAGATGGACCGAATTCAAGACCGGGATCATGCTTATCTTTCTGCTGTACATAGTTAGGGCTTCTTGATTAACGCATTCCACTACGCAGGAGCTGCTCAGTTTTGTTGCTGATCAAGCCATAACTGATGATCACTGTACAAACAGGGGCATAGTTAAGAAACCGAGAAAAAGCGAAAAACAAAAGCAAGGCTTAGCTAGTCAAGCTCTGCAGAACCCATGTGCAGATGCTTGTATTAGTTGTTCTGTGCATAAAGAGGTTCATAATGTTTTTGTTCCATAGTAAGTAGTAGTTGCTGTTGCTGTGTGCCTGTGTGTGTGTGACGGAGTGTGTTGTCGGTTGCATATGTGATTGATTTCAATTAAATTGATTTCTCTTGTGGGAGGTGGTGCGAAGACACGGTAAACGGCACCCTTACATGAGAATTTTCTACCATTTGTTCTGTAAAACCGTCATATCATATGTTCAGGAGTTTTACCAAACTCTGTAACTCTATGCATGTACTGTCTCCTTTTTGCAGGTAGCCGTGTGTGCTTTACTTTTTAATATTTGGCCTCGTCCATGAATCCATGACCGTTGCTTTTGAGCATTTGTGGAAAGAAATTCATCTGTGGGTGACCACAGACCAACCATGCATGACTGACGTAGCTCAAACAAAACCATTCTCGGCAGTTTGACGAGAAAGACGTGATTCATGGCCTGTACCAGCATCACAGGATGATGTCTTTATTTCGTTCACGAGGCTTCAAAGAAAACATAGATTTTACCAGGAAGTAACTATTTACATCACAGACAACAATTTAAGTAAAAACTTTTAATGGTAAAACAAAATTAAAGTCAAGCAAGGCTATCCACTTTCTTTAAATCTACAAAAGGTATGTAAAATATATTACAAATTTTAGAAAATTATTGTTAGTTATCTAGTCATGTAGATAAAACCAAATTGATGATATGATGTACAAAAAATAACTATTATAACTTCCATTTTGGAGGTACCAATGTGCAAATAGTATATTCTTTTAACAATTTGGGTCTCATTTATATGAACAATTACATGTGGGGAAATGTATAAAAAAAATAGCAAGAGGTTTCAAAGTTTTGTATACTTTCAAAAACAAGTGCAAGGATTTGTGACTCTAGATGATTTTGGGCTTAGAAGGACGAAAAATAAATTTTTCGTACTATCATCTATCTTACTGTATTGTATGTATTGTATGAATGTGTTGTTTGGGGATGTGGACTCAGTGCTAAACTTTGGAAAGATATTGAAAGAGTGCAAAAAGCTTACTTATTGAATGAGCTAAAAGGTGAAGATGCAAACACGTTACTTATTGTTATTATCTGAATGCGATTTATTACTTTTAGAAGTAACATTTTTGTTTCAATTCTTTACATACACTCATAGCTTGCATATCTAAAGGTAAAACAAATTCCCTAAAGCACTTTTTGAAGATTTGCAAGATCGTGGTTGGTATTTTCAGAGGATGCAATGGTTGAATAAATAGAATATCTCTTGGGAGGATGTGCAACAAAATCCTAACCATATTTGCCAACTAGTCAAGCAAAAGGTTTTAGCACATATGTGGTGTAATGTAAAAGGCAAGAGAGAATTTTATTTACAGCACATTAGATCTAATAAACTAGAGGTAGAAGGTCACTATCACTCAACTACTATTCCCATCAATTATTAGAATGATATTAACAAGCTTTGCTTAAGTTTTTATTATCTTAGAATTCAAAGTAGAAGATGGGAGTGTATTTGTAAGTTATACACATAGAATATCCTTAAAGATAAGTTACTGTTATGACTACCTCTTCGTACTTGGTTAACTTATAGAGTTTATCCTTTTCTCTTTGCTAAAAATGTAATAAAGCTTTATTTCATCTGATTTTGTTTCATAAAAAACCTTTTCGTATGGGGTCCACTCTGCCAGTCATTTCGGACGCGACCTTTGGTCAGGATTGCACGATCCAACGATGCAACGTCCCTGTCATCCTGATTCACCTTTAAACCTTTAACAAGTAAGCAAGCTAGCTAGCTGGATCCCGCTCGCTAAAATACGTGCGACTGAGCTTTCTAAATTTAAGGCGCCACAGTCTGACGCTGTCCTTTTTCACCAAAAAGTGTTAGGATTCCAACCAGGAGCCTCCGTATGAAATTTGTTTTTTAGCAAAGAAGTGACGATTTATCAAGAAATTCGTCAATTCCCTTGTGTGCGCGCCTTTTGATTCGCACGGAAGTTTGCTCGTTTTCGGTGGTACGCTATTAAACTTAAACTTGACAAGTTTTCTCTTATGGATAAAGGTGTTCTCCTACGGTCACTATCCAGAACTACCCGAAGATACATTGCATATCTATGTAAACATGGAATGTCTTCTTAAATCAAAGGGCGTACTAAAAGTTACGCCTTCGTGAATCTTTTCCCTATTAAATTATAGTAACTCAATCGAAAGAATTGGGGATTCGCACGGGAGTTTACCCGTTTTGGGTGCTACGTTATTAAACTTAAAGGTAACTATTTTTCTTTTATGGATAAAGGTACTTTTTAGGGTCGCTATCAAAAACCACTTGCAACATACATTGCATATCTAGGTAAACATGGAATGCCGTTGTCTTAAATCAAAGGAGGACATGTCAAAAGCTTACACAGGCCTGGTCATTGTACCTTGTAAGTGTATACAGTGAAAAAATATGCATAAACGTAAACAATAAATCAACTAAGGCAACCTTTTGTGAAATCTTTTATTTTTTCTAATTAAATGAAAGTAACTAATTAAGAGGGTTAAGGAGGAGGTGTTAGAACCAAAAATAAACAATGTGTTGGAACTCTATTAATTTAACTTTATATTTATGATATATATTTATTATTTGGTTGAGAGAATCTTTTATATTTTTTAAATTAATAAAATCTAAAATTGTTTCACTTAGAATTGATTTTCACATTGAAAACCAAAATTAAAACCAATCAACATTGTGTTAACCACAATAATAATTCTATGAAAAAGTTATCTTTTAGCGAAGCATCATGATGATAACTATTTATTTACATTAACAAAATCCAATTGGTTGGTAATTGGCCCTCACCGTTATGATGATAAAATTATTAAATTATCTTACCATGACCCAAGAGGACTCTTTGAGACAAGGTTGGTAGTTGGCCTCTCAGCCAAAAAAATAATTGTAATATAGGTACACTTAAAAATATATAGTTCATTTAGAACTTTATAACTCAACATTGTCTACCAAAACCAAACCTATGACTTGGAGATTTCAAGTCAAGAGTGTTATGACTAGGCTAACACCTCATTGTTAACCAACACTATAATAACTATATATATCTTTTGACATATTTCCAACATGAAACTTTCATAGAACTTTAGTATATAGTTAACATAGAACTTTTATAACTTAACATTGCCTACTAAATCAAGCATCCTTAACTTGGAGTTTTCAAATTAAGAGTCTTGCCACTAGGCTAACACCTCATTTTTGGACATTCATAGGCATACCTTTTATCCTTAGCACCTTGTAACCCCCCACTAGCTTAGGCTTAGGCTAGAAAGGTATTTCTCAAAAAGTAAATTACACAATAAAAGAAATTAAAAAGATACCAAAAAAATTTAAAGGCAAAGCATTAGACATCTTTAAAATAAACACAAAGAAGTCTAATGCTTCTTTAAAATGATTAATTAATTAATATATAAAAATTGCAATATCAACAGCTTCTTGTGTATAAAACTTAACTTGTTCACTAATAAGAGTTCATAGCCTCTAATGCCCAAGCTAAAGCATAAAACATGATAATATTATAACACTGGAATTAACAATATAGTATTCAATATAACAACAAGGTGTCAAACCACTATCACTTCAAAAATAATAACCAAATTATGAAGCTCCAAATCAACATTGCCAATCACTTGACTTAAGTAAACCAAAAAATAAAGTTAGGCTTGCACTAAAGAAAGGCAAGTATAAAGTCCACACATACCAACCAAAGGGCATACAAAATACAAAGTATAAACTAAAAAGCTTAGAAGAATTACATAAATTCCAATTTAAACAAATGCTGGAAAAATATCCAAATTCTAATCCAAGCATTACACTCTAAAATTAACCATAGGTAAATGTATAAAATCACTTAAGGGGCATGATTAAATTCCTTATAGATCCATATATTCCATATGTAAAACTTAAAATCCAAAATTCAATTATTGGAAAACCTTAATGTACCAAGTATAAGACTTTACAATCCAATAATTTTACTTAAATAAACCATAAAGAATAAATTACTTAGCAAGTTCAATGCAATGATATACCAACAACTTAGGTAAAAAAACATTAATGTACAAGTTATAAGAGATATATAAGTGAACCATAAGGGCCATTTACAAATCTATAACATGGCTCCAAAGTCTACAACATTATTGGACTTTCTTTTCTATAAAGCTTCTCTATATGCCAATGTTCTCATAGGGTACTTTAATCTAGAATTTGCAATGCCATCTAGAAACTCCATGTGAGTTTCCTAAATAAGATTTGCATGAAACACATGTAGAAAAGGTTAGAACACTTTCAAAATAGAGGAAACCACTTTGATGCCACTTAGGATAAGCTAGAATATGGGGCTCACACCATAAAATATGCTATTAAAAGTAACAATAATCACCAATTAATCAAACCATTAATCGAAGCATAACCATTAAGATTACCATTAATGTGAAAATCTATTATTAATCCATGATTTGTAGTACCTATGGATTTTTCTATGAGCTTTCCAACATTAAATGTTTAGAAGAACTATAAGGTTGATACCAACTTAACTAGCTGTTAAAGACTATTTAGTGTAATACCTCACTTATCTAGGGCAAGTCTCACATATAACAAAACCAACTATTGGGTTAGAACCCTCATGCATATTAATTTCCAATTATGGGGTTATGTTAATATTAGTATCTATCCTATAGTTTTCCTAAGTCCTAGCTCCCCTTCACCACCCTATATTAGGTCTAATACTCATTGCATCATGATGATCAATCATGAGTTAGAGCCATTGTATCAGTTACCTATGCTACAAATCATGTTTAGTGTAGTCTATTTATCATTCTTGAGCTTCCCAACATGTCAAATGCATCCATACATGCTCAAAATGTCCACTTATCATTGTTTCTTGAAGCCACCATTCCCATCAAATGCTTCTATGTCTACGTTACTTTAGAAGATGTGCAAAAATTCTATCATGACCCCTAGATTTATCACAATTGTAGGCTACAATGCTTAGAGACATTGTATTCATTGTTGATGAGCAGTAGAGAATTTTAACACTCAACCATACAAGTTACAAGTGTTCACGTGTGACAAAATCGTAATTCATGGATAGACAATGTAAGTATACTAGTCGATTGATAATAAGTTTCAAATCATTGTCTTTTCCCTTAATGTTAGTGAAGTGCAAAGCATATGGTTTAACTCGTAGTGAGACATATGATTAGATGATTAATGAGCAGTGAGGTACCCCTTACGCCCAACCATATGAACCACAAGCGTGCATGCATGATTTGGTTGAATTCCATGGATGGAACTAGTTGTGCATCTAGATCGTTATGTCTTGATTGCAGTTTGCTATCTTTTCACTTGGACTAGTGGTAGCTTCATCATGCATGGTTTAGTCTTACGTGAGGCATATGATAATTGATGTTGTTTGGCCTTATGCTACTCCTGATGCTAATGAAGAAATCAATTATTTAAGCTAATTAATAATGGAAAGTAAATTTTAAACTAGCCTACATGCAATGAGTATCTATTCCTAACTATCTATACATGCCTTGGACTTCATGCAACTACCGTTGGGATTACCAAGTAATTACACTTAAGTGATCGCAATTAGTTGTACTCTTTCCACTTAGTGACAAAAATATTAAAAAGCAATAAATGATGAGCATTAGCCAAGGGAAACAGTAAGCATTTAAGTAATTAAAAACAATAATAAAGCTAAGTGGATGCTACAATGATGGAAGTAATCTTAATCTTTGTTACTGAACATGTAATGTGTCTAAGTACATCACACTCGAATAAGGATGCCATAAAATCACTTAACATCACACTACGGTGTGCACTGGAAACAAACTTCTCTATATCTACCTCTAAAATCTATTGAAATCTATCCAAATCTATATCCCAACTGTGCACCCAAGTGTTGTATTTATAGGCTAGCATGGAAGGGGCAATATCATATCCTCGACATCAAAGGCTGTGCCTTGATATTGGATACCCAACATCGCGACTTTGATATCGAAGCCCTACAAAACATTAATCATCATACCCCTACAACTAAATGAAAACTCATCCTCAAGTTAAACAAAATGAGGAACAAGTTCTTTACAAAATATTGGGAAGGTATGGGATTATTGACTAACTTAAATAAACATGTAAATTGACTCTTTCATGTCACCATGATGTGTTCCAAAAATGGACACAACATAAAAAAATAACAAAAGTGAGGGAGCTCACGTAGAGCCTGGAGGTGGTGGCTCTTCCATTGGCTGCTTCCCTTTGTCATCAGGCTTTTAGAATTTGTAATGATTTAGGAGCATTTGTAACTTCTCCTCCTCTATTCTTGGGTCATGTACCATCCAGGTTGATGAGTCAATGTGTGCTAGAACTAGTACATCCCTTGGACATGGTAGCTGTGGGAACATTTGATTTACTTTCACATACCATGTTGTGAACTACCATCATTCCTCTTCAAAAACTTTGGCTATTTCTTTTAGTTCATGATAATCTATTAATCTTTTGGCCAGGTCTAAGGCTACATCTCTTTGCCAATGGTAACGAGCCTTAATTGTTTCTAATTTTGGGTTTTCCACATGGATTTTTTGTAGAACATATTTCCTATTTGCAAACTTTATTTCATATAGGGCATAGGTGGTTGCTACTTATTGTTCCAACTCATTTCTGGGCTGACTTGCTATTAACATGGGAAGGTTAGCATGGCGAAGGTTAGCCAACATCATGTACTCTTTTAAAGCTTTAATCTATAGGTCCTTATTCTTCACTTTTGCTTGGTAGACTAGGGCATAGCTATCCAAGATGGGCTGCTAGTTAGGATTCTATGCTAACATGGAACTAATGAAGGCTTTTTTCATCTAGATTTCTTTTTCATTAATTTGTTTATACATGCCAATCTAGTTTTAGAAGTGCTCCATCAGCTTCTCATGCTTCTTGGCCTCATTTTGCTATGCACTTATCTTAATTGTAGATTTTTGGCATATTGTGCGCACCTTATCTATTGAGAGGGTTAGGTTTTCTTTGGCCAATCTACTTATATCTTGGTTGATCCTCACCAGTTGCTCCCTCAACTAGTGGATACTTCCAAAATGTTTTTCTATTTCTTGACAATGGTCAACCTTGCATTATTAGTAGCAAACTACTTATTTTCCTCTTATGTAGTAGTCAATGCCTTTGCATGGACATATGCTTATGCTTTGATGGTTGAGGGATTCTAGATCACTTTCTTATTTTCTTGTTTGGAAGTTTTGTTCTATTCAATCAATTGGCCTAGCTACTCTATTTGAAATTGTTCCAATTAGTTAGGCGCAACGAATTAGGAAGGATTCCTTATTTTAGCTCTTAAGGCGATGAGCTCTTGTTGCAATCTGTGCACTTTTGCTTTTGCATGCTTTGCCCTAATCTCTACCATGACCAGTTTTTCTTTTGTGGCAATGAAGTTGGATTGTATTGCAGTGACATCACTAGGGATGTCAAATAGATTTGTCATAAGTTTTCTAGCTTGTAGTAATCTATCAAGCACATCCTCATGGATTGCAGGAGTCATTGAAGTCCCAACTAACATTTGTGCATCTTTGGTTCTTCTCAAGTCTACTAAGGGCACAATGAGTACATTAGAGAATTCTTTAATGTGATCTATAATAACTTCTGCTATGCTTGCCACATCTTGGTGCTGCATGACCATGACTATGCATCTTCTCCTATTTCAAGCATCACTTGACAAGATGTGGAATTTCTAGAGATTTGCTGTGACCACTAGGCTTCTCCTCTTGATTGCAAAGAAATCTATCCCCTTTATGGATTAGCAAAAACTATAGGCTACACGACATCATTGATGACTCGGAAGAGGTTTGATTCATCCTTACTTCCCTAACTAAGAGTTTTAGCTATTCTGTGCAGATGGCTCATTGCGGGTCTATAATCTTGTGATGGTGGCAATGGAACTTGTAGCTTTTGTCATTGTTCTAGTTCTTGCTTTGGTTCCTTTTCTAGTTCTTGTTTTGGCTCCTTTTTTGGTTCATCACCAAGTTCTTTCCTTGGTGCTATTGGTTTGAGAAACTCAAAGAAACAAGCATTTTGAGCCCTCCTAGGAACATCATTGGCGTAATCCAAGATTCTGGTGCACTTGCACAGTTTTCTAAATAGGAAATGGAATGGAATTGTTGGCTTCCCTTGAACCACCTTTTAATTTCCATGAAGTACAACTGGGCAAGGTTGGCAATGTATTTGCCCATCAAGATTGCACTTCCTCTGGCCACATAAGTTGATATTCTATCGAGCCCTTTAGTTTGGAAGAGGTGGTATGTGCTGATTTTGAAGAAATCCTCTATTCATGAGTCAACTCATTATATATTTTGTTTTCTTTATTGTATGCTTGCTCTAGCCATAGTTTCCTAGTTTCAGTGTTAGACCTTATGGATAGATGTGTAACCTTGGCCCCCATACTAGGTATGTTCAAAGCTTTTGCAATGGCCTTGACTAAAAAAGAGATAGAGACTCTACCAATGTTAGTGGTTCCCTCTTCCTTATTATGCCAAAATTGGTATGTCTCATTGAGGTACCATTTCCTACTTTCAGAGAGGATATTCCATAGAGGTGACACTTGAAGTTGAGTTTTGACCACCTTAGGGACACATGCCATGAATGGCCTGAAGTTCATTTCCATGATGATCATGGTCAACATGGATCACTCTTCGATGACTTGGAGGCATTCTTCGGACAACATGAGGCATTGTCCTTGCACTGGAGCCTATGGTTCTATATCCTTCACTTGGACCAACTACCTTGTAGTAGGAGCCTCTTGATGAATGCTAAATGACTGGGGCTCCTATTCTTCATGCTTAGCTAGTGGGCCTTATTCTCCTAGTTAGCCTCTGCCACCTCTTGGGCATTTTCTTGCACCTTGAGAAGGTCCTTCTTATCCTCCTCTTTTTAGGACCATTTGTAATCAATCAAGGAATTATTGTTACTAAGGTGTTTTCCATTTATCCTTAACAAGTTTATACCTTACTTATGACATTAGTTCTATTAAGTCCTTAGCTCATGTGATTACAGTGTTAGAAAATTTTTAAGAAAAATACCCAAAAAGGATTAACTTCTTTTATGACCATTTGCAATTGGCTTCTTTTTCTTAATGTATGGCTTATAATGATGGTTATGATTCCTTGGGTGAGAGAATTAGAGATTTTAGCATGCATACAATTGATTGTTCATTAAGATACTTAAGGTTTTTAACATTCTTACCCTTATAGTACCTTCCTAGCGATAGCAAATTTTGAAAAATTGGAGCAAGTTTTCCACATAAGCACCCTCCCCCAACTAAATTGAGTACTTTGGGATTAAACAAGTTCAAAAACCATGAAAATAGGAGCAGTATGGAACAAGATATCATGCGTGAAAGTTGGTTGCATAGAGCTCTTAGTCGAGAGAGAAAAATGTAAAAACTCCCCTAGCTTATGGTCTCTCTCTCTCTCTGTTGCAAGGAGTAGCATCACTTGCAAGGAGTAGCATCACTTGGCATAGAGCTATTAGTTTGTTCATGGCATTCTCTCTCTTTTTTTTGAATTCTAAGAAGCTGCCAACCTTTAGGCATGGGTAAGATGTCTTTCTAGTGACACGGTAAGGTAGCACTTATTTTACTCTTACTTTCATTTTTCATTAGATCTACAAGGATATAATTACAACCTTGGCAACATGATTGAACATATAGAAGTAGTCAAAGAGATCCACAAATCCCCTTGATGTCACACGCTTCACATTCCCACTTGGTTCTTCACTTTTCTGTCTAGGCATAATGATTACAAATTTATTCTTAGTTTGATGATGAAAAAGAATATCATTATGACCATGGTAAGAATCTCTTATTAACGGAATGTGTGGATGGATGACATGGCCTCACTATCCAAATAATCAATCCCTCATGACTTGGCAACATAGAGAAAACCTCACCTCAATGGGCTACATGATGTTTTTTTATTCACAAATGAGATTACTGACAAAGGGAATGAAAAAAAATGTGGAAAAAGTTGAAAATGATAGAAAACATTTATATCAAGAAATGAGAAAATGATAAAAAAATTGTAAAATAAAAAGATAAAAACACCTATTAATTCTGAATGTTAGGATGGGGCATTTCCTCCATGACTAAGTGTTTAACCATGACAAGAACTAATAAGTGAATAGGCAGGCTCCATGCATATGTAAAATAGTGTTACACTTTTATTCTCAAGCCACTAGGTGTCTTCTGATTTAGTGGCAACTACTTAGATGGGTTGTTGCTCACACACTTGGTTTTTAAACATATGGTGGATCAGAGTATGAGTTGTGTGAACTTTGTAGATGTCTGGCCCACAACTGCAACCTTGATCATGATTGATTACACATGGATTCATTTGTCTCTCCACAGTGCTAGATCTATTATTTCTGTTAAGTGTTAGGGTAACGATAGATGTTGGCCTTTGCGTAGGATCGGAGGACATTGGTTGTGAAAGGAAGGGTGTTGCACTCAATTGACATTGTGCTAGTTTAGATGAGTTAGTAGGTCCACAAGTGTTGCACTTATGCATGGGAAGCGTCTTGAAGAAAGGGCATTTTTGAGATTGTGGTGGGAACCTACTGGAATTATCATGTCTATGTATGTTTGCAGCACAAGTGGCATTTTCTCATAGATGTTGTGGTGTTGAACCTTCTTGTGTTGCTAGTTGTGACATGTGATAGAGTGGAGTATGAGAATATTGAGGATACGATGGAGTATAAGAGGTGTAAGGTGGGAATCCTTCAGAAGATGTTGCTGGTTGATGATACTTGGGAGAGTGATAGTAGCGATTTGAAGTAGAGGAAGTAGAACTAGTTGGGAAAATAAGTTGTTGAACATAGTATCTGTACGAGTTCTTCTAGTAGCAAGGGTAGTGCTAGTTTGATGATGGCCTCCCCCATAATTGTGGGTTTTTCCATTGCAATTGATAATAGTTTTAAGGTTGATAAGAAGTCCCACTAGGATAGTATGGTTGGTTGTAGGACTATCTATAATTACCTTGTGAGAAAGGTAATTTCCTAGGCATTTGCTTTTGTACAAACTTGGGATTCAATGCAAAAGCCCAATACTCATGTAGATGTAACATGATTAGACAATAGCCCTTTGGATGATCATATATGTAGATGTTGCATCCATCATCTTCTTTGGTGGTTGAGTCTATAGCCTCTTCTTCTTTAGCCATTTCTCCTATTTACTGATAAGTTTTTCTAGCTATTTCTTGGTTCTTTTTCCTCCTTTTATTATGATCTCTTGATTCATTTTACATTACTCTCTCCTCTATGGCTTCTACAAAAGTTGTAACTTTTTCATTTATCTGTTTTGACATCTTATCAAATGTTGCTTTAAGTTCATTGATTGACTTTTGTATTGACAAGGTTTGTTGTGAAATCATCTTATCGAGAGCTATCTCTTTTTCCTAATCATAGATGTGGACCTTTTTCTTTTGAAGAGTTGGATCCCAGTGATATTTCTCAACATTCTCCCATTTACATAGATCTCCTTCTTCTTTTGCCACATGCTCGGTTAGCTCTTGGATTTGATGGGTTCTAGTTTGTATAATTAACTTTGAGCATGCATCCTAAGGGTCTTTCTCATTTGACTATGATTCCCATCTATGTTGTGAAAAAGTTGCTCTTCTTGAGAGAAATTATGGTTTGGGAATCTATTTGATAGAGAATAGTATCTATCTAGGGCCATATCCAAGGGTTCATTTTATTATTACTTCCATTCTTGGATTCATTTCCTTAGGTTGAAGACCCTCACATAGATTTGATATTTCTCATTGAAAATTTCTAGCATTGTGAACCACCGATGGATTAAATTTGGTCTCAATGATCTATACCACACTTTGGCTTTATCTATTAGTGTCCTAAAAAAGAGCTTAATATTTTGCCATCCACTTTCAATGTTCTATAAGACACAGGCATCATGGAAGGCTTATAAATGATGTTGTGGATCAGAATCATAGCCTCACACAAATTTTGGAATATTATTCATATCAAGAATTTTGATGAGACTTTCCTTGTAGTGCCTATTGGGTATTTTAGCTACCTCTGAAATCTACATCATGCTCTTAGTGGTCAACAAGGGTTCATTGTCATCAGACATGTCATGCTAAAACTTCCTATTTCTCTTTTTTGATTGTGACAATTTTGTCTATGTCTTGGATTTTTCATGTGGTTTAAATTTCTATCCTTATTTCAACCCCATAGTAGAGCTTGATCTCTATACCCATGTTCATCTTCATTAGATCTGGACGTTGAAGAGGAAGAGGAAGATGAGGAACTAGGAGGGTTGCCATGGATTCTATGGTATTTCCCATGGTCCCTTGATTTATCTTTTCCAAGTTTTGAGGATGTCCTAGGCCTTGAGGCATCTTCTGGTCGAGGACTTCATCTTCTCTAGGATTGTCTGCCTTAGGTGAATGTAGTCCTTAAGTGTAGTTAGGGTGGTCATGAAAATATGAAACCCCTACATGAGGTTTTTCACTCCAATATTCTTCAGTATATATCTCATTAGTCCTCTAATGAATGTTCTCTCCGTATGATGCATTATCTTTTCCTTGTGAAAGAGACATTGCTATTAGTTAATGATGTGTGCAATTTAATATTTTCTAAAAGATAAGTTCTTTAATGTGTTTATAGTGATCGTGTATAATTTAACTAATTTAGATAACTAGCATCATCCCTAGCAATGGCACCAATGAGTGATGAGGCACCCCTTATGTCCAACCATACGAATCACAAGTAGTCACACATGATTTGGTCGAATTTCGTGGATGATACTAGTTGTGCATCTTGATTGTTATGTATTGATTTCAGTTTGCTATCTTCCCACTTGGACTAGTGGTAGCTTTGTCAAATATGGTTTAGTCCAAAGTGAGGCATATGATAATTAATGTTGTTTGGCTTTATGCTACTCCTAATGATAATGAAGAAATCAATTATTGAAGTTAATTAATAATGGAAAGTAAAGTCTAAAATAGCCTATGTGTAATGAGTATCCATTCCTAATTATCCATACATACCTTGGACATCATGCAACTACCATTGTGATTACCAAGCGTACTGTTACTGGGCATACCAAATGATAACACTATTGGGTTACCAAGGAATTACACTTAAGCACTTGCGATTAGTCATACTCATTTCGCTTAATGATAGCAACAATAAAGAGCAATAAATGATGAGAATTAACTAAGGGAAATAGTAAGCATTTAAGTAATTAAAAATAATAATAAAGCTAAGTGGATGCTACGATGATGGAAGTAGTCCCAATCTTTATTGTCAAACATGTAATGTGTCCAAGTATATCACACTTAAATAAGGATGTCATACAATCACTTAGCATCACAATACAAGCATGCATTGGAAATAAAATTCTCTATGTCTACCTCTAAAATCTATTGAAATCGATCCAAATCTATATCCCAATTGTGCATCCAAGTATTGTATTTATAGGCTAACATGAAAGGGGTAATATCGAATCCTTGACATTGGAGGTTGTGCCCTAATATCAAATACCAGACATTGCAGCTCTGATATCGAAGCCCAACAAAACATGACTCATCAATGATGTTTTTTAACTTTAAGCATATTAAGGGTAAACATAGTGAAGGTGAATATGAATTTTAATGAAAATGTAAAGCTGTTCTAGCCTATTAATGATATGGCTTGCTATACATGTTTTGGCTGATGTAATTGTTACTAGGAATATCAAGTAACTTTATCATTGGGTGAATTAAGTAAAGTTACTACTAGATTACTAAACAACTACACTTTAGGCTGAAAACCCATCATACTTATTCTACTCATATTAACAAACATATTAATACTAACTGACTTAGAAAATGTAAATGAAAAAGTAAAAGTAATGACATAAAAATCTAAATCTATTCTATGTGTAATGCTACAATGATAAAGAATAATCTCAATCTTTATTTCCATTCATGAATTATATCCAAGAACAATCCACTTGAATAAAAACATCATACAACTATAATTCACCACACTATGGGCATTCACAACTAACTCTAAGTTTATAAAAACGAATTGCAAGAATTTCACTAAGGGTTAGCAAAAATGTATTCTTTAACATAATGGTGGACTTGTGCTTATTGGCATGATCATGGCCCACTACGATATGATATTGTAGCTCAATATATGATGATGTAGATACAATGTAGTGGACCATGATCATGCCAATAAACACAAGTCCATATATCATAGATATGATATTATAGTCAACACATCGAAGGTTTTATCATACCCCAATAACTAACTGAAATCTCATCCTCGAGTTCAAATAAAAGGAGGATAGAATCATTACAAACTTATGAGATTACATAGACTCAATAACATGGCATATATACATGATTGACTACTGACTATGAACATTACATCTTCGTTTGAGTCATGTTATAAAATTATCATGTAACACATGATTGAAACATGATAAAAATTTGTTAAAAAAATATTGTTGATCTTTTGGTATGTTAAAACCTTGAAAAATGAAGAATTTGTTATTTTTCCTTTGAGATCTTACAAGGCTAAGGAAGATGAATTTTTCATATTAAGGAGACAAAGATAAGAGCAATAATTGACAACTAGGAATGCTAGAGTCCATGAGAAGATGTAAAGATTTGAGGGAAATCACAAAGATATGAGACATTCCAAATTCTAGAGAAGATGTCTTGGAGACTGATAAGATGTCTCATACTATAAGAAGAACCCTTTGATGAGAGATATGATTTTAGAAATCTTTTTAAAAGTCAAGATGTCTCATCCAAAACACCTTATGTTTAGATAAGATGTCTTACTTGTTAGAAGGAAAAAATAAAAAGACATCTCAAGCTTGTAGAAGACATCTCGACTAGCCATTTCTAGTCATTATATGGATTCCAACAAGTAGATGGAGAAGAAAAATACTATAAAAGAAAGACATCCTAAATAGGAAATGAAAAGCATTGTACAAATAATCAAGTAAGTAGTTGTACACATTCTTTGTGAAAAATAGTACTTCAATTCTTAATCATTTATTGTATGTTGTTGTGTGTCTTAGAGTAAGAAATCAAAAGCTTAGTTCATTTCTTCTATGATCATCCTATTTCTTGTTGTAAGCCATGAGGGGCTAGATGTGGTTTTCAAGGGAAGACATCCTTTGAGCTTGTTAGGACCTTGAGGGGTTGGGTGTGTTTGTGAGTGAAAACATCCCTTGTTAAGCACCAAAATTTGTAAAGGTTATGGTGTCCTTAAAACCAAAATTTGGGGGTGACGGTCAACCCCTTCTACACTGAGCATCATCCTCTCTCTATGTTGGGGGTAGGTGAGGTCCACCTCCTACATCCTTTTTGGTGCCTCCACTTTAGGAGTAGGTGGCCCACATCCCTCCACACTAGGGGTAGGTGAGATTTACCTCATGTAGGAGTTTTCTAGTGTAGAAAAGTGTATACCCTCCATGAAACCCATCAAATTACCATTTTTGGCATGCCAAAAGGCATTTGAACCCCCAAGCCTAAATATAGACACTAGGTGACTCTTTTCACTTGGGAAATGAGGCTTTGATCACTTATCAAGTATTTTTAGCCCTAAAAGTATGATATATTTGACATTGCCTCTTATGGATTACAATCTTCACATTTACAATGAAGTTTAGCCTTGGGTTTCATGGGATGGGATTACAAAGGTTAAAACATGCAAATTTGGTGTTGTTTCATTGGCTCCTCTTTCTTGGTGTCTAGAGGATTGATTTGAGAGGCATTGACAAAGAATACAAAACATCACTAGAGGTCCACCACCGACGTTTCCTCTCCATGCTTGATCTAGTTGTGATAAACCATGTCGAAGAGTGCTTGTGATGATGGGGTATGGCTATGATGAGATTGTGGTAATGTTCATTAGGGAGATGGTCATGGAGGCTAACAATGCATTCCAAGTGGTTTTGTCATGGCTATAGCATGACATTGACATGTTTTGAAGTGTTGGTTGCTTGGCAAATGCAATTGAGGATCCAATAACTTTGCTCCAAGATTTCTTCAACCATTGGACTTTGAGGCTTCATTGGCCATTTGACCTCTTGAAAATTTATCTTTTTCTTTTTTTTTGTGGGGTGAGACCTTCACTAGGTCTCATTGCTAGGGTTGGTTTGATGTAGTTTTCCCATTGAATGAGTTATGTTACACCCAATGGACTTGGCTTTCCCATTGAGATAAGATGTGTTATGCTTGATGGACTTAATGATATTTCCACTGAATGAGATGTGTTTCATTTAATGGACTTGTAGGTGGAGCATGATCAAGGGATGTCATATGACCATAATGCATAGGTATCAGCATAGGTTAACATTTTTACTTGGGGTATGGAAGGTTATATTCAGGTTATGGGGCTAGGCTCAAGGAGTGGTGCTAGATGGAGGGAAATGGTACAAAAACTCTTGACATAGTAGGACAAACTCATTGAATCATGCCCATTAAAGTTACATAGTGACTTGTTGTGATGATGGGTTGTACCTTTGTGATGGATTTAGGATTCATCTTGCAAGAACAACTTTGAGAGGATAAGAAAACCAAAAAATTAGAGCATGTTATAACAATACAATGCATATAGGCCACATAGAGAATAGAAACAAGCTACCCAGGTCACTCATGTTACTAGTTTAATTCCATGGCAGGCCATGGTACTAGTTTAAGGCCTTGGCTAGCCATATTGCTGATTTAAGGCATCAATAGGCTACATTGCTAGTTTAAGGCCACGGTAGGACATGGTAAAGCAGGTTCACTTGTTGATAGTCGTCAATGTCATGGTTTTTTTAGAGTACAAGTAGGTCATATGTAATAAGGCTTTAGATAGGAATGGTTGACTAGATTGGCCAACTCATTCCCATCCATGTTTGTGATCCTGAATGCTTCATTGCCATAAGCTTTGATGACAAGGAAGGAACCTTCCTAGTTGGCTAAGAATTTATCTACATGCTTCTAGATGGCTTTGAGGACAAGGTAAGCCTCCTTGGTCTCATGCTTGGTTAAGTTATGGTGATGATTTTATTTTTTCCTCTCTTGATAGTGCTTGACATGGGCAAGCACTTGCAAATGTTGTTGCTCCACCGAGTTCAAGTTCATCTTTTGTAACTTCTTGCTTTGTTCATCATTGATGAAATTGGTTAGGGCCAGACAAAGAGATGGTACATGTAATTCAAGAGGTAAAACAACTTTAGAACCATAAATTAGGCTCTAAGGTGTTACATTAGTTGCTGTACAACAAGTTGTATGATAGAACCAAAGTACATGAACAAGCTACTTATGCCACTTGTGCTTGCTATTTTTGAGCATCTTCTTAAGCAAGTTGATGATGATGTTGTTTCTTGCTTCTGCTTGTCCATTTTCTTGAGGGTGATAAGGTTATGAGAAAAAATTCTTAATAACTAGGTTGTGACAAAATTCCTTTGTTTCTTGGCTACTAAATTGTGGTCCATTATCTATAACTATGGTCATGGGTATGCCAAAATGGGCTAAAATGTTATCTAGGATAAATTTATAGACTTGTTTAAATGTAGTCTTCCTTAGGGGAATAACTTCAACCCACTTAGTAAAGTATTCAGTTGTGGTGATGATGAAGCTATGCCTTGTGGAAGACTTCAACATTATAGATCCAATGATATCCAACCCTCATCATTGAAATGGCCAATTTATTTGAGTGGTATGTAACTCAATTGGCAATATGTATATAAGGTTGTTATGTTGTTGACATGTGTCATAGTGCTTAACCTTCTATAGGCAATCACTTTTCATATAAGACTAGTAGTAGCATAACCGTCTAATCTTAGTAGCCATAGCTCTAGGTTCTATATGTCCTCCACAAACACCATCATGAACTAGCTCTAGGACTATTTTGGCTTTGGTTTTACCTAAGCACTTTAGTAATATGCCATCATAGAACCATCAACATAATGTGTTATTGTCTATATTGATATACTGGTTTGATCGGTTACGTACAACATCCTTTTGAGTACTAGTTAGGCATTGTGGAGATTCACCATGCATAAGGTAAAATTTGATATCATCATACCATTCCCTTGTAAGAGCAGTATGAACTACAACCATAAAGATATCCTCAGCATCCTATGTGATGGGGATAGCATAGTTCATAGTCAATGTGGACAACTTACTAAACACATCTTACATCACATTGATGGCTAATGTTGTAATTGCATTGGCTATGATGTTCTTGTATTGAGGTATGTGTTAGATATCAACATCTATATATTGTTGTAACAATTGCTTCCCTAGATCACAATAAGGTTGTAAATGTTTAGCTTTACATGTATAGACCTTGGTCACTTGGTTAACCACAAGTTAGGAATCATCTTTAATCATTAATTGCTTGATTTCTAGGTGACAAGCTACCACCATTTCTATGATCAAATCCTTACGCTCTGCTATGTTGTTGATACATGTAAACTCAAAATGATAGATAAAGGGTTAGATTTCACTAGATGGAAATGCTACGATGGTAGCAGCATTGGCCCCATGGGTAGTTAAAGCTCTATTAATGTGCATTATTACCTCATAGCCCTCAGGCACTTGGCTAAGGGTGTTGATATGTTCATTAAGGGACTTAGGATTTATGGCTACATGGTCATCAATAGGTGAGATAGTAAGTTGTATGGCTATAACTTGATCCTTCATTGGGGATTGAGAGATGTAATGAAGGTCAAACTCTATGATTATGGCTTTCCATTAAGCTATATGGCTACTTTTGTAAATGTTGGTTATTATGGCTCTGAGCATGTTATCTTTGCAAATGACATTGACTTGGCTCCTAAAGAGGTAGTGTCTTCACTTCTTCAATGAGAAGACTAGTGCTAGAAAATACTTCTCCACTTCAATGTACTAGGTTTTGTCGGCAACTAATGCATGGCAGGTAGTATACTAGAAAATTTGCTCCATCATCACATTTTTGATAGAGTAGAGAGGCAATGGATGTGTTGAAGATAGAAAGGTAAATGTAAAATGGATTACTCTCTTATAGAGGATATATAGTTGACAATTGTACCAACTCTTGCTTAAGGTTTTTAAAGGCCCCTTGGTATTAAGCTATCCACTCATAGTGAACCCCTTTCTTAAGCAAGTGTTGCATGGATTGTAACTTATCTATAAGCTTAGTGATAAACCTACAAATACACTGTAATCTACCTTGTAATCCCCAAAGATCCTTGAGATTGTTAGGCACTGCTAATTTGGATATAGCCTTAACCTTATTAGGATTGACATGTATCCTTGCTTTAGACACTACAAAGCTAAGAATCTTACTAGTCTTAACAATGAAGACACACTTCTTGGGTTAAGCCTAAGCTCGTACTTGAGGCATAGTTTAAGCACAAGATCTAGATCATTAACATGATCATTGACCACTTTGGACTTAATGACTATATTGTTCATGTGATCATTGAGCAAACCCAACATGTAATTGCTAAAGATGTAGGTCATGGCTTGTTGATAGGTTACTCCCATATTCTTAAGGCCAAAGGAAATCATAGTATAGAAAAAGGTACCAAAAGGGGCCATGATGGTCATGTTAAGTTATTGCTTTGGGTTGATCCTAATTTGGTTGTATCTCGATAATCCATCCATAAAGGACAACAAGGCATGTTTGATTGTGGTATTAATAAGTTGATCAATACTAGGAAAAGGGAAGTCATCCTTGATAGTTTCTTTATTTAGGTCTTAGAAATCAATGAAAATACAAATACTCCCATTATTCTTGGGGACTACAACTATGTTGGACATCCATTCTACATAGTTAATAGCTCGGATGAAATCTGCTTGGTAAAGTTTTAAGATCTCATCATGAATAGCTAATGCCAAATGAAAGAGTTATCTTTTGTACCTTCTACTTAACTGGTCTAATGCTAGGGTTAGGTATGATGTTGTGCTAGATTAAACATGGGTCTAGACTTGGCATATCTTCATATGACTAGGTGAAGGCCTTAATGTTTTCCTGTAAGACTTTGGTGATGTCTTAAGCCTATTGAGGTTCTAGTGAGGAACTTAGTTTAAGGGTTTTCTCCTCACCACTATCTATTAGGATAGGAACCTCCACTAGAGAGTCTTTAGTTCTGTCATTGGCCTCAAGGTCAAAGGTTTTAACTAGGTTTTTAGGCCATTCTAAGGGCTTTTCAATAGAGGTTATGTGGTCAACAAGACTCTCAGGCTCAAGATCTAGGCAATTAGGGTTTATATACCATTCTACATCACCATGGGGTCCATGTAGGCACAAAGGAAAACTGATTTACTTCCAGGTACTCATACTTTAATCTTGCATGTCAATCAAAAGCATATTAAGTGGCACTTGGGTAGAAGTAAATAAATAATGCTAAAATGCCATAAAATTATGCAAATACATGCTATGCTAATGCAATCAAGGTCATCCAAGGCTATGAATAGAGTAAAAATAAACAAAAAAATTGCAATAAGGGCCAAATAAAGGTCAAACAAAAAGAAGTACAAGACATAAGGCTATAGGTGATTAGTAAAGATCACAGTTTTGCCAATTTTAGGCCTTAGTGGGCCATGGTGCTAGTTTAAGGCTATAGAGGGCCATGATCGCATGGTGTTAGTTGATGGTCAGGGAAGGTCAAATCCCACCATTCAATACAAATCAAAGGCTAAACAAGGCTATAGTATAGAGAATAAAGGGCTAACATATTGAGATAGGAAGGAGTAGTGAGGCTAAACAAGGTCAACAATGCACAATAGATCATGATATGATAAGACAAGGTCAAACAAGGCAAAGTGGGATACATATGGTGAATCTTGGTTAAAACATGATAATAAAGGGTTAGATTGTGCTAGTTTTAGGCCTTAGTAGGCCATATTTTGAGGCTACAAGGTTCATAGGCTAGTTTGGGCATCGATCAAGGTTATTTTTGGGCTATTTGGGCCTAAAAATTAAGGGTTTTAAGGCTTCCACATTGAACCTTCCTTGTTTCCACATTGGCCAACGTGGAAGAGGTGGCCCCAAATAGGGAGGAAACATCTAGAGGATTTTCAAGGCTTATTTTGACTATTTTTGAACACCTAGTGGCTTTTATGTTAGTGTAGTTGACTAGGGAAGGTCATAGGCTACTTTTAACACCTATTTTCAACCTATGGAACCTCCCTTTTGAGCCTAAAAGTGTCTTCCACGCTTGTTCCATGCTAAGTAGCATGGAAACCAGGAAAAACATGTTCCATGG
Source organism: Gnetum montanum (assembly GCA_015680685.1). NCBI lineage: Eukaryota > Viridiplantae > Streptophyta > Gnetopsida > Gnetales > Gnetaceae > Gnetum > Gnetum montanum. The sequence goes on along the minus strand of MNCI01011809.1, from coordinate 45,830 downwards.
CATCCAAAGGATCAAAATTGAGGTTTTAAGGTCTTCCCAAGGTAGCACAAGAATAGATCTATTGAGATTGGTCATTCCAAAGATCAAGAAAGACTAAGAGGTAGGCCTTGAAGTCCCACTCCCCTATCTTCACATTAGCTAGCATGGAGGGGAGGGGGTTTAGCATGGATGATTTAAATTTGTCTAGAACAGGGTTAAACATGTTTGCATGAGTAATTTGAACCAAGATTTGGTAGTTGTGCATCACCTAGTTACATTTTAAGGCTATTTGGATTAGGTTTCAAGTGTTAAAGTAGATTTGAAGTAATCTCCATGTTGGTTAGCATGGAGCCAATGTGCAGTAGAGGTGGAAATCTTGTTCTTTGATCTTAGGTTGGTATGAAAAGTAAATCAATAGGTTTCTAGGCCCCTAGGGCTACAAACTTTGACTTCCCAAGTTTTTGACTAATTTTAGTAATGTTTAATGGTTATTTAAGGCTATGAAATATCATATTCCCTTTGATCCACACTGGGGGGGAGGGGGTGGGGATTGCTCCAATGTGTAAGAAGGGAGTGGATGGGTTTTGAGGGTCAAAATGAGGTCAAACAAGTGTAATATTAAGGCTATGAGGTCTTAGGCTTTCTCAATGTATTTTTCTCCTAGAGTGTTGATTTGTTGTTTGAGGGGAAAAGGTAGATCTTCCATGCTAGCTTCATGTTGGCTAGCATGGAAGAAGGGGTTTTCAAAATGAAAGAACCATAGATCTTAGATCTAATTTAATTTTGGCAACAATCGACCATGCATGTGTGCTCCCAGGGTTGCTAGTGTTAAGGGTTAGGGTTTAGGGTCAAAATCAATTATTTTAAAGGGATTTTGAGTGGTTTTATGGCTTACCTCCTTAGATCCACATTGGCTCCATGTTGGCTAGTAGGGAACTAGCTAGAAAGATCAAAAGGAGTCAACTTTTAGCTATGTTTAGTCCATTTCTTAAGGTTTTAAGGCTTTATATGGTGTTGACAGGGTTCTAAAGTGCATGCAAGGTCATCTAATGTTATTTTGAGGTGTTTATGGGAACCATATGAGCTCACCTCTTAGTCTCCACATTGGATAGTGTGGAACCAGCTAGAAAGACTAGAGGAGATAAGTTTTGGCTATTTTATGTCAATTTTGGCTACACATGTGTAGTTCCAAGGTTGTTGGCATTAATAGTTAAGGTCTAAGATCAAAATTTATCAATTTCAAGGGTTTTTCAATTGCTTTTTGACTTATCCCCTTGGTTCCATGTTCGTTCCAAGTTGGCTAGTGTGGAACTAGCTAGAAAGACCTTAGGAGATTTATTTTTGATCATATTTGATCATTTTAAGGAAGTTTAGTAGCTTTTAAAAGTGCTAGCAGGGTTGTAGGGTAGGTATAAGGTAATTTGACAGTATTTTGATGCATCTATGATCTCCCATGGACCTTCCTAGCCACATCCATGCTAGCTCCATGTTGGTTAGCATGGAAGAAAGTGGTGCTCAGCATGGAGGCCAAGAAGCTCTTGAAAAATGATCATTTGTAAGAAGGTTTAGCTACCAAAGGCTTTGGGGAGGTTAGGTTGTCAACAAAAGTCCATTTGGATGTACATCTTGATATTTTTGGCCATTCCCCTTCATCTACACTAGATCATTGCTAGCCACTGTGGATAGGATCTTCCCCTAGTGTGGATGAACTTAAAGTCAAGTTTTAGGCCAAATTTGATAGGGTTTTGAAGTTTTTGGGGCTATAGAGGATCAAGGGTCATGATTTGGTGTCAAAATAAATTTATTTTAAGGCTCCTAGATGGCTATGAAGTCATCCCCTCATTTCCCCACATTAGGTAGGATGTCCTCAGCATGGAAGAAAGAGGGTAATGAATTTTTACCATTTTGACTAATTTTGTAATGTCTAGAGGCTTTGAGAAATTCTAGAAGGGTCTAAAGGTCACTAGGATAGGTCATTGGGGTATTTTTGGCTATGGAGAAGGTTTTACTACATACCCCCAGGGCATCCACATTGGCTAGCATGGAGAGGAGGGTTCACCAGCAAGGAAAAGGTTCAATGATGGAAACAAACTCGAATTTTGGCTACTATCGACTACCAAAGGTCATGGAAAATCATATGGGTTATTAAGGTAAAATTTATGGTTACTTAGGACTTGGAAGAAGAGTTTTAGGTCATACCCCTTGAGCCTCCATGCTAGCTCCATGTTGGGTAGGATGGAGGAGAATTCACTAACATGGGAAAGCTAAGTCCAAAGGTTTCATGTAGTTTCAACTAGGTTTTGATTGGAGGGGTTTTAGGTCATGTAGGTCCACTCCAAGGATCAGATTTAGGCTTGATGGGATTTGAAGGGTAAGCATGGGTGTTATCGCTAGCTCCACATTCAGTAGTGTTGCCCCAGCATGGAAGCTCAACATGGCTAGGTTTGTCAAGACCTAGCCTCCTTTTAGAGCTAGGGGTTGGATGAGGTGGGTTGAAATTGCACAAAATAGAAAGGGAGTTAGTGTGGGAGTGTTGTAAGGCTATAGGGGTTGGTATCCACACTAGCTCCACACTGCCTAGCATGGATACAAGGATGGATGGGTTGTGACAGTGTTGTGGATGCTCCAAGGGGTTAAAACCTTAGCATTGATGGAGTTTTTAGTCATGCATGAGGGCATATGGTGGGGCCCATTGCCCAACAATCAAAAAATTAAAATTAAGATTTTGTTTCTCATCATCCCCAATGTAGAAAAGACTTCATTCCCTTACACTTTAGTGCACTTTGAGTTCCAGTGCACAAAAATGGCAACTGGGGTTGAAGAGTGGGCGTTTAGGTTTAGGCTTGACTTTTATGGTTGATTTTTCTAAGTTTTAGGCACAAACTATCATTCTCCACCGCAACGCACTCCCTAAGGCTTGGATAGAGATTCTTGCAATCAACCACTATCCATCCTTAGCATGGAAGCACTAGATCTTTCTCCTAGGTGGTGTAGAGATTTTAGTTTCCTCAGTTTCCAAGCTTCTTCAACATTGGTGCAACAATGATAAAGAAACATGGAGGTAGTAGCAAAACCAAAAGATATGTGCCACTAATGAAGCACCAAAAAACATATCTAAACTTCTTATGCTAGTTACCATCCAAGTCTCATCCTCTATAATCTCAAGGTAGGCCATTTCTAGTTGTTTTCTTCAGTTTTCTAGCCAATTTTGTGATTTTTTTTAGCTAGAATAGGGGTTGTTTTATTTAGATATATGTAAAGGGGGTTGATGAAATTGAATTTTGAAAAAAATACTACCACATATTTAGCTATTTCTAAGTAGGTCTAGGGTTATTCAGTTGTTCAAGCTTTCGTAGATTGAATTTGTAACATAGGCTTGTTTTTCTACATGCTTTTTTCTAAAAAATTGGGAGTGGAGACATTTTTGTTAGATCTAAGCTTAATATTAAAGTATAAAAAAATATCCCCTTCTATTTTAATGTTTTTTATGTGTTTTTAAGTCTGTTTGGTTGTTTTGGCTTCAATTTGTGACTAAATTGACTTAGGTTTTAAGAATTTTAGGGTTTTAAATGCTTTTTTGATAAAAAAAAAAGCAAGCAAAGTTGTGGATTTTTCACTAAGAAAATAGTTAAATGTTGGAAAAATATAATGTTATGGATATTTAGGGTTATGTTTAATCTTTACATTGGTTGTGGTATCATTCAACTTGGATTCATAATGATGAAGTTATGGCTATTTCAATTAGGTTGTGTAATTAGAGTTTGTGCTATTTTTCATATTTTCATCCAAGTTTATAAAATTTTTTTGAATAAACCATAAGGGCCATAAATTTTTGTAATCTTGGGTATGTAGAACTTGATTTAAGCTTTCAAAAAGTGGTAGAATCACTCCATTTTGAGCTAAAACAAATTTTTGACAAATGTTTTACCAACCCTACATGAAAGGGGGTTATGTTGATGGCTATAGTTGTGCAAATTTGGCTATGGTTCATGTAAAATTTGTCATGTTTCTTTTGTTTGTACTAGCTATGGTTGCAAAGCTTGTGATTTTAGAATTATTTCAATGGTGGAATCACTAAAATTAGAGCTTTGGGGAATGTTTTATGAATTTTTGACTATGGTTGTGTTAATTAGGGCTAATTCTAGTTGTAGTAATTTATCCCTTGAAGATGGATGTTATTGACATACTTAGAGATTTCTCTTGCCAACTTCCATGCCCCCGGGGATACCTAAGAATATAAACTATGCTCTAAACTTGTTTCATAAGAAATAGGGATTTTTATTATTTTTAGTAGGCTTTTTCCTATGGCCATTTTTTTCTAAGTTTTATTACTTTTTCTAAATTAATGTATGGTTTGGACCAAGGCATAATTTTGGCTATGATGTTTAGGCTAAAATATTTTGGCTACAATGATTTGGCTATAATGGTTTAATGGCTATGGTTGTTGTCAAGTCTCTAAATGAAATTTGGCAAACACTTTAGAGTTTTTTTATAGCAGCTAATTTCACCCCTAACTAAGGTGTTTTATGAAATTCATAAGAAAATTATAAGCATTGAAACATGATCCTAATGATGCTTATGTATTCCCCCTATAGGATCATGCTAAAGAGCCTTCTCATCGTGGTTGAGTTGGTCGACATCCTATGTTGTATCGGCCAGCGTAAGGCCAACACCCCTCTTCTTGACATGGGCCTAGAGAAGGGGTCACTATGGCTCTATTCAAGGGTAAGGGAATTCCTTGGATATATTCCATAGAAAATTAGTGTGATGATGTGGTCACACTCATTTATAAAGGTGATCAGTGTTATAGTGGAGACCCTGTTACTAGGGTCTACGCATCTGGTTACTTGGTTCATAACTGATGATCTAGAGACTCAAGAAAAAGGAGGAACGATAGAGATGAAGGACACCATTGGTGCTTGTTACCTTTTAGACATATGGAAGATGCCAAAGTATTCTTGATACAATCTCAATAATACTTTGATGGTGGCACAAAGAGCCCACTCCTTATTCTAGAATCCCCTAGGTACCATGTATTGATTACAGGGGTAAGCATGATTATTATAGGTTGTAATGTTTTGGCTTTGTTTAGTTTGGTAATATTTCCTATCTTATCAATTTTACACACATATTTTAGGTATAGTGTTAATGGACAAGTTTTGATCAAGAATGATCAAACCTTGGTGGTATTCCAGACTACATTGAGAGAATTCACCATTGGCCCCAAGATCAGACATGTCATTTTCAAATAGCTAAGGAGAAACTTTGATGAATAACTTACTAGATTTGACCTTGTTTATAAGAAATTTGTGGCTACCAAAATAATGCATAGTTGGTGGGTGACCCCCAAGGACATTAGAGATATGGGCATTATTGCTGGAAGCCCCACACAAGCTTTGCTAAGTAAGAAGAAGAAAGGTGAGAAAAAGAATGGTTTTCTATGTTATGTCTAGGGTTTTATGGCTCTATGGATCTTAAGTATTCTATGGTCTAAATGTTTCTAAAATGATGCTATTTATTTTTGGCTTATAGGACCATCTTCTTCAGCTAATGTCATTGTACCCTTCACTAGACGTTCTATGGATACTCTCATCCTAAAGTCTGGTGATGTGGAACTAGCATAGAAGTGGTTGAGTGGCTAGGAATTTGAGAACATCCAGAAAAAAGTCATGCTTGTAGGTTTTCTTGAGGTCTTTATGGTGCCTAGCCCTATTTTTCCTTCTATAAAGATGCTAAACATCATTGACTCCTTTGACATAGGAGTCGATGTGTTCTGCACCATAGTGCAAAGCATATCAATTGCCATTGTCATTAGTGAGGTAACCTTGTGAGACTTGTTTGGTATTCCCACTGATGGTATAATAGTTTCCATCAAACCAATTAAGGAGATTGAACATTGTAAGGAAGTTGAAGAGTGATTTGATGTTAGAAAGGGCCACTTCAAACGTGCTTTTGAGGGTTTCACAAACCTTAATGCAAAGGATTCCTATCCCTTGTTTAGGTCTTGGGCCTTTCCTAAATTATTGTTGCAAAAGAAGGTAATTGGTATTGCATAGGGATGGACCTTTAAAAAGGTCTTAATGGAGGGGACTCATTTTAACTGGGTTACTTCCTTAGCTATTGACCTTAAGGAGGAAATTCTGAAAGTCCACAAGGACCTCTCTATAATTGTCCACATGCACTATGCATTTTTTGTAGGTTATCTAAAGAGGTTAGTGGAATTCTTGGTGATGAGAAGAAATGAATCATGGACAAGCCAAGACCCAAAACAACTCTCCAAGTCTTGGACAAAACATCTTTATTGAATTATGCAGGCTTAGAACCCACTAGAGGGCATGGGAGATTCATTATCTATGATCATCAAGAATCTTGATGTTAGTCAATGTGAATACCTAATAGCATGGGGGAGGCATCTCTTATGTTCTTGGAAAACATCCAAAGAGCTTGAAGGTTGCGTGTTGAGGTTAATGAGTAGCCAAGGCTAGTGAAGGAAGCACCACTAGCATCAGAGCCACCATCCAAGCAAAGGATCATCTTTAAATTCCTTGATTAGATTCGACAATCACAAGTATGTTTTAGTTATGTTCTTGACATTCTTGGCTATGTTATGACTCATGGCTACACGTGCTCATTTGCCTAATGGTTTATGGCTATAGGTCAATGGCGGAACTTAGCAGCTCAAGGTGCTTCTGTGGAAGAAGAGAAAAGATAGGTAGAGAAGGCACACAAATTTGTAGAGGAGAAGTGAAGATGTATAGCTACCAAGACAAAGGAGAAACAAGGGCATGTAGAGGAGGCACTATTGGAGCAAGATATGGATGATCTAGATGCCTTGTTTAGTGAGCCACTACCTAGGAAGCCTCCGATTGCTATCTTGATGATGATGATGAGGATGAGAATGAGAATGTGGATCTAGGTATGCCTATGCTTTACTCATTATTAGCTATGATTTTATGTTTAATTTCTTCGTTCTTACTTCCCTAACAATTATTATCCTTATCGTAGTTCCTAAGCCACTAGTAGAGGCCTCTACATCCACATTTCACATGAAACAATGGGTAGAGGTCCTAGATAAGATAGAATTCATGCACAAGATGGTAAAGGACATCATTGATCAGTTGCAACAGATTATACCCAAGATTAGTAAGAACTATGTTTTGCTAGGCCTTAGTTGTTTTGCTATGAGTTATATTTTATGCTTCAACTACCTTAGGTTGTATATTGTGTTTATGATTATATTTTTGTTATTTTAAATTTCATTAGTTGTGTGGGACTTGGCATAAGACATGGAGTTTGACTCCTTGCCTATGCTTCCTCTTGATACCCCACATGTCCCCTTGAAGTTTTATGAAACTACCACTAATCTAGCCATTTCGTGTGCAAAAGCATCATGGGAGATCCAAAGGTCCAACAAATCCCTATGGGAATAGGTTTTGGCCTTGAAGGAGAAAAACAAAAGGTAACTTGAGAGGATCCAGGATCTTGAGGAACATAAGGCCTTTGCGGAGGCCCAAGTAACTAACTTAGGGGCCTTTTAAACCAAAGAGATCATGTGAGCCCGCTACTAGCATACCATCCATGACATGGTTTCCCTCTCCCAAGAGTTGCACAAGTAGTAGATGCAAATGGACTTGATCTCTCGAAAATCCTAGGATTAGAAGGATTACAATGCTTGGGTTTTGAAGTGGAGTAAGATACAAATGGATCACAAGTAGAAGTATAAGGGTAATCAGGAAGCATACTTGAAGTGGCTGAAGAGGGAGATGACTGAATGATAGAAGAGGAATTTGTTTATCTAGGGAATTCAAGTTGAGAGTGCTTTCAACCTCTTTGAAAGCATTCTCATAGTAGTTGAGTCTCCCACTCCCTAGATCACTACAGATATAGATGAGGTCTCTACAACTATGGATAAGTGTAGACAAGACCAATATCTTCATAGGAATTAATTTTTGGGATGCCGACTGTGCCAACATGATGGAAGACCAAATTCTCCAACATTTGGAGATTAGCCTTCACCATCTTTCCTAAGAGTTTATAGAGTCATATTCCCCATAGGTTTGATGGAATTTATGTTTTATGTTTTAAATTTTAGTTTTGCATTTGTTTATGTCACATTTTTGATTATGTTGGTTACTAATTGGTTGTATGTTATCATGTCATAGGTACCATATGATGTCAGTAGCCCCATTGGTGTAGGTGATGATGATGATAATGTTGCATCACCTCCTCCCCCTTCAAATTCCCCCTTAGCACTATTGGATGCATGATGTGATAGATTTTGTTAATGATTTTCTATTTAGTTTATCTTAGGGTGAATGTTGTATGGCCCATATTGGCCAATGCTTTAGTTGTAGACATTATTAACACTTATTGTTTATTGCTTTAATATTTACACCACACATTGTGGCTATGGCTATATATATTATTTTTAGATGTTTTAGATTTTAAGTTTTGATCTTAGTTTTGGCTACATATGTTGTTGATGGCTTTACTGCTTTAAGGTTTTAAGGGTTATAAATGTTGCAAGCGAGGTTATGCTATTGATGGCTATGTTGGCTATGTTGAAAATGGTTAGAGTATAAGATTATGAATGCTCATAGGATAAGGGTTATTGGCCAGGTTTAAGCCATGGTAGGCCACATGTTTATCACCAATGTAAGGTTGTGGTAGGTTGTGACACCAGTTTAAAGTCTTAGTGGATTGCGGTGCTAGTTTAAGGCCTTAGTAGGCCATAGGTTTGCTAGTTTTAGGCATAGGTAGGCCTTAGATTTTACTATTTTTAGGCCATGCTGGGCCCTCATTAAAATGAAACTAATATTTTTTGGCGATTTTTCTATTTTAAGAATTTTATGGCATTTTCTAGTTTTGAAAAATTTTATAGGGCTCTTGATGTTTACAACATATGCAAAAGTAAAGAAAGAAAAAGGCTCTAATAAATAAATAAAAATGCAAATGATAATAAAAACATAGGCTATATGCATAAAAGAATAAAATAAATTATACAAACATGAATAACAAGTTAACAAAAAAAAATTTAGGCAACATGGCTATAACTACATATCATTATATGGTTATAAGTGAAACACCGTTAAAAAATCGCGAGTCGGCCTCAGGCAAAGATTCGCAATTTAGGCAAGGGCGCATCTCAGCATTCCAGAGGGGGGAATAAGACAGAGCAGCGCCAAGAGGCGCGTAGCATCAAGTCCGCAACTTCCTGTGCAGATTCCTAATCTTTCTATGCTTTTGCTGTTTACGCTATATCACGCGACATAACGAAATGACGCTTAGCGTGATGGTGTTTCGACATAGTCTGGCATCAGAAGGATAGTTGCTTCAGCATAGGGAGAAGCTTAAGCAACGTGATATGCGATCTCTTGTGTATTTTGCTAAGTCTTTTGTTCAAGGACAAGTTTACGCTCTATCACGCACGGCAGCGTAATGAGCGTAATAAGCTCCAAAATAGTCGAAGGCAGAGTCCAGAGAAGCACAACAGTTCGATACTTTTTCTCGCGGCGCATGAATAACTTGTCTTTACGCTCATTACGCGGCGACGCGTATCATTGCGTATTTATCATTAAGTTAGTCGTTGTTTACGCTTCATTACGCGCAGTTGCGTAATGAGCGTAAATTAGACATTGTTTACGCTTCAATACGCGCAGCTGCGTGGTGAGCGTAAATTAGACATTGTCTACGCTTTGGTACGCGCAGCTGCGTAGTGAGCGTAAAACAATTTTGAGCATGTTGTTTTTATACCGGATTATGCTCATACACGCAACACAACGCGAATGAGTGTAATACAGCCTGAAAGCAATTGAAGCACGCTCAACATGTACCTGCTCTTCACACGCACAACACGCAAACGAGCGTGTTGTGCGTAGTCACAGTCTGACTTAAAATGATCAAGTCAACGGAATCCGAAAAATCTGGGACCCACGTCATCAGGGTTGCGCCTTTTCCACAGAGCATCGCGGAAAATCAGAGAAGCAGAGGCATTTTTCTGAGCACCAGAGCATTTATCACTTTGAGCGGCAGAAAATCAAAAGGGCAAGAACATTTTCTGAGCAAGGAAGCATTTATCGCCTTGAGCAGAGAAACGAAGAGCAACCTTTTGACAACTGCTGACAGCATCATCCTTCAGCAAGAACAGAGCACAGTGTGCTTGAGCCTTAGCAACAAGAGAGAGCATTCCATTAGCGATCGCTGCCCTGTGCAGAATCTGCTCGAAGCAAAGAAGCAGAACACGGATTGTGAGATTGTCTCGCCCAGTTTGCAGACTCTACCGGTCAGAAACAATTGATCGGCAGACCTCAGAGCTTGACCATCCTTGCATCCCAGCTTTGGCCTACGAGGTAGATCGGACTTCTGTCTGGGCAGTTTCTTTGTTGTTTTGTGCTCATTTTTACATCAAGTTATCGGGGGCCTCTCCCATTGTAACGTAACATACATTCTTTCAAAAATCGAAACATAGATCTTTGAGAATCACGCGTTTTCCTCTTGATTAGCGTCTCTTCAGCGTGTTTGACGTTATCAGCGTAGCGATCTATCCAAGTTGTTTTCCTCCCGTTTTCACGATCCCTCGAATCAAATCGCAGCACGCAAAGATCTGTAATCTTCATTGTTTTATTGACCCGTAAGTCCCTGTCTGATCGACAAGACCGTTCAGGGAGCCACGGATTCGCTTTTTCCAGCATAGCCCTCACGCGGATCCGTGGTTAAAACTGTATACACGGAATCTCGGTCGGTATTTCCAGCTGCCGACGTTTTCTGTCGTTACAATTTTTTGGCGTTAGAAGGAGGGCCTTCAGGCTCCGATCCGGATATTTTGGGTAGCCCTGGTAGTGATCCATACCCTAAACCATAGACGTGATACCTCTAGGGAAGTCTACGGTCAATCACGTGGTATAGATCGGTCGCAAAGACGGTTTCTTTGAAATCCTACAGGGTAGAAAGCCTTTTTGTGCTTTTTGTTGCCAGCCATTTTCTTTTAGATCCGATTACCAGTTACTCTCAATTTCATCGATCAATGGATTCCTTTTACTCAAACAGAACCGCCATGGTTACCATCGATCTGGGTGTCGCACCTATCAATCGTACGGTGGTCACAGGACCAGCTCCAGGCACAACGGGACCTAAGGGCCCATCGCGCCGTTCATTGAGGCTTCAGGGGAAAGAGCCTATCTTCATAGTTATAACCCCTAAAGAATACAATTTCATATGCGTCAAGATCCAGGCGAGGCTGGCTCTTAGCCGAGCCGAGCTTGAAGCGAAGCAAAACTTTGAGGTGCTCCACCGAGGGGGCTATGATTTTAAGCCGACAACCTATGACATAATCCCCTTGACCGAACACCAACACGAACTTATTGCACAGTTGGTCATGGCCAAAGGTCAGACTTCACAACCTGTGGTGGAGCCCCAGCATGGGGAAGAGGCAGAGGACGAATTCGCAGCTCTGTCGGAACATTCGTTCCATACTCTGATGCCCCACACGCACATAAATCCGTTGTTCCCTTTCGATGGAGAGGCAGCCTCTCTTGACCCAGCCGCGACCGCGTAGACGCACATCCCTGTCTTTCCGCAGGCCAACGCGCAGCCGTCTGGGTTGCAAGCACAACTACTGCACCATAACGCGGGGGTGGTTCCGTCGCAACAGGTAATTAGTATCCCAGCGGTGATCCTGGCGACCGCCGCGCCCCATTTCATCCCGCAGATACAACCCCATAACGTATCTGTAACGCGCCTGGCCCAGGCCATGCCGCTTCCGCATCCGCAAACTCAACTGATACCAGCGACCGCTCAGCCACAAACATACATCCAGCAACCTGCCGCAGGTCAGTGGGCCAACCCAGCGGTGCAACATGCTCAGTCTGTGGTGTACGGCGTGCAGCCCCTGTTTGCACCTGTAACGTAAGCTCCACAGGGGATCCCGCAGTATACCTATCCCTATTTTGTGCAGCAGGCAACTACCAACCCCTCTGCCCAAACCAGTATGTGGTGGTCTTCACAGGCCCCTCCGCCTGTAGGGATCCCTGCCCAGCCAGCAACCAGCCAGCCTTTTCCGTTGTTTTCGTTTCCTGGCGCCGCCCTCTCGGTCCAACCTTCTGTGCCTGCTGCACAGGCACCTCCGTTAACGGGTCTGAACCAAGCCTTCCAGCTTATACAGACCCTCACTGAGGAGGTCCAACGCCTTAAAGCCGCTGGATCTGATACTATTCAGATCATGGACTTTTATCAAGATGATCCGATTAGTCCAGCGGTGCCAATGCTGTCATTACCGCCGGGGATGTCCCTCCCTCATTTCACCAAGTACAATGGGGAGGGAGATCCCAACGCTCACCTTGTCACGTTTAGATCTGAATCCTTGCTGCTTCAACAGTGGCCACACACTATCATCCACGTCTTTACGATGTTGTTAACAGGGAAAGCTTTGGATTGGTACTGAGCCCTCCCATGCTCCTCCATCTCAACCTTGGAAGAGCTGCTGACCCAGTTTGTGACCCACTTCAAATACAATTTGAAGCTGGAAGTCACACTGGATCAGCTCATGGGGGTGAAACAAGACCCGCTCGAGCCCGTCCAAAAGTTTATACAGTGCTAGAATGCCACCTTGAACGAGATCCGTGAGCCGATCGCGGATTCGCATATGTTGGCTATGTTCAAGGGAGCAGTCAATGACTTCATTAAGTCAAAGCTGTATTACCTTTCCCCGAGTAATCTACATCAGGCCTTCGCCCAGGTCCGAAGCATCCAAGATGCTGTGGAGGCCAGCAAAGATCTGGCGTATGTCGCCTACAAGAACACACACAACAAGGCCAAAGACAAGGGTAAGGCAGCAACAACGACGGTAGCCGCGCTGACTGAAAGCGCAAAGAACAAGAACAAGAAGGCGTCCACAACAACGCCTCCCGAGGCCACGGCTGGTGCCGGCACCAGCTAAACCACAGCTGCCCCTGAAGGTCCCCCCAGCCAAAGCCAAATTTTGAGCGTAAAGATCGTTCAAAATATGCAGCTTTACCTGTAAAGCATTCTGAAATGCTGAAACAACTATTAGCGGCAGGGCACATTCAACCTAAGAAGGTGTCTGAGGAAGCCCTGAAGCGTCACAGACATCACTATGAATTGCTGAAGGACCCTTCCTTAGCCTTACCTAACGAACCAGCAGTCCCGAGATCTTTCAGGCTGGATCATTTCTGTGGCTACCACCAGATGTGTGGTCACGACACGGATTACTGCTGGGCGTTGAAGGACGACATTCAACGCATGATCGACGAAGGTCATCTAAAATTAGACAACAGTAACCCTACGCGTCCGGAAAATCAAACACTGCATGTATATAAGGATCCGTTGAATGCAAATTACGATCCTTATACAATCACTGTGGTGAGTACGGACGGTGAGCGTAAGGGACCGCCAAAACAGCCTTTTGTTTTGCGCGTGCCCGTCGGCTCACCAAGGGGGCCAACTACTTCAGCGGCAGCCAGTGGGGCCTCACGGCCACCTTTCATTATACGGGCACCTTCCCAGGTATGCCCTCAGTAACGCGACAGTACTCAAGCCGCGGCTCCGTCTGCGCCCACGCCTAGAGCGCCCTTCATTATCAGGGCGCCAGAACCACGGCCTGCTCCTCTCACGCAAGGGTAGACCTCTCATCAAGATAACCAGCCATCGCCTCCCAAGCGAAAGGGGGAGAATACCGCAGTTAACGCAACAAAAGACCACCTTACGCCCGGCTTCCCTAAGCCCAGGCCCCTGGCCTCTGTGCCTTTGTCCACGCCCCAGAAGCAGGCTAAAGGTACAGAAACGCAGCCACCTTCTCTTGGTAGAAAAAATAACCCTCCCACTGACACCGCTCCGCCTCGAGAGATCCGTCTTTTGGGCCGAATGGAGGAGGACAAGGGGGATAAACAACCCTGCCGAGAGAAGGACCTCCTCGATGCATTCACACAGGTCAAGCAAGCTCTTAAGAAAAAGAACACAACGCTGAGCCTGTATGACTTACTGATGACGTCTCGAGAACACCGTGAGGCTATGGTATGCATGCTGACATCCATATCGGTGGATGCCAACCTGTCGGCAGAAGAGGAAGCGATACACGCTATCATGTTTCCTTCCGAAGCCGAACAACCCAAGCCTACCTCGTTGACCTTCCTGGACGAGTCTGTCAAAGATGAACCAGAGAAAGGTCAAGTAACGACTAAGCCTATGTTCATTACCATTCGGGTCGGCCAGTACCGGATCCGGAGGGTACACGTGGATGATGGTGTAGCTGCTAACGTCGTTCCCTATTCCATTGTGGATAGGTTGGGATTGGTCGATCAGATCACTCCCACGACGACAGCCTGCATGAAATCATTCAACGGAGCACGGGTTCAAGTCAAGGGGACGGTATGTATTGAGTTTGTGGTGGGGGGTCAATTCCCAATAGAAGCCACATTCTTAGTCGTTGAGGAGATGCCCGGCTTCAACTTAATCTTAGGGAGGTCGTGGTTAGCCTAGCTGAGGACGGTCTCGTCGCCGATACACCAAGAGATACACCTGCCCTACGCCGGGGGGGAGGTCATCATACGCGGCGATGAGGTCACCCCCAGGACCGTCAATAACATCGAAGAGGAACGGGGTTCGGAGATTGAAACAACTGACGATCAGTTCCATCTCCAAGCCCCCGGGTTTATTGTATCGGAAACCGGCATACGAGTTGACCCTGATAAGGTCAAAGCCATTGTCAAGTTAACACCTCCCACAGACCTCAAGCAATTACACGGGTTACAAGGATGCTTACAGTTTATACGCCGGTTCATTTCGAGGTTAACCGACAAGTTACACCCTATGCAACACTTGCTGAAAAGGGGGGTTAATTTCGAATGGACTGACGATTGCCAGTGTGCGTTTGATAGTTTGAAATAAGAACTGCAACATTTGCCAACGATTTTCCCGCCACAAAGGGATTTGCCTTTTTTCATTTACCTCGCAACTTCGGACGTAGCAATAGCAGCGTGTTACTTTGTCAAAAAAGGGGTGATGGGTCGGAAGTGCCCATCTACTACTTGAGTCACGCTCTATGTGCGTATGAGACGAGATACAACGACGTCGAGCGTAATTGCTTAGCATTAGTTTTTATGCTTAAGAAATGTAGGCATTATCTTTTTCGTAGTCAAGTTAACGTCATCTGTAAAAACAACATCCTTAGAGCCATTACGCATAGCTTATACGAGAGTAGTAAAATAGCCCGCTGGAAGGCTATCACGGCAGAATTCGATCTGCACTATATTGGCCAATCATCCACGAAAGGCCAAGCGATAGCTGACCAGTTAATAACTTCACCGATTAACAATCAAGCAACCATAGAGCCAGAGTTCCCTGACGAACATGTACATAGTCTAAGCCCTGTCTCAATAGGCCTTGAAGCAACGTTGTACTTCGACGGAGCTTCAACTGCTAGAGGTGGCAGTGCCGTCACTATTATCACGCTATCGCCTGGGGATGTGCGTCTACACGCTTATCGCTTGACCTTCCCTTGTACGAACAATGTGGCAGAGTACGAGGGGCTCCTCAGGGGATTACTAACTGCAGGTGAACTCGATGTTCAACAACTGGCGGTTAGGGGCGATTCGATGCTTGTCATAAATCAAATCACTGGAGTCTACGCCTGCAAGGCTGTACATTTGTAGCCTTACTGCGATCAGGCTAAAGATCTTCTGAGGCGATTTACGACCTTCGACGTCCAACACGTCCCACGGACTGACAACACGCTGGCTGATGCACTGGCCACCCTGGCTTTACACGTGCCTTCACACCTGTTTAACACCTACCCTGCATTGATTACAGACTGTGCAGACCCTATCATTCAGATGACGCAAATCTCCTCTCTTCTCGAGGAAAGCACGTCTGAATGGTACGATAATATCAAAACTTATCTTTTACAAGGTGAGCTGCCATCTGCATTAACGTGCGCACAAAAAGACGCAATCCGTAAGCGGGCTAGGTAATACGTCATCATCGGAGATAGCACTCTCTGTAGACGCTCCTTTGATGGCGTGTTGCTTACCTGCGTAGACAAAGACCAAGCGCAACACATAGTCGGCGAGGTTCACAAGGGACTGTGCGGTGGCCATGTAGCACCACGGGCTATGGCCCTAAAAATCCGCCGCTTAAGATATTATTGGCCACGCATGGAAAGAGATTGCTTGAAGAAGGTTAAAACCTGTGACATGTGTCAACGTCACGCAAATCTTATACACGTGTCACCCACAGAA
>MNCI01011809.1:3563-20877 GCA_015680685.1 Gnetum montanum | reverse complement strand
GGGGGGGAGGGGGGGGGGGGGGGGGGGTGTGATATGAGGGGATTTTACACTTTCCTATTCCAACATTGGTGAGGGGGAGAAACATTGACAACCAAAGTGGACTCTTGAAAATTTTCACAAAATAGTTTTGGCAAGCTAACAAATTTCATCACAAGGAAGAAGGGAATAGGGGTTTGGTTATTTAAACAACCAATGTTGGCTTCCTTGGGAAAATGTTGCAGTAGGAGAGGGGTGGAAAGAGGCCTAAAAATGAACATTGGTCTTGGGGTTTCACAATAACTACTATGAAAATTCCATAATCCAAACACCTATGACACCCATGTTGGGTTTGTGGGGAGAGGGGGAGGGATTATAGTGTTTATCCTAGCTAATAATAGAGGGTTTTTTCTAAAAAAAATAGAAATTGTAACTTGTAGGTCAATGCTAGCTATAGGAAGAACAAATTTTAATGAAGAAATTAGGCAAAGGTCCTCCTTCTAATGCTAAGAAATTATTGCAACTAGAAAATTTGATTGTTGGAAAATTGAAAGTTTTGATGTAGTAGCCTCAACCTATAATCCTTAGAACCTTTGAAAAAATGGGGTTCAAGGTACCTTGGATAGTCCAACAGATCACCCAGGGACTTACATAATGCAAAATGGTGCAAGGGTCTGCACCTTAATAGACCTCAATAGAATCCAATCCATAACTTTCATGGAAATTTAGCTTAGAAAGTAAGAAAAATAGAATAAAATAGAGAAAATCTCCCTTATATTAAGATAATTCTTAAAATGCATATAAAATATAACAAAGATGAGGAGCTAAGCTTAACTCATAACTCTCCCAAGGATTTTAGAGGCCACACTTGTCTCCTCTCAATTCTCAATTACTCACAATGGAGCCCAAGCCCAAGACAAGATAATGTTTCCCAAGTATTTTTACCTTCTCTTCATTCATTTCCATCTTGCTTTGGCTATTTCCATCTTACTTTGGTTGTTTCTTGAATTAGAACGGGCATTTTTGGAAGTTTTCCCATGTGTTTGGGTCATCTTTGGCTTTACTGGGACATCTATTGTGAAAGCCCTGCTTTTGGGAGAGATGTCTACTATTTTTGGTAGACATCTACTCTTTAGGGGATACGTCTTTGGGAATATGTATATCTTTCTTGGAAGATGTCTCTTCTGAAGGTGCTAAAAATGAAAGTGCTCCTTTTGATGTTGAGAGCCTCCAAATGCCTTCCAACAAGTCCCCATAGACTCTAGAACCTCCTACACTCATCAAAGTGACCCAAAAACACCTTCAAATATGCCAAAACATCCTTGAATAATCCTTAACAAAATCAACATAAAAAAACACATAGTATGTATAGTAGAGCAAGGGAATTGGAAGAGTTATCCCTACACTAGCTCTGCCACCCTTAAAAATGTCATGCTTAATGACCTTTCACAAGCTAGAAGGCACCATGCCCCCATGACTCAAGGCCATCACAATAATCATGATTCAATGGATTACAAACATAAGAATAAATATCATTGGAGGTTTTGGTTTTGAGCTTCCCTTGCTCATGGGGGCTTGTCCTCATGCCCCATCATGCTTCCTTTATTTGAGTATCTCCTTGGAATGCTTCCCTTGAATCCCCATAATGACTCAAATTTGCATAAAAGTGATACAAAAAATGGAAAAAATATTTGTTAGCATAAATCCATGGACTAGGCCTCCTTGCCCTATGCCTAAATAGCAATGGAATTTCTCCACTTGTTGCCAACTGATCTACCTTTTTCTTCTAACATCTTTTTGCCAATACAAATTTTAGTATAGCACCTACATAAGTGCTCAAGAGCATTAACCAATATACTATTTCCATAAACACCCAAGATTCAATAGTAGTACAATAATCCCTCTTCTCATTCATATGAGATCTAAGCAATTAGTCATAGCCTCTATATCAAATGCATCCTCTTTACCATCAAAGAAAATTTCATCATCACAAATAGTATTTACCCTTACCATCTCCTTACAACTAGGATGTGTCAATGAAGAAATTAAATTACCAACCTCATTATCAAAAATAGTGGATAACAACCTATACTTATGATTATTTTGTCTTGTAGTCCAACTATTATTTTCACCATAAAAAACAACCTTATTATCATAATTCTAAGGTCTATCAAATATGAGATCTGAATAATCAATATGTAAGACATCATAAAGAATTTGATCATGAAAACTTCCAATGGAATAATCAATAAGGCATTGTTATTTAAATTGGTTATAATGATTCTTCATTAACCAATGCACCTTGTATGGATTATGGTGAGGAATTATGGTTAACTTCAATGACTTCACCGCCTTGGTAGAAATCACATTTTCTTGTTCTCCACCATCAATGAGCACACTCAGTAAATAACCTTTAACATCACAATGAGTTCTAAATAAACTCTTCCTCATAATACCCTCATTGGCACTAACATGTTCAATAGAAGTACAACTATTCGACTCACTTTGATCAATAATATGCAAAGGCTGATGTTCACATACCTTCTTTGAAGATTCAGGTTCATCTTCTTGCATAGTTTGAATTTCGTTACCCTTATAGGAATTCTTCTTGGGCTTTATGCATTCCCATTGTCTATGACCCGATTCCCCACAATTATAACATATATCATTACCATGACCTTTACCTCTTGAAGAGTGTTCCCTTCTTCTTTCCCTTCTAAGAAAAGTAGACTCTCTTTCCTTCTTCTTTGGCTCATCTTCATCATCCTCCTTGGTTAATTTCTTTGACGTGTGAGTAGTGTCTTTCTTATCCTTTCTCTTAAGATCTTTGTTCCTCTTTAGGCCAAATTTTGTAATTTTCATTTTAGCCTCAAGAGTAAGATCATAGGCTTTATCAAGAGTATTAGGCTCATAGAATGCTAATTCTTATTGGTATTGCATCCTTACTCCACTAATGAAGTTGGAAACTTGCTCATACTCAACCCAATGAACATTAGCCATTTTGAAGGCTTTACAAAATTCAACATAAAAATCAGTTACCTCTTAATCCCCTTATTTAAGCATTTTTAGCTTCTTAGTGGCTTCATGATGGAAGGATGTCCTCTTAAATTTTTGCTTTAGCATGAACTCCATGAGTTTCCAATTCTCAATAGGTCTTTCATGTTCTTCAAGGTATTTGAGACATTCTTTGTCTTACCATTTAGCTACCAATCCTTCAAGTTTACTCTTAATAACATGAATCATTGTCTCGCTAGAGAGTTGCTCAATAAGAAAATACTTATTCATAGTTCTAAGCTAAGAAAGAAAGAAATATGTACCTTCAACACCTTTAAAGATGGGAATATCCACATGAGGAACTCTTAAAGTACTTCTTAACATCTTTACAAATCTTTCATCATGATTTTTCTCATTATGAAAAGGAAAGTTTGGCTCATACCGTTGAGTTCTAGTTCTGCCTCTCCTTGGAGTTCTTTGATCATGTCTTCCTATTGATCCTTGCAGTGGTGCAAAAGGATTCTCATCTTTAATCTCTTATTTAATTCCTCTTGAAGTTTCTTCAAAATCTTGGTGCTTGAAGGTGCTTACCTTGGGAAGAACTTCTTACATTCTAGCCACAAAAGCCTTGAAGGAGTCTTTGAGTTTTTAAATATCTTGTCCAAGATTTGGATTAATCTTCTTCTTAGGAGCCATACAATTCTTCCAACTCTTGCAGATATGTGAATTCCTCCAAACTTTCACTTTGATACCAATCTAGTGTAGGGGTGTTACAATTTGATAGATCTCAATAGAACCCAATCCATAACATCCAAGTAGATTTAGCTTAGAAAGTAAGAATAACATAATAAAATAGAGAAAATATCCATTATATTAAGATAATTCTCAAAATACATATAAAATACAACAAAGATGAGAAGCCAAGCTCAACTCACAACTCTTCCAAGGATCTTAGAGGCCACACTTATCCCTCTCAATCCTCAATTGCTCATAATGGAGCCCAAGCTTAAGACAAGACAGTTATAAGAGATTCTATTAATCTCTCTTAAGTGCTCTTTATTGCCTCTCACTCAAATTTCTTGCACAAGATCTCCTCCCTCAAGTCTCATAAGCTTTCTCTCTTGCTCATTATTAAGGTTATTTGGCCTTTGGCATTTGCACTTCAGCACTTGGAACTATGACACTTGGGATTATGGAACTTACAATGGTGAATTACATGAATATTTATAAGTAACCAAAAGGTAAAATTCCTAAAAACCTTCCCTCAACTCAACTTGAGGTTCTTTAGATGTTTTCCAAGTCTTCTCACCTTCTTATTGGTCATTTTCATCTTACTTTGGCTATTTACATCTTACTTTGGTTGTTTCTCGAATTGGAATATACATTTTTAGAAGTTTTCCCATGTATTTGGGTCATCTCTAGCTTTGCTGGAATGTCTACTATGAAAGCCCTGGTCTTGGGAGGGATGTCTACTATTCTTGGTAGATATCTACTCTTTAGGGGAGATGTCTATCTTTCTGGGATGATGTCTCTTGTGAAGGTGCCAAAAATAAAAGTGCTTCTTTTGATGTCAGGAGACTTCGAATGCCTCTTAAGAAGTCTGCATAGATCCTAGAACGTCCTAAACTTATCCAAGTGATCCAAAAACACCTTCAAACATGCAAAAATATCCAAGAAACATCCTTAACAAAATCAACATAAAAAGACACATAGTATGTAGGGTAGAGAAAGGGAATTGGAATAGTTGTTCCTACACCACAAAACAAATAATGTAAAGAAAATGAAAATCTAAAAAAAAATGGGAAGTAAATAAAAATTACACACAAGCTGAAAACTTTGAAACTCTATTGAACAAATAAAGAATGAGTTCAGGAGATGTGTACAAACGTTGCCCATGGAACAGTGACCTTGAAGAGGGGGTTTAGAGTCTATTGAAGTTGATATGATCCACTTTACTATCTGGATGCTTAGCCACTTTCGATGTTATCAAACCTCTTTTGCTACTACTCTAGATATGCAACGTTGGTCACTACTGTAAGGGTTGAGAAATGTGGAAAATTTGGTTGCCAAAATGCTCCATTCTGGGAGTTGGGAATCCCAAGAGTGCAACGTAGAAATGAAAACTCCACAAATATTAGGAGGGTGATGGGTATTATAAGGCCACAAGGGATTCCACTTTGAGGGGACCTGAGAAGTTACATTTCTACAAGTGTGCAAGAGCTATCAGGTGCTACAAATGCCAAAGCATGTGAATGTCAAAGGATGTGGAACCTTGAAATGGTATTGTGGTTTTGACCATGATTTGGGCTACAAATTACTGCAAATTTCTACCATGTTTAAGGGGGTTGATGACCAATATCTAGGGGGTTACCACATATGATATGTGTTATATCCCCATGGCCATTCCATTTACTAGAAATGTTAATGAGGTTGCACCTTCCACACTAGCTTTACTGTTTCCATGTTGGGTCTTCAACCTCCCACACTAGCATTGCAGGATCCTTGTTGGAGTTGATGTAATGTCAAAATGTTTATCATGTTGCTTCTACATTAGGGAGGAGGTGTGAATGTTGGAGGGATGAGAGATCAATGTTGGGGGTAAAGATCAACCCCTTCTACCTTGAGCATCACCCCCTCTCTACACTGGGGGTAGGTGAGGTCCATCCCCCTACATCCCTCCATAATAGTTTTGATGCCTCCATGTTGGGCGTAGGTGTTCCACATCCCTCCATAATGGGGGTAGTTGATATTTACCCCTTGCAGGAGTTTTCTAGCATAGAAAAGTATATGCCCCCCATTATCCATCAAATTACCATTTTTGGTAGTTCAAAAAACATTCTTGATTGCCCAAGCTCAAATATAGATACTAGATGACTCTTTTCACTTGGGGAATAAGGCTTTGATCACTTATGAGGCATTTTCAACTCCAAAAGTATGAAATATGTGAGATTTCCTCTTATGGATTACAATCTTCACATTTACAATGAAGTTTAGACTCAAGTCTCATGGGATGGGGTTACAAAGGTTACAACATGCAAATTTGGTGGTGTTTCACTTAGGGCTAAGAATGAAAAGCTCACCAAGTTTAATGAGTAGGTTAAGAAAGAACTAGTAGATGCTAAATTGGTAAATGAGAGGCTAGTCAAAGGTAATGAGTCCATTTGGATGATTCTAGGACAAGGAAGAAGTCCACATGATAAGAGTGGGCTTGGATGTTATGCATAAGAAGAAGCATCTATGTAGCGATCACAAATGTTGATGGCTAGAATGGAACATTGAGAGGTTTGCAAGTGTATAGCTTTAACCTTATGTCTGGGTGAGGGTTTGCTGGAGGTGAAGATGATGTGCCCAGAACAGTCTTGTCAATCAAACAAGGACTTAAAAATGCAATGCCAAAATGGTGCTAAGTGTTAGTGTGATATTTGTAGTGTCAACAGGGGTGAGAGTAGCCTAGGTTTTTGATGCAAAACATAGGTGTGAATGTGTAGTTATGTGTGGAAACAATCAAAAATACAAGTAAAATGCCAAAATGTAAGTGAAAATGCTAAAAATTGCATAAGGGAGAGAGTGATAGAGAAAGCAACCACCCTAAATGGGGTTGAGTGTAGTTAACCTCAAAAGGGGTGAGAAGGTACACAATGTATAGTAGGTGTAGTGGACAGTGTATTCATAGTCTTGAGGTGTTTGGGTTGTGAAACATGATGTTTTTCATGGTGTTTATGCTTGCTGGGTTGGCCGTCACAGTGTGTAGTGGAATGCAATGGTTTGCAATGCCTTGTGGTGAGCTACGGTGGTGTTCGAACATCTTGCCTTGTTGAGATGCCAAAGTGCCAAATGCCAGAGATGCCAACCAAAATGCCAAAAATGCCAAGCTCATTTTAGGCTTGCCAACCTAGATTTTTTCCAACCCCTAAAACATTGAGATTTGGGGTATTTATAAGCCTAGGGTTAGTGTGAAACACAGATTGGTTCCCATGTGGTAGTGGGATGGTTAGGACTATGTTGCACCCAACTACGCTCTCCATTGAAGTAAGCAGTGTTATGCTCTAATGTGCTCCAATGGACTCTACAAGATTGCCAGATTGTCACTACATTACCAACTGCATGTTCATGAGTCGAATAGGACTGTAATGTACTTGAAAAAATGCAAAAAAATGTAACTTTGGAGACTATGCTCTGGGATTACATTGTCCACTATCTTGAGTGGTGTTGAGTGTAGTTACAATTTTGGGGTAAAAGGGAGTACAAAAAAGATGCATTTTTGCTAACTATGCTTGCTATAGATGTGTTGGAGCTAAGCTGAGTGCCAGTGCTATGTTGTGGAGGCCTTTGGAGGCTATTTTGACAAACTACACTTGACTACACTCTCAACTAGGGGAGAGCATAATCCAACACTTGAAAAATTTTTGCAGAAAAGTGGCCTTGTGTTGAGTACGCTTTGGGGGAGGTTGACTATGCTCCCAATTAAGGTTGAGCATAGTTCCAATAGTTAGAAAAATTTTGCAAAATCTATCTCCTAATTGGCTATGCTCCAGGACAGTGGAGAGCATAGTATCAACAATTAGAAAATTTTGAAAAAACAAAGCTTCCATGCTGACTACACTTAACTATGCTCCTAGGTAGTGAAGAGCATAGTCTCAGCACTTAGAAAAATCTACAACTGTTGGCTTGACACTTAGAAAAATTTGTAAAACTAGCCTTCAATGTTAAATGCACTCTGTACTAAGCTAACTATGCTCTAGTGTAGTGGAGAGCATAATTCCAACACTTAGAAAAATTTGCAGCTTTTTTCTTCATGCTGATACTTAGGCAAAATTGCAAAAAATTAGTCTTTGGAGCTGACTACACTCTCCACTAGGTTGACTACACTCTGGTGCAATGGAGAGCATAGTCCTAGCACTTAGAAATAATTTACCTCATGTTAACACTTAGACAAATTTGTAGTCAAGAAGTTGTAGCCCAAATTTGGTGGTGTTACATTGGCCCCTCTTTGGTGATGTCTGGAGGAGTGGCCCTAGAAACATTAATAAAGAATGACAAAACACCACAGCATCAGATGTCGTTGTGTTGTGCTCAAGAGTGTTGTGGATAGTAGTATGTTGGGAGTAAAAGGTGTAGGTATACTTTCTAGTGGATAACAGGGGAGATGAAATGCAAATAGGGGATCATGGTGCAGGATGCAAAGTTAGGATGACTAACGATGACCATGGCACCATGGTGGCTTACCTATGAGAAATGTTGACCTCTCATCAGAATGCTCATATGAGAGTCAAGGTGGATTCAAAACTTGACTGATTGTGAAATTAAAACTCTATTGATTTGTTTGGGTATTCCCCCTTTCTCTTTTTGTTTTTGTTTTCTTTTTTTCTTTTGTTTTACTTTTTGCTATGGGATGAACCTTCTTTGGATTCTACACTTTGCTAAATGCTAATTGTGGGGTGCATTCCACCAAGTGGACTATGTGCCACTAGATGGGCTTTACTTTGATGCTTGTGAAATCGTGTCGCATCTATGGGATAGATGTTTTCTCCCTAGGATGACTTATGTTACATCTACCTAGGCTTTGACTAGCCAATAGAGGCTCCCCATGAGACAACTTATGTTATGTTTTCCTTGGGTTTTATGGTTTGGCTTGCGAGAGAGTGTGATGTGGTCGTAGGGGTTTGTAGTCTTGACTATGCAAGGGAATGCAAGGATATGGAGGCATAATGATGGATGTAGATCATAACACAAGTATTAGGGATGTGCACTTTTGAGAAGCTCAACTAGTACAATCATGAACATTGAAGTGATGTGGCTTGCCATTGCAATGAGATGTACCCTTGCATGACTGCCTTTGGGCTTTGTCTTGCAAACACAACTACAAAAAGATAAGAAAACCACAAAACATGCAATGCAAATAAAATTTCAAGGGAAATAAAACTATGAATTCTCCAAAGGCCAAACTAATGCCAAGTGTTTGGAAAGCCAAAAAAATGGTGGGAGGTAATGATGTTGCAGGTGCTTGAGAGCCTGCATTGATGGTAAGTGTTCAGAAAGCCAATGAAATGCCAAGGGATGATGATGTTGTAGGTGCTTGAGAGGCTAGAGTGATGAAAAGAGCTTGAAAAATCATCAAAATGGCTAGGGGCCATAATGTTGCCAATGCTCTAAAGGTTGCACTCGCCATAGGAGCTCAAAAAATTAGCAAACTGATGGGGGGTCATAATGCTGCAAATGCTTCTAAGGCCGAGCAATTGTAAGAACCCAAAAAATAGCAAAATGGTAGGGGGGTCATAATGCTACAAGTTCTCTAAAGGATAAGAGAATGGTTAGTTCTTCATTCTGGGACTATAGTATCCTTGTCCATGTGGTGTGAAAAAGTGGAGGGGGAGGTGGGGAGGAGTTGAAATTATTCTCACTTGTTTGGTTGTGGAATTTATGCGTGATTGATGGCAAAACCAATTTAAGATCTTGGTAGATCGTGGTGTTCTAGTTTATAGTCATATTGGACTGTTGCGTGCTAGTTTAACATTGTAACAGATGAGCTATTATGTCAGTTTAATGTCATAACCTAAGGATGGATGCTGTGCTAGTTTAATGTCATGGTAGTGTTGATACATTTAGCCATTTTATGGAGCAGCAAGATGATAAAATATGAATAAAGTCACAAGGGATATTCAAGAGAAATATACATGGTGTTTGTGGTTAAATAATATTTTATACTTTGATATTCAAGAAGAATAGTTGAAGGAAGATAAATTTGTTTTAATGGTAAGGAAAATTTATCATGCTCCTTTGAAAAATGAAGGATGGAAAATAAGTGAAGAGGTAAGGAATCAAGGAAAATATCAAAGTTATGAGGAGTGAATAATGTTTTAATGACAAAAGAAAAAATAGACATAGTTCCAGCTCTTATGCACAATGGAAGACGGCAAAAATAATCCAAAGGAATATTAGTTTTTCGTTGCCAAAAAATGCAAGAATCGCGCAGAGGAATGCAAGGGTTTTTACCCTGAAATGGTTTGCTGTTACAGAGAAAATCGAATGATCTTTCAACCTCAAACCAGCGGCAGTTCTACTGGCCGCGTTATGCTAAAATTTCTTTTGCAGGACTCATTTCTGAATTCAAGTTATGCAGCTGATTTTTCTTGGTTTGCCTGCCTCTGATGACGCTGACGCGCGCCGCCCCAATCAAGCTGAAAACAGACATTGTTTTGTTTTTTTTAGAGAAGAAAAACAGTGAATCGTAAACAGCGTTGGATGCCCGTGACAGGGCAAACGGAGCCACTGAGACCTCCGCACAGATGCTGTGCTAATGAATCTTCACTGGTGAGTTCTAAAGAAAAAGCAAAGGGTGCTCTACCGCGGCAATTGATCCGCAACGTGATGGCCCTAAAATTCAAAATCAATGGCGGAAATTTGAAAGAACAAATTACAAAAACGCAGGAATCCCTAAATCAATTTTGGGGGCAAAACAAAAACAGTTCGGGCAATTTAAACCCTCTATTTTGGGCGCGTTATCTTTCAAAAGAAAACCCCTTTCTTCTCTAGCACGCAACGGCGAAGTCGGATTGCAGTTGCAGGGCACGGCGGAGTCGGATTACAGTTGCAGGGCCTTCCCGCGGTGATCGTCGGTTACGATTTTGCAGGGACTTCTAGCGCGGGGACAGTTTGAATCGGTGCAGTTTCTCGACAAAAAAGAAGGAGAAAGACCGTTGCCTGAAACCGGATAAAACCTCCACGGTGACGCGCGATTTTTACATACAACACCAAGGTTTTAACCATAAACTTTGCACCAAGGTACATATAAAATAAACATTAATCTATAGCTTCACGGGAGTATCGGTGGTTTAATCAAACATATATATACACATATTATGACCATTGAAATACTTATAATGTGACACCTTGATTTAGAGACTTGCTTCCAATTATCCCAAGTTATGAAATGCCATTGAGGATTTGCAACTTTAATTATCCTATGAAGTCCCCATTATATTAAAATTAGCATAAAATGCTCCTCATTTTATGCATAACTTCCTAACTCCCTAACTACTTAACCTTCTCCTAACTTATCTTCTAATTGGTTAGTTNTTAACCATAAACTTTGCACCAAGGTACATATAAAATAAACATTAATTTATAGCTTCACGGGAGTATCGGTGGTTTAATCAAACATATATATACACATATTATGACCATTGAAATACTTATAAGGTGACACCTTGATTTAGAGACTTGCTTCCAATTATCCCAAGTTATGAAATGCCATTGAGGATTTGCAACTTTAATTATATTAAAATTAGCATAAAATGCATAACTCCCTAACTACTTAACCTTCTCCTAACTTATCTTCTAATTGGTTAGTCTAAGAAGTTAGGAAAGATATTTGAGATATTTTTGATATTTTAAACTTGACATCTCATTTGAATAAGCAAAATAAAGGGACATATATTGTATTTTAATTTTATATTGTAAATACCAAGGCCACTTGTCAATTGCAACCTTTTTTATCTCTTTTGTGGTTAAAACCACCAAAAATTATTGTAACTTACCTAACTTGTTGGGCAAGTAACCTCCTAACTTGTTGGGCAAGGAATGCTCTAATTGGTTAGTCAAGTTACTTGAGAGAAAAGTTAGGAGAGATATTTTTGAAATTGTAACTTCCCTACCTACCTTGGAATCCTATAAATAGGCTTCAAGGGAAGGAAGTGGGGGAAGAAGATATCACATCAAGACATTGGAAAGCATCATCATCACACTTGGAAGATTTATAAAGAAGATTGTTTGCAAGATGGCTTGCTAGAATAAAGATTTCAGCCTCTTTGTCATGGTCCTGTGAGTTATGCATTTCATTTTTTGTTTTGTTAAAATTGCTTAGCTAGTGGTTTAGATAGTATCATCCTTGGCAAGTAATTTTGGGATTTTTAGATTGCTTTTATTGTTCTTGTTGCCCGATAGAAATTTCTGTTAAAATTTTGCCATAGAAGTGCTAGTGAATGAAAGCCTTAAGAGCATTTTAGTAGTAAATTTTGTTATTGTGCAACGTTTGGGAACTGCTATTGGGTTGTTGGAAGAGAGCCTCTGTTTGTAGTCACGCCGTGAAACAATTTAGTAGCCGAGAGGGTTCAGAAAATCTTTGGTATTTTGATGGGACCAGAATAGCTTCTTTATCTTTAAAGTGATTTTCTGTGTTATTTCAATCAGAAATTGTCAAGTCTTTTAAAGGTTCTGTTTGAATGCAATCGATGGCATCTATTGTCTAGTCAAAGTGGAGTCTCGTACGTGGTAGTTTACGCAGTGATTTTTGGTAGCACAATAGGATTGTCTTGAAGATATTGCTTGGTTGAGCCTTGGAAGTTTGAACAATTCGTAGATATTGAATTTGGAATAACTTTATTGCGAAGTGTTTACTCGTGTCATTTTACCTTGCTTAAATATTTGAGGACCACACAAATCTGCTTTCTTTTCTTTTCTGTCTATTTCCATTGAATCTTGCTCTATTTCTAGTTTTCTTGTGGAACTATATCTCTCTCTGGGGAAAATTAGGAGTAGATTTGCAGAGTTGTGCTCAAATGTTTATGCAAAATTTTATTTGTTACAAGCAGGTATTATAGGGACCGCATAGACTAGGTAGTTTGAACAAAATAGGAAACTTTCAACAACTCACAGTACTTGATAAAGTTCGCTGAATCTCTTAAAGTAAGTCATTTGTATTTCACACACACGCAGTCGTTACATTGCACACAACCGCACGCTGCAACAGCACACACACATACTCACATTAACTACTGTGTTATTTGGAGGTACCTGGGCCTTGGTGTAGCCAGAGACCAGCGGGCACCTAAATCCTGTTCGAGGACACTCGTTGGCGGTCGCGTCCCAAACGGTCGCCAACAGTTCTTTTGGCGCTAGAAGGAGGGCTGAAAATTAAGCCTCTAGGTTCATAAGCCTTATATGTTTAGTACATCAACAATTATTTGTAAGGCTTAAGAATTAGATACTATTTTCAGTTCATGACCAAGAATATTTGTAGTTTGAAAAGTTTAAAAGTTTCAAAAGATATTGGAGTGAAAACTAGAAGATCAAGAAAATCACCCATTATTTTTGGTTTATCAATTCGTAAGAGAAGATCTAAAAAGTTTAAGAGATCAACATTTCAAAGGAATAGGATGGCAAATCCTTGGCAAGGAGTTACACCATTAGGATTTCAAAACTACAATGATATTCCTAAGGTAGTTTACAAATATCTGCCTAAGCCTTTTATTTCTGGAAAAGCTTATTTAGCTGAAGAATATATTCACATGTTTGAGTTAGCTTTAGCTCATGCAAATATTCAACATGAAGATCAAGCTTGTAGGTTGTTTGTATCAAATCTAAAGGATATGGCTCAAATTTGGTAGTCAAACTTACCAAGTAATAGTATTACAAGTTGGGATGACATGAAGAATCTTTTCTTAGCCCAGTTTGGTAATCAATTAGATCAACAACAACTATACTGTGGGCTGATACAAGCTAAGCAAGGAGTTAAAGAGTCAATTAGAGATTTTAACATCAAGTTTCAACGAATTTGTGGACTCTTTCAAAGACAATATAGGCCATCAGAAGAAATGCTTAAGGAAACTTACCTTAAGGCTGTCAACCCCAACATTTCAATTTGGTTAAGGAGAACTCCAAACTTAACTACACTAAATGACTACTTTAGTGAAGCTATACAGTTAGAAAAACAGTTGAACTTGAATCCTGAAGAAAATATTGCAATTCAAAAAAGAGAAGAAAGAGTTATGATTCCTATGCAAGATTTTGCTCAATTTAAAGCTTTACCAGGTCCATCTCATGTTAAGATAGAGCAAGAACATGAAAGAGTAGGATCTGAAAAAGGACAATTAATGAGAGATATGTCTAACAAAATAGTGAAGCTTGAAAAAGCATTGGCAAGAGTTAATATCAAGGAAGAAAGGAAAAATAGAAAGCATAAACATCAAGACACTAAGTTAGTAGAAGATGAGGATGAAAGTGATCTTATTATGTCCAACTTTCTTGATATTGAATCTGATAATGAGTTATCTAGTGTTCATTATGCAAGTAAATCTTCTAGCAATGGATCTAGTGATACTTCTTCTCTATCAAGTTCTGAAGAAGATATGTCTTCAGATGAAGAATGTAATAACAATGAGGAAAATGGATATAGTCTTCGATCTAAGGAAAGACTAACTACTTCTAGACCCCCAAATGTTATTACTGATCCATCTACTAAGAGAAAAGCTTTTGAGCCAAGTAGAAGGGATAAGAATAAAGGTAAAGACAATCAAGTGGAGCAAAGCACTCCAAATCAGTCTTTCAACAAATGGATAAAGAGATCAAGCTTCATTGGTGATGGAGAATATGATTTGATAGAAGACCTTAAACATGTCAAAGCCAATATTAGCCTCTATCAGTTGCTTCAAATAGGAGATCAGCAAAGAAAGGCTTTAGAATTCATTAAAGGTAAAAGGAGAGCTAGAGAATCAGAGTTAAGTTATGTGTCTAACAATGATGAGAAATTAAAGACTTCATATGATAAGGAAGCTCCTCCTTTCCTTTTGACAATGAAATTAAAGGATAAATTCTTACACAATTGTTTGGTTGATTCTGGAGCTACGTCTACTATAATGCCATTGTCTATATGTAAGAAACTTGGTTTGATTCCTGAAAAATCAAATAAAAAGATTGTTCAAGTGGATAAAAGTAGAGTGAAGATTGTGGGTCAATTACCAAATGTTCTATTGGAAATTGCTTCTGAACCCCGCATCAGAAGTAGAGTAACTATTCAAGTGGCAGATATACCAGATTCACATAGTCTCTTATTGAGTAGAAGTTGGAGCAAGAATTTCTCAGGTTACATATCAACAGATTATTCTCACATGTGGTTACCTTGGAAAGGAGAACCAAATCAAATATACATCTATAGTGAACCTTTGATGATTGATAACATTACTTCAAATGGAAAAAGTAAAATGGTTGAAAAAGGAGGTGTTGAAAACAAAATTTGTACACTCCAAGAAAATTATAGTTCTGAAAAAGAACAATCAAAGAATGAGGATAAATGGGAGTTATACTTTGATGGTTCATGTAATTCAAAAGGTGCAGGAGTCGGTATAGTTATATTAAGGAATGATTCACCTGAAATTCTCAAAGCAATTCATCTATCTTTCCCTTGTACTAACAACAAGGCTGAGTATGAAGCTTTATGTATTGGTATGAGAATAGCTCTAGACAAAAAGATCAAAGAAATCACTATAAAAGGAGACTCAAGATTAGTCTGTGAACAAGTAAAAGGTAACTGTGTCGTAAAGAGCTCATTCTTAAGACCTTATAAGCAACTTGCTTGTAAGATGTTAGATCAGTTTCAATATTACCAAATAGAGCATGTAAATAGAGCGGAGAATCTCATGGCAGACTATTTGGCAAAAGCAGCTTCAACATTGGATACGCAAATATTAGAAGGTTACAAAGATGTCATGATTGAGGAAGAACATCAGCCATCCGTACCAGATAATATAAGGCATTTACAAGTATTTGAAGATGATGATCAAGTACTAAGATTTATGAAAAATAAACAAGAATTTGAGGGTCAAGTAATACCCGAAACGTCTTCAAATTCAAAAGCTAATTTCATTCCAAAGAGGATGATTGATTTAGAACATGAGTTCAAGAAAAATTTACTTACTGGAAAGGACATACAAAACCCAAGTAGTCAAGCTTTTGTGGCAGTGAATTTTGGATTAAACAATGCACCGAAGATGTTAAATGTTACAAAGGAAAGTGATTCAAATTTCAAGCAAGATTTGTTGTCATGCCTACGAGATAATTTGGACAATTTTGCTTGGTCTTATGATGATCTTAAAGCTTTTCGGCAAGATGTGATGACACATAAGATTCCTTTAATGGAAGGTTGCAAAACAGTCAAGCAAAAACAAAGGAAATTTAATCCATCATTTGAACCAGCTATGGAAGCCGAAATCAAAAAGTTGTTGCAAGCACAAATCATATATCCAGTACGATATTCGACATGGCTTGCTAATCTTGTCCCAGTAAGAAAGAAAAATGGTGATATACGACTCTGTGTAGACTTTAGAAATCTAAATGATGCTTCAAAGAAAGATAAGTATCCACTTCCGAGAATTGATGAGATGCTTATTAAAGTCTCAGGTTGCCAAGTATATTCCTTCCTAGACGGTTTCTCAGGTTATAATCAAATCGTGGTAGATAAGAATGATAGATACAAAACATCATTTATCACTAAGTGGGGAACTTTTGCTTACCAAAGAATGCCATTCGGATTATCAAATGCTGGAGCTACTTTTCAAAGAGCAATGGATTTAGCATTTAAGGATTTATTAGGCAAATTCGTGGTGGTTTATTTGGATGATATTACAGTATTTTCAAAGAAGAAAGAAGATCATATC
The DNA here is from genome assembly GCA_015680685.1 of Gnetum montanum. Taxonomy (NCBI): domain Eukaryota; kingdom Viridiplantae; phylum Streptophyta; class Gnetopsida; order Gnetales; family Gnetaceae; genus Gnetum; species Gnetum montanum. The sequence goes on along the minus strand of MNCI01011809.1, from coordinate 4,477 downwards.
GATCATCTTCAGCAAGTTTTCGACAGATGCCGTGAGTTTGGTATTTCATTAAATCCTAAGAAGTGTATCTTTGGGGTTAAATCTGGAAGTTTATTAGGCCATGTGATATGTCAAGAAGGGATTGCCATAGACAATTCCCGAATTCAAGCAGTACAGAATATTGAGCATCCCACAAGTAAGAAATCTCTTAGATCTTTCTTTGGGAAGATAAACTTTGTGAAGAAGTTCATCCCCGGGTTTACTGAAATTACTAAACCTTTGATGCATATGCTTAAAAAGGACGTCCAAGTAGAGAAAACACCAGAGTCAGAAAGAGCGTTATCAGAAATCAAAAAGGCTATACAAGAGGCTCCATATTTGGTAAAGCCTAGACTTAAAGAGGATTTTTGGTTATACTCTTTTGCTTCAAATGATTCTATCGCCGCTGTTCTTACTCAAAAAGATAGTGAAGGTCAAGATGAACCAATTGGATTCTTTGGGTATCAGATGAAAGGTTCAGAGTTAAATTATTCAGACTTAGAGAAGCAAGCTTTCGCAGTCATCAAAGCACTTCAACATTTTAAATATTATTTGGAGAGTTCATTAGTTCACATTATGCTAATTGAACCTGCAGTCAAGCGATTTCTATCCCAAAATGAGATTGGATTGAAAAGAGGAAAATGGCTTTTAAAGTTGCAAAGTTTTAGATTTTCATTGGAAATATGTAAGACAATTAAGGGAATGGGACTAGCCAAGTTAATGACTAAAGAAAGTGAAGTTTACACACTTGACACCCATGAAGAGAATTGGTATGATGATATTCTCAAATTTCTTACTATAAGGAAAATTCCAAATAATTTAACTGCAAGTCAAAAGAGAGCTTTCTTCAAGAGAATACGAAGATTTGTTGTTAAAGATGGCTTATTATATCGAAA
>MNCI01011808.1:217284-278863 GCA_015680685.1 Gnetum montanum | reverse complement strand
TGCACATCATTTTTGCAAATGCGCACAGAATGTTAAAATGCAGGCCCAGGGGTTTTCTGTACATGACCGCCACGACCGCGCGTGTTATGTTAGTGCCGTCGTCGTAGCCCTTGCCTCCCTTTGCTCACCCGCAGCCCGCGTCTCCTGCCAGATCTGCACCTTTTCCTGAGAGATCCGCGCCTGCTTCGGCCAGATCTGTGACTTTCTCAGTCAGATCTGGCTGTGACCGAAGCCATGGTGGCCGCCGCGCACATAACAGAGGCTTCTCTTCTTCTTCCGCCACCCACGTGCAGCCCTCTCCTGCTGTTTCTACCTCCCATGCAGGCGCTTTCGCTGGTTCTCGCGACGTGACGACCACCAACGACGGCGCGCAGACAAACGCACGAGTCTTCCCCAACGGCGACAATAGGCAGATCGGCTCCAGTAGCAGCGGCGCTCGTGGCAGTTCCAGTGGCAGCGGCAGCAAGGGTTTCAGGCTTTCAATTCAGCCATTCTCAACGGTTGTGCCAAAATCAGGAGCTGCAAAAGGCGTATAACTAAAATATTTGTATTTTTGAAATATTTTCCAGAATGGTATTCCAATGTTTCTACTGAAATCCATTTGAGCACCGGCAACGGATTTTTGCTAATATCGGGAATATCCAAAAGCCAGTTTTTGCCCCAAAATCACATCCAATAACAGTCCCATCATCTCATTCAAACTTTGATTTAGAACCACACCACAAAGTCTTAACATCCGGGCAATTGAACTTTGATATGCCAACAACCTTTGAATATATAACTTTGATAACTTTTGTAAGTTATTGAAAATTTACCAAAATCAAACCCATGAGTTTTAGTTTTCAAATTAGGAGTCTTACTATTCCATAGAATGGCCAAATGTGCCAACACCTGCCATATCAAAAGAACATACCTTAGTGTCAACATCGTAACTTAAAGGTAAAAACCAAACACGAGCAATCAATGAAAAATAGTTCATACCATCATCCTGAACACTTATTGGGTGACGAACTTACATGGTGGATGGTACACACACACACACAAAATGGAAAAGTACAACAATGTTGTAAAACAAAAACAAGAAAAGTTAAAGGAATTTGCAAAACAAAAACATGTAAAACAAAAATGTGTAAAACAAAAACTTAAAAAGAACGAAGGGCCCCATATGATTAACATAGGTGGTCATCTCCCCCATGACTGAATTGTAAAGGAGAGATCTAAAATAATGAGCATCTGTTTGAATTTCTTAAAAGTGCCCAACTTCTCCCCACTGATGTTCTTAGGTTGAGGGTGGAAGTTGGCGACGCTCACATTCCAATGTGTCTATGCCTCTGTTGTTGGCAGGAGTTGTCTCCTCAGTTCATTCCATGGTGGTTGCTACATACAGGCATCTTTGTTTCAAAGTTGTAAGGGCACACCTGTTGCATGGAGACATTTCCTCCATGTCATCACCCGATGAATCACTGTATGTGATGCATGGAACTTTCTTCTTCTCAATCTTTTCATAAATATTTATCTTAGAAATTTGCAATGAAAGATCACGGATCCCTAGGTACGCATCTACTGGACTTAGCCATGGCCTTTCCATTATAATTGGGAAGCCCCCCTCGTTGTTAACCTCAATCACCAGGAAATCAGCTGGGTATGACCACCCACACATAATGGTGATAATGTCCTCCACCAATCCTAAGGGAATGGTGATGGACTGGTCAGCCAGCTCAAGTTGGATGTTGCTCTTCTTAAGTTGGGACAAGTTCCAGGCTTGATACATTTTTTGTGATATTAAATTGACTCCAGAACCTAAGCCAAGAAGAGCTCGATGTGGTGCATTTTCGGTGATTTGCAAATGAATTAAGGGGCTTCCAGGGTCAAATAGTTTCCTGGGAAGGTGGCCCACCTTGATCCAGTCAGTTACGGTATGTGTCAACATAACTGTATGCATACTCAGTTGTTGGAATGAAGGGTTCTCCAAAGGGTTAGTTGTTAGAGGCCTATACATGTACTCAGCCGCTTATTGTTGCGAGAGTTTGTCTGGGATCTTGGTTCTGAAGAAGGGTCTCTTGTTTGTACAGTTGTCAGAACCAGCACCCAGTTAGATATTTACATGCTGAATATTTACAGCTCTCGCGGCGTTACGTTGCTGTGGTTGAGTAGGTAATTCCCTCTGCATTGTTGGAACAGGTTGTATGGAAACTACAGGTGGAAGAGATGCGGATGAAGTTAAAGGATGGGCTGAATGTGAGATGTCTCCCAAAGGAGAAGGAGTCCTCCTGAAGTACTCCTGAACTTGGTAGTGACGTTGGGGAGTAGTGTGACCCATAGAGTCACCTGGAGAAACCAGCTACTACACATAATAACCATAAGGATCGAGCTGCCGGTAAGGGTACTGTTGTGTTGGCAGTGGCATCCCCCATGACTGTGGGTATTACCACTGCTGATGTTGTCCAATGGACTGTGGTGGACTTCCACTTGGGTAATACGTCAGTGGTTGGTGGAACTACCTTGGGTTACCTTGTGGATAAGGTAACCTTCGGGGTGTTTGCCGTTGGTTGAGTCTTTGATTTAGTGCATACACCCTAGACTCCTGTAGATGTGAGATAATTGGGCAACATCCTTTAGGATGGTCATAGTAGCAGACCTCACATCCACTATCATCGTCTCTGTCAGAATTCACAGCCTCATTGGAGATAGGAATTTTCCCCTTACCCTTGTTATGTGCAGAGCTTAAATTTCTCCGCTTTATTTTACCTTTGTCACTACTTTGTTCTTCCTTAAACTCTTCTACGATTTTCAAAACTATTTCAATTCTTGAGTCTAAGGAATCCCACATTTGGTCTACCTTGGTCGATACCTTGGTTGTTAACTTTTGGATCAGCAAGGTTTTCTGGTTCACCAACTCTTCGAGTGGTGACTCATCCTCCTCATCACAAAATTTCACTCCCTTCTTGCAAAGGGAGGGGTCGCGGTTGTATTCTTCCGCACTTTCCCTCTTACATAGTTCACCCTCTTCTTGCGCTACTTGTTCCAACAAACTTTGTACATCATGGGCTCTAAGTTGGGAAAGTTTCCCTTGGGCATAAGTCCCAAGAGTTCTTCTCATTTCATTCCTTAGCCCATCCACGATGTGGCGAAGTTGATCCCGCTTAGCATACCCATGGCCTGGGCAATGATGTAGCAATGTATAGTAGTGGGCCATGGTAGCATCCAAGGGTTCACAAGCACCTTGTTTCCAGCCTTGGATCTGCTTACGTAAATTGGACACTCTGGAGTACGTCTGATATTTGTTGTTGAACAATTAAAGCATCGTACTCCACCTTCTGATGGTTTCCGATTCTAAGGACTGGTACCAGCTCTCTGCTTCTTTGGTAAATGTCCTTGGGAATAACTTAAGCTTCTGCCACTCATTATCTATATTCTACAAGGCACAGGCATCGTGGAATGCCTGTAAATGATGTTGTGGATCAGCGTTGTATCCCCCTTCAAAATGTGGATATTATTTATGTCCAAACGCTTGATCTGACTATCTTTTAAGTGCCTTTTGGGAATCCTAAAGGCCTCAGTAATGTCAAGCATGCTTCGGGTTGCGAGTAGGGGTTTGTCATGGTCGTCTCTGTCATGACGTCTATGATGTCTGCGTGGTTCCCTACTCTCCCTATGTCCTTGCCCTTGTCCTAACTCTTGACCTTCCTGTCGAGGTCTCTCATCTTCTTTACTTTTACCCTCTCTGTTGTGTTCACGATGGCTACACCTGGATGTGGAAGGAGAGTGTCAGTGGTGAGATGAAGGAGAAGAGGAAGGGGATCCATCACCATGGTGATGTTTCTTACCTTCTCTTCGACTGCTTCGGCCCCGATCATTATAACAATCTAAGTGTTCGTCCTTAATGTGAGTGGTTGTTCCTTCCGTGAACAGTTGGTGTTCATGGGGATCAGAGCCCATAGCATGTACAGTTGATCAAAGGCTCTGATGCCTAACCTCTTCACCATTATGAGGAAGGGGAACATCATTTGCGAAAGAACCTGTTATGAGCGGTTCCTCGTCTCCTATTTCACTAAGGACATGTGAGACCTTGCCCTTCGACAATGTGTGTTAACTCTCCTACCTTAAGTCCCTCATACGTTGTGTGTTTATGGGATGATAATCCCTTATATCAAAGTCCTCAGCAACGTATTCAGCAAATAAGTCCTGCATGCCAATCTGTGACAAGGCATGGAAGAGCATGTTTGGGACAAATCGATCCGGGGGTAACATAATGTTACCTTGCAGGGTTCTCCATCTCAGTTGTTCATCTTGATGGAGGATAAAAGTGTAATCAGGAATATACTCATCAGGATGAGTATAAACTATCTTGTACTTTTTAGGACTTAGCTGGTTTTGGTTATGTGTTATATGTTGCCGACTGTCTTTAGTGTTAGTCCTAGGTGAATTAACTTTGTAAGAAGAAGTAATTTTTATCGGTGTGCTGTTCACCGTTACATAAGTTCTTATTTAACTAATTAACCCAAAGGTTCGTTAAGGCTCACAACGATGTGAAAGATTTCCTTATGTTCTAATTGGCGTACAAACACTTAGTCCCTAGCAACGGCACCAATGATGAGTGGTGGGTATCCCTACACTCAACCATATGAATACGAGCNGTTGTCTTCCCAAGCTTGCTTGTATGTGTCACGGTGTATGGTTAAGCAAGTCTGAGGTATATGATTTTTTTGGTATTTTATGGTTTTCTCCTATGCTAAGAGGAAAGGGTTGAGAAGCTAAGTCTAACTCTAACTAATGCACTAATTCCTAGCGTCAGCATCCGTTCCCACTTGCCATACACACCCTGAACTATGCAACTGTGGCTACCAAACGCTATTTGTTACTGGGATCACCACACGTAACGCACATGCTCGAAGCGGTCGTACTAAGGCACTTAACTAACCTAAGTGTGATAAGCATCCGTTCCTTGGCTAACTGTACACATCCTTGAATGCTCGTAACCAAGTCGTACTTATCCCACATTCTAGGAGTTGAGGGTGAGAGAGCCTAATCGCGATGAGTAGCCGATTCCTTGATTAGCCATACACATTCGTCAATGCTCGTAATCAAGTCGTACTCATGTCACGCTAACAACAGGTAATAAATAACATGTAATAAATAACATATAATAAAACCTATCCATGCACTGCAAGGTTTATCCACAAAGCTCATCTTTATTGTCGTACACAGCTTGCGTTTAGGTACAAAGCTACTCGAATAAAGATCTGTTCACTTGGTAACTCCTACTGCGGGCACATGGAAATTAATCTATCTCTGGGGTGATCAATTCGCCAGCGCTTCACTACTTTATGCCTATGATATAGAATAAGGGGAGTGTCGCCTCTTATTTATAGATATGGTGGCGGACCGCGATATCGCGGCTCATGTGATATCGCATCCCATCAATTGTGAATCATGCCAAGTGCACCATTTACCAATCTTACTTTAGCCCAACGGTTAACTATAAGCATTACCCTTGCACCTTCACATATAACTAGAGATTGCATTACTTGTTGCAATAGATAGTTGTTGCACTACTTGTTGCAGTAGATGGTTGTTGTTGCTGATTTTGAAGAGAGTGTTCTTCATCTTCTCTATTGGGACTAATAGTAGCAGGATCCATGTTTCAACTGAATCAAAATGGTACAATGGCATCCTCACTTACCTTCTTACTCAAGAGATGCCACAATATTTGGACTTTAGGAAGAAACAACAATTTCTTCATTGAGCAAAATACTTCATGGATATCAACAAATACCTTTACAAGGTGTGCGTCAATGGCATAGTTCGTTGATGTGTTCTTGATGTAGGTTAACTACACATTCTCCAAGATGTTCATGAAGGTCCTTGCAGGGGCCACTATGTAGGGAGATGCATGGCCACAAAAATCCTAATAGCAGGATACTATTGGCCTACAATCTTCAAGGATGCTCACTAGTTTGTTTGATCTTGTGAATGTTGTCAATGAGATGATGGGATGACCACTCGAATGGAGGATCCTCAACAATGGATTTAACCATTAGAGCCCTTTGACATATGGGGCATCAACTTCATGGGTCCCATCACACCCATGTCCAATGGAAAGGCATACATCATCGTAGTAGTCAACTATTACACCAAATGAGCAAAAGCAGCAGTTGTCACCAATTATACATCATCCATTGCTACTAGATTTGTACAACAAAATGTTATAAATAAGTCTAGGATGCCACATGAAGTAATTTCTAACAATGGAACTTATTTTAGAGGTGCCACTTTTTGAAAACTCATGCAACACTTGAGGGTCCAACATAAATTAACAACACCCTATCACCCCCAAGCCAATGGTCAAGTAAAGGTAACTAACATGGAGATTATAAAGATTCTAACAAGAACCATCAGCAAATATAGGAAAGACTGGAGCATAAAACTCAACAATGCCCTCTGGGCCTACCACTCAACATGGAAACTCCCTATTGGCTACTCTCCCTATGAGTTAGTGTACGAGAAACTTTCAATGCTTCTGATTCAATCTGAGCTTTGTACACTCTCAACAACCTATGATCTGGACCTTGATCTAAGCATATCACAAAGAAAAAGATTGATCAACCTGAATGTGCTAGATGACAATCAATTAGTAGCCCTATCTCTGAATGAAGTACACAAGGCATTCAACAAGTAACATCATGACTTTAGAATATAGAAAGTAAAACTTCAACCAAAAGATAAGGTTTTCTATTAGAATCCCACATGCATACCCCAGAAAACAAAGTTCCAAACATTATGGAAGAGACCTTATACAATTGATGAAACCTTTCCCTCTAGAGCCATGTTAATTTACAAACTTGATAGCCCACACAAAAAGTAGTTGGTCAACATCCAACAAGTGAAACCTTTCCTAGAACTAAGACAAGCCAGTGCAATTACTACCTCATCAAATGGACAACCACAGTCTATATTCTACATCTCCTCTTGTCAACTTAGTCATGGGGAAGATGGCCATCCATGCTAACCACACACATGGCTCCTTGGTTTTTCACTTTTTGTTTTACACATTTTTGTTTTGCACTTGTTGATTTTTATGTCCTTTTGGTTTTTCATTCTATTGATTTTTTCAAATTTTTTTTTGTTTTACAACATTATTAGTATGTTTTATCTTTATTAAATATATTATATTTTCTTATATATTTTACTAATTTTTTGTGTATGAATTTTCACTATTTTTGCTAATAAACGTGCTTTATTACTGCAAGACACAGTGCCCATGTTGTTGTTTGCTAATGATGATTTATGCTTAATGTTGTGATTATCAATGTCTAGTTTCTATTTTTGAATTCTGATGTTTGATGACTAAGATAGTTTATTTTTCATGAAATAGGTAGTGGATCCACATCATCCATCCATCCACAAACTCTATGGTTTTCCTTGTTCTGGAACGTTGAGGTCCCTTTCATTAAAGAAACTTTTAACAAATTTGTGGCCTTTGGTGGTTTCTAGATTTGTACATGGTGTGACTTCAAGGGGACTCAATACTCTTTGTACTCTTCTACTTACTTGGATGCTTGAGTGTTTTCATAAAATTCTTACCGTTCCATGTCATCCAATAGTAGGAAGTCGAATAATGTCTTTGCATGGTGTGGTTCCCATCTAAACAAAAACAAAAAAAAAGGAAAAAAAACAAAAAAAGAACATGATGGAAACTCAAAACACATCCCTTAGACAAATAAATAGGCTACAAGCACTAGTTATGGGACTAAAAAGATATGTTACCCATGCTTGAAGGTCCCCTCTAACTAAGGCCCTCTCTCACTTCTGACTTTCTTCTCTTCTCCTTATGGAATGATGGTTATTCTATGTGAGTGCTCTTGTTTCTTAAGGGGGTGGATCAGTCTTGGAGCGGTGATGTGAAGTCACTAAAAAAGGTTGATTTTGGTTTGGACTAAGGATGGATCTTCCCAAGTCATTTTAAACACAAACTCCACAACGGACTTCTTATGACCTCAATTCAAGATTCCATCCTACCTTCTTAGTCATCCATCTATGCTGCCATAACTCACTTCACTATGATTTCTATGTTATGCTCAATGTCTTAGTTTGATGTGTTGGAATTCTTGGATAGATTCTTTCTGGTTGATCCCTAACTTTTCATAACCATTAATCAACTATGGGGCCCACAAACTCCTTGGTTAAGGTTATGCAAGGGCAAAAAGGGCATGTGCCTACTATGGGGAGGACCCACTTGCATATCTCTTGGTTTGGGTAGTTAAATCCCTTACCTTAGACATTACTACAATCCTATCTTTCACATACCCATTGTATATCCCGCTCTGTGCTCCTTAAACTCATAAAATTCATTCTCCAAATCATTTTCTCAATTTTTTGAATTTTCTAAGCTCCAACACCCTCTTCTAATCTTCTCATCATGTTCATGGTTTTTTGGGCTTCCATTTAACCCCAATTTCACTCAAAAACTCTTTATATTTTGAAAGTTTGACCAAAGTCAACAATGATCAATAACTGTGTTGACTAGGCCTAATCGACGCAACCAACCCTGTTGACTGGGCCTCATCGACTAGGCCTTATCAATGTAAGCCAAAAACTATAAATATACCACCGCACACTTTGCAATTTTTTTTTCATTCACTTCATAACAAAAGGGGAGTTTTTGCCATTTTCCAAAGCCCAAAACCTTCTAGAGCCCATAACTTGCCAATCATTTGTCCAAATCACTCCATTTTTTTATCCTACAACTACTAAAGGTAAGCTCTTTATCATGGGGACCACAAACCTTAAGGTTTCTAAGGAAATTTTTGAAAATTCTTCTAATTCCCCCAAAGGATTAATGAATATAATGATACAAAATCATAAAATCTTGAGAGTTAACCCTTTCAACATCCTTTGGTATCACTTATTAACATTTAAAAATAATAAAATAATGATTAAAATTAATTGAATTGGCCATAATTACAACTTAGCCAAGTGTAACTTTCCAAAGAGATAAGGTATCACAAATTGTTTCACATTACACATTGATTGCTAAACCATGGTCATGTTGTGATTACAAATGATGCCAAGACCAAAATGACCATAGGAGGAAGGACCATCTCAAGCAAGGAAGAAATAAACTAGAACTAGAAGAGGCCAACAAGAACATGCCTAGGAACCAGTAGAGGAAACCCATGCAACAGGACCTCTCCAAGAGGAGCTCGAAGTGGAATCTATTCAACAGATTCCTGAAAAGGAAGTTATAATAGAACAATCGCAGCATGGGAAGGCACTAAGACCCATACTAAGGCTTGAAGTCACACTAACATAAGCCTCCCTCAACACCATTAAGCCCCATGATACCCAATGTATAGTTCTCCAGGAATTGAACTTTGGGCCATTATTAGAGCATGCCCCAGCAAGAGGTGAAGACACAATTGCAAGCCTCTTCCATGTGGCCAATTATCACTTCCAGTGAGGAGTGGTATGTAGGAGAGACATACCTCTTCTGGAACAATAGAAGGATAGGTTCTACTGTGAAAATCAAGGACATTCAAGTGTCCTACTTAGCTAAAGCTATCACATAGGCTCTTGGGTTGCCTAATTCTAGGACACAATTGGTAAAGCTATCTACACAAGTTGATCCTGAGGCCAAAAAGAAGTGGAACCAGTAATGTTATAGGGTTGATGGTAAGGAGTTTAGCATACTCACATATGTGATATGCTTATACTTTAAGATAGCAACCTATCACCTCAATCTAATGATGAGGCCTAGTGAGATGACTGCCTTCTTCACTCAAGCATGCACCACTCTAAGTGGGAGACTTTCAGCAAACCTTCCATAATTGATCTATTTAGAGATTGAGAAGCATTTCAAAGAAAATGAACATGAAAGAAAAACCTTACCTTTCCCATGCCTCATTTTCTATGTTAATGACATGATCAATCATACTCCTATAGCCTCGTGGTTTGAAATGATGAAGCACAAGACATCTACCATGTCTAAAGAAGAGGAGCAATAGCCACCACCTCCACCACCTACTTAAGAAACAACGTTAGAGGCCCACATAGCCATTGAGCACTTACATGAAATCTGAGAATAGCTCTTGCATGAGTAGGAGCAATAAGCAAGAACGAGTGGTGGAGACCCATCTATATATCGACTTGTGATGAGTCACCTCAATGAGGTAGCTTAAACAATTATTCAAATGGAAAGAGATGGATCAATATTCTCTGCCTAATGAATGCAGTTACTTGCAAGATTAAATCCCAATGCCCGAGAGGTGACAATGTCTTTATTTCAACACCATTTATTTCTATAAATCTTTGGGAATGCTACCTCCTTTTCAGTGCACTTGGAGGAGGATGAGGGGTAACTATATTAGTGATGCAGCACCAAGGGTAGGAGACTGTTGCAGAAGTGGTTGCAGAACAAATCACAGAGGCACTTAACACACCTATAGCATCTATACCAAATGTATTTGCACTTTTAGATGTGCAACCATTCATAGGAACGGTCAATGGAAGATTGAGTGTAGCCCAACATAAAGAATTGTTGGACCGACTAGTGGGGACTAGGCAACCGATTCTAAATATCTTTGATTTTCCAAATAAAATTACTACAACCCAATTGAAGTTGCTCAAAGTAATGGAAAAATGCATCATCTTTGAAGGGAAACTTGAAATGGCTCAAGGAAAAAACCAACGATTGGCCACAAAAGCTACTAAACTACATGCTTGTTTTGCTGATCCCACACTCCTTAACCCAGTAATAACCAAAGATGAATCTTTTCAACAACTTCAAGAATGATTAAGACAAGCTAAGGAGGAAATAGTGATGGCCATCTTCAACCAGTCCATAGCAAAGCAAAAACCTACTCATTTCAAAAGGACTTGGTTCATATGCATCAAGACAATAAAACACTAACATCATAATATCATCACCTACGCAATGTTGATGCATAAAAATAGTAGATGCAGGAATTCATTCATCAACAACAAGAGAAACTTGCTAGGATAAACACAAAATTGAGGAAATTGGCTACGGAGAATCATAATCTTTCTATGGAGGAAATCTGAGCCTTAAGCCAAAAATTTATCATTGAGATTGCTTCTTGGAAAAATGAGGCTGTAAAATTTGAAAGAGTCAAGAATCACTATAGAGACTAGGTTGGCCTGCAAAAGGAAGTGAATGAGAAACATATCCAAATGGCTAAGGCAAAAGTAAATGAGGCCCTCTAGCAACTCTAGTAAGGAAGAGAGGTGTGGTAGCCCATCATTGATGGAATAGATGCTTACAACAAAATAGAGATCCACCTAAAGGAGTTGCAAATCAAAGAAATGATAGAGTACATGGAACTGGACAATCTCCAATATGCAAAATTAGTGATGTTGATTGCTGGATGACTACAGTCAGAACTCAAAAAGTAAGTGGCTAACTTGTACTTGATGTATGAAGTTGAGTTCAAGCACCACAAGGGGATACCAAGCAAAAGCTTGAGATGGCAAACATTGAACTCAAAGTTCTTAGGGCACAATTCATTAATCAATAATCAACTACCGAGAACCTAGCTAAGAGAATGAATGATTACCAAGAGCTGAAAGACATAGTCAGAGCATTTGACATTGAGCACAAACAATTCACTGCCTAGTTCATCAATGCCAAGGAGTTGTTCCCAGCAATTCCCTATCCTTGGGATGTGCCCATTTCTGCCCACATTGGTGAGGCTTCATGGACCATGCATGATCCTAAGAATAAGGAGGAGAAAATGAAACCATTGTTGGATACTTTTTGCCTCCTAGAAAAAGTTGCAGTAGTAATAAGATAGCCACAGCTACCTTAGCTACTGCATGTGCTTGAAGCTGGTGAAAGTTCTTCAAAGCCTTAGGAACCTCCACCGCTTAGGACTATTTGATCTTCTCAACTTTTTTCACACCATTAAAGGACATGCTCTCCAATTTTTCAGAGTCATGTCATGGTGTTCAATTTTGTGTCATGAACACCACAATTTTTGTAAAGTGTTGATTTCTACACTTTGGTACTCAGTTTTGTCAAGTCAACTTGTTGAGTCTTGAGTCAGTCAATAATTCCATACCTTCCTAATTTTGTAAAGAAACTTGGAGACGAGTTTTTATTCAGTCGTGGGGATATGATGAGTCGCGGATTAGCCATGTTGACAAGGCCTTGTCAACTAGGCCTTGTTGACGTAGGGTCTGTTCTTACCTATAAATACACATTCACTAGTCACATTTATAGCAATTAAGTCATAGTAGTAGTTGAACTCTTGTAGTTTTTACATTTGAAAGTTAGAATATTTTCCCAAGTGCCTACACTAGGAGTCACTGAGTGTATGAATCTTTATTCAAGCATTGTTGTACCTAAGCACAATAGTGTGTGCGGTAATAAAGATGAGCTTCTTGATAAACCTTGCGGCATTTGGGATAGTTTAAATGTTTTATTCATGCATTTAGTGTTTTCAATTATTCATTTAATGTTCTTTAGTAATTAAGCTAATTAAGTGATTAAGCAAGATAAGTTAAATAGATTAAACACATAACTACGATCGCTTCAAGTGTAAAGATGTATTCGCTTGGTAATCCCAACAACATTATTGCTTGGTGCACCCAATAGTGTAGCGCTTGGTAATCTAGCAATGGATACGTGGGTTCAAGACGTGTACAAAAAGTGGGACTGGATGCTTATGTTAGGACTAGTTAGAGATTAGTTAAATAGTTAAATTAAATTAGTTTTCAATTTACTTCATCTCTCTCTTTAAGCACCAAAACCATAAAACATAAAATAATAAAAATCATATGCCTTGATTACACTTAACCATACCATTGTACTTCACAAGTATAATTGGGAAGACAACGAATGACCATTAGGACAAGGTTCACTTCCTAGAAGGCTAGTGCATTAGAAACTAAAGAGTCCATGGAATTCGACCGGATCGTGCGTGAATGCTTCATGATTTGTATGGTTGGGTGTAGGGGTACCTCGACCACTCATCAAATATGGATGTTAATCCTCTAAAAGTTGCAATGAAACTTATCACATTAAAGGCTTAGCTTGGCTCATCTAACTATTCTCTTTTTGCAAGGTTTTCTTTGGTTGTGCATTAGTCCCTATGCAAGGCTTTCTTTGGTTGTCCATTGGTCCTTAGATAAAGATAATAGGCAATGGTAAGCACCTACATTTGAAGTTCAATGACTTAGCTATCAAAGGAGATCCAACCAAGGATAAAACTTCAGCTGTTAGCAAGGTAAAATTGCATGTACCCTTTCATAACAATAATCAAATCAATAGAGTAACCCTTTCAATGAAGTTCATATTTCAAAAGCAATATTTATAAATAATTTAATTTAAAAATAACTAAGAAATAAGGAATATTCATTATAATAAAACCTCTCAAAGTGCACTAATGTAAAGGTGAGTATTTTTAGCCATCAAATAGTGAAGTTACAAGAATTGAAGATATGTATTGAAGGTATGTTCCAAATACATGTTTGAAATATGTCTTTGTTTTTGTGAATTTTAGAGAGATTAAATTCTAATAACCATGGTATTTTAATTTAATATATCTTTTAATCATTGGAAAAAATTTGAGAAAGAATTTTAATGAAAAAGTAATTATCACTCTTTAATTTGTACATGATTTTAGAACTTAAAATATATACAATATTTTAATTTAATATATATTTTTAACTATTGATAAGAGTTTTAAAAAGAGGTTAAGTTGAAAAGCAATTGTTACTATGTTGTCATGTTATCTAAAATTTTTCTCTAACTTATAGTGTTTTGTTATATCTCAACCATGAAACAATGTTTTTCCTAAATTATAACTTCTCTATTTAATGATTTCTATTCAAAGACTATTAATATGCATTTTTACTTGAATGTAACTTCTCTACTTATTTAGTCTTGTTACCCACTTACCTTAATAGATTATACAATATAACATGCTATTTTTCCACTAGCCACTCTATAAAATAAGATAACCAAATTTAACATAGACTATCATTTAGCCTTATTTTGGGGTAGATAGGGTGTCAAAACTCCACACATTTTGACTATAGGTACACCACAAGACATAAGTGATCATCTAACCTTATTACTAATACACTGACTTGACATAAGATCTACAACACCTTCACCTACTAGGTAGAAGTCTTGAGTTAAAAAAAAAGAATAATAATAATTTAAAAAAAAATAAAGTACATATTTAAAAAAATCCAACAATTTTGGAATGCATTGTTAGGTTTTTAGGTTTTCAAATTTTTACCCTTACTACCAATCTTCAAAAACCTCTCCTTTAACAAAAAAAACATTCAAGCTTTACCCTTGTTAAAAGGCACCCTCATACAAATTTTCACTCTTAAAAGATTTCCTATACAAACAAGAGAACTCTCTCAAAAGAAAAACAATGAAGCAATCACAAATAAGAAAACAAATATCTCAAGGATAATGTCACATTACATGAAACCACTGTACAAGTATCGTGTCACAAAAAATTATCAAATACTCATTTTAGAAATGGCAAAATTTGAATCGTACCATTCATTCTTGTAAAATGGGATTAGTCCTCATGAAGGACATCGAAGGCTTCAAATTTGAGCAAATGAACGGCTCCTTCGTCACAGGTAACATACCGATGTAAACATCTGTATCTTGGTTAAGAAATTTAACGAATCATGATTCTAATGAGGGGGGGGGGGGTGTTCGGACCCCGAAAAGAAGTTCTATTGATATTAAAAGTGTATCAATTATAGTAACCTGAATAAGTCATAGGTTTGAGGGGAAGGGAAAGCTGGGAGCACTGTGAATGAGACTCGGGAACAACCTTATAAATAAATGAGTATTAAAGGAGGAAACTCGAATTGGGGCACTATCAAACGTCCACACATACTGACTCATTACTAGATAGAATGACATAGAATTAGACGAGGCAAACAACTCTCAATTAATGATAGAGAGAGTTCCAATGATGACTCCACTCAACAGAGAGGGGAAGCTTCCCTGCAGAGATTACTAATGATGAGTGTTACTAGAACACACAGGTCTTTCCCACGGCTACAAGAGATGAACCAACTGATGAGTATCAAGATTGAACTTAGATGCTTGAGATGTGAGTTGGAAATGAATGAGGCGAAAGATCTGCAACTTCTCCGACCTAGTGAGCAAACATATATTAGAATAATTTGTCCTTTGAACTATAACATTGCATCTTCGCTTCCAAATATAATATAAAATAATAGGCCTAATAACTTTCCACAAAAACTTGAGATTAGCAGAAGTAATGTTCAAAAAGCTGAATAGGACATCCTCTTGAGATAGCTTGTATGATGGAAAAACTATGGAAGCCCACTCCCACACATGCTGAGCAAAGGGACAATGCCAAAACACATGGACAAAGTCATCTTGTCCACCATAAAGAGGGCAATTGGGATTGGGAATCCCTAGATATTTTAAATGTTTACCAATAGGTAGACCATGGTGGAGGAGACACCAGAGGAACTGCTTAATTTTATGGAGAGTTGGAAGTTTCCAAATGTGTTGGAAGAGAAGGATCCAAAATGTTACTGACTCTTGTTTGTGCTAATACTTATTGCATCGTTGAATAACCTCAAATGGGTTGTGCATAAGATGAAAGGGGACAGATGGCCGGTAGGGAAAGAGTTTAACCCCATTAAGCCATTGAAGACCATGAAAAGGGCTTTGCACTGCAACATCTAGAGTAAATCTGGACTAGGCAATGGTTCATTGCCGCTGACTCCCCATATAAATTGTTGAACTCAACCCCTAAAATCCAACAACTAGCCAGCCTAAGATAATTCAAGGAGATGACACCCTTCCGATACCACGAGGTAGCTACCTTAGCCTTTGTGATGGCAAGGGGAGCGGGCGATAGAGGTGACCACCACGGACACAAATGAGAGAGAATAGTAGGGTTGATCTTGACGTTAGTCCAGTCTATGTAACTATGTAGAATTTGTCAGGCCCTCCAGATGCTTTTGAAAACATGAGATCCAGGAAGAATGATAGTGAGGGGGGAAAAGATCCAATTGACAAAATGGATGCTTTTCCAAAAGGGCTTGTTTTTAGGAAATGCTTGATAAAGCCTTAATTGGAGGAGGGTCCCAATAATATCTAACGCATCTAAATGTTGTACCAACCACTTAGCAACCATGGTAATTCCCTGCTTATAGGAATTCAAAAGACCTAAGCCACCCTTATTCTTGGGGAGAGTAACAATATTCCAAGCAACTCATGAAATCCTTTCTGAGAATCTTTGGAGGACCACATAAAGTCACGAAATAACCATTCATGCTTCTAGTAGGCAGCTTGGGAGGGGGCCCAACACGAAGAGTAGTACACATGGA
This sequence comes from Gnetum montanum, assembly GCA_015680685.1. NCBI lineage: Eukaryota > Viridiplantae > Streptophyta > Gnetopsida > Gnetales > Gnetaceae > Gnetum > Gnetum montanum. Next base: position 262,501 of record MNCI01011808.1, on the reverse strand, counting down.
TTGATGCACATATGGACTTACATACAAGGTATTTACCCACAAGTGTGAGGGGTTTAGTCTTCCATTTGTCAAGTTTCTTTTGGATCCGATAAATAACCTGCTCCCAGAGAATGGAGGTTGAACCTCTAAAACGGAAAGGGATTCCCAGAATCTTAATAATGTCTTGACCCTGAAGTTGCTTCCAGTTATATTTGGTCACATGGTTGTAATTTCCCGTAAAGCTATAAACAAAGGATTTATTCCAATTGATATTGGAACCTGAGAGTGTGCAATATTGCTCCACCCTTGATAAGAGGCGGTGCAAATTGGCGATTGTGTTATGAACTAGAAAAAAAGAGTCATCGGCAAAGTGCATATTGAGAAGCTGTTGTTGAAAGGAAGAAAGGCGAACCCCTGTGAGGACTTTAGTTTGAATGTCCAGGTTAATCTGATGACAAAGAAAGTCTGTGGCGATGATAAAGAGATAGGGGGCAAGAGGACAACCTTGCCGCACTGATCTATATATTGGAAAGGGAGAGGTAATGCCAAAGGTAGTGGCTACTCTTACGGTAGCATCTGAGAATAAGCATTGCACCATATGCAAGAACTTAGGTCCAAAACCAAGTTTGGTCATGGTCTGTAAGATAAAATCCCACTTAATGTTGTCATACACTTTGGCGTAATCAAGTTTAACCAAGAGAATATCTTGACCATCATCCTCAACCCATTTGAGACCTTTCCACGCCACAACCACATTGTCTAAAATATATCTACCAGGAACAAATCCTGTTTGTTGGAGTGATATGATCTAGCCAAGAATTTTTTTCAATCGTAGGGCTCGGCACTTAGCCCAAATTTTATATACTACATTGAGAAGAGTTATGGGATGCCAATTGAAGATATCGGTAAGATCCCCAAACTTGGGGAGGAGACGAGTTACCCCTTGATTTAGATTGGGCCCGAGGGAACCAGTGAAGATAGCCTCGTTAATGACCTGCAGAAGATCATTAGCCACCAAATCCCAATGATTTTGAGAAAATTCCACGGGGAAACTATCATAACCAGGAGCCTTTCCCCGACTTAACTTGGAACAAGCCACCTAAAGCTCCACTAGAGTGATATTTGCATCAAGACTTTGCAGCATAGTGGAGTTGATAAGGCAAGGATAATTGTGGGTGGCAGACTTAAACAAAGAAATGTCCATTGGGGTAGCTACGAAAAGGGTTTCATAGTGGTTCTTAAGAAAAGAGAGGATACTATTGTGATCAGTAATGGTGGTACCATCACTAGAAATTTTTTCTATAGAATGCGAAGGGGAAGTAGTGTTGAGGTACTTAAAAAATTCCTTACAGTGTTCATCTTGAATATTTAACCAAGTGAGCCGACTTTTAGTTAAGGCACTTTGTGCTCAGTACACATCCCAATGTTGAAAGGCTAATCGTGCTCTAGCTAGCTCCTTGTGAACTAGAGTGTTGAAGGGATTTTGAGCTAGTCTATTAGTGATATGTTCAATAGTGAGGTGAATTTTATTGTATTCTTGTCTGGTCTGAGTAGCCACTACCTTACCATACGAATGAGCAAAGTTTCGAACTCGACATGAAGCATGATGCCACTAGTTAATCCAGCCCACTTGATTTAGGGGCCTAGGTCCAGCATTCCAAAGGTTGGATAGAAGAAGTTGGGTAGTAGGGGAAGAAAAATAGTTGGTGTGTAGTCCCGAAAAGATGGAATTTTTGTCGGTGAGGGCTACCATGAATCTTGATAGATACGGAGATAGGAAGATGGTCTGATAAGGTGGCATGGTGATGAACCATAGTAGCGGAGAAGGCTTGCTAGAAGGAAAGGGTGGAGAAATAGTACCTATCTAACCTATTGTAGATGCGAGCCTGCCCAAGACGGAGATTGCTCCAAGTAAATCTGTAAGGGGGAGTACTCACAGAGGTGTCCACCCCATCAGAAAGGTAAAACCTTTTCTTAAAGGCAGACCAGGTCTGGTACTCGAGATTAGGCAGTTGAAAAAACACCCCTCCAAGCTTATCTTGAGGAAATTCAACCATATTAAAATCTCCCCCGAATATCCAAGGCACTAGGGGAAGAGCATTTGCAAGTTTTTGCCAAAGGAGAGCCCGTTCTGTGGAGTCGTTTGGGGCATATATCGAGCAAATGCCAAAAGGGCCATGCAAGGAGGAGAAGGTGGCCCAAGAAACTCTATGCCTAGAATCAAAACCACTTTGAAGGATTTTAGTTTTCGAGTAAGGTGAGAGGAGAATGGCCGCGCCTCCTTTCCCACTCATATGGGACGTCGCTAGGATTGAGGAGTGAGGAAGAAACCAATGGGCAGAAAAGGATAAAAGATCAGCTTATACCTTAATTTCTTGAAGGAGAACAAAATCAAAGGCTATATTAAGACTAGAAATAAAGTTGCTTGCTTGTTTCTGACGAAGCCTACTAGTAAGGCCTCGAACGTTCCATGAAAGGAGGCTCATGGGGAGACAAGAGGCAGTTTGGATGAGAGGTCAACAGAAGATTCAGAAGTCAAATTATCAACTTCCATTGTTCCTAACAAGAGGGAAAAGGAGTTGTTGATGGAGACAGGGGCCATGGAAGTGTTCAGTGAAGAGGAGCTGGAGGGAGGTGTAGAACTAAAAGAAGCTTTAACTCGTTTCCTTCCACTGCTCACCATGAACTCATCCATCAAAACTGAGTCCTTGACAACCTTTGAGGGGATGACATGGATGGAGGTGTGATTACCTGATTATTGTTTCTGTAGCTTTGAGGGGCTAGACTGAGAGAAGGTTTGTGGAGCTGTTGGGGCAAGAGATCCAAATTTAAAAGATACTGAGGATGGGCGTAATGGTGTGATTGGGGGACGGGTGTTCTGAGATGCTACAGATGGTTTTTTCCTAGCTAGGATGGGACACGCCGAAATATGATGCTCGACCCTGTGACAATAGCTACATGAGTTTGGAAAGTAAAAATAGGCCACTTTTTGGATGAAGAGTTTTCCACCAGCAGCGAGGGTTAATGAGGTTTTTCGAAGAGCTATGTCCAATTCAATACAATAATGGCGAATTTGAGTTCTATTGATCACCGTAAATGATCGAAAATAATAGGACCTAGGATGCTCACAATGTCCCTCTCAACAGATGAGAAAATAAGTCAAAAATTGGGCAATTCCACGTAACAGGGAATTATAGGGCTATTAGGGTTGCATTATGTGTTGGAAAAAATTTTAAAAAGAGAGCCTTCTCAACCTAAGAGGCATCGAATAGTTCCACCAAAATAAAATTTCGAGCATAGTATCGTGCATAAGAAACCTGAATGCCTTGGGGTATGGGGTAGAAGAAGGCTTTGAACTTGAGTGTTGATACTTGGGGACTTTGGTAAAAACTCCACAATTTGAAAAAAATAAAACGAGTTGCGAAATCATTGAAAAGTGCTTCAAAAATATCATAGGTAAAAGAAAATCAATTTGAGGTGAGTTAGAAGAACTTGAGGAAGAGCAAAATCTGACAACATTGCGACTCGCCTGCCTATGCAACAAGCACAACCTCTTGACAGCGCTACGCAACAGGCACATCTTCACAGCGCTACGCAACAGGCACAACCTCTTCACAGCGCTTACCTACGCAACAGGCATAGCCTCTTCACAGTGCAAAGACGCCCAACTACCACTCCCACTCCAGATTGATTCACATCTGTAAACACACTCTCTTGATCGTATTTTTGGATGCTGATTTTCCAAGAAAAGCCCAACAGAGTAAAGCAGATGCAGTGCGAAATTCAGAAAATCCAGATCCATGTTTATTATCCCGCTGCGAGTTTTTGACAAGATTTCTGTGGTCCCTGACACTATCAGCAGGTGCAATGGCGCATGAAAGGTGGAGAGAAGAGCAGATCAGAGCAGCAAGGAATCCAGGATAATTGTATGTTCACGTTTCAACCAGCTAATTTGACGGCTGAACCAATCATGATTCTAATGAGAATACACCGACTGTTGTGTTATCTGCTACGTTAATAGTAAGGGACAAGACTGCACTACAAAGGAGATCGATTATTATTGCATAGTTCCTTGTATTCATTTTCGTTCTTCATGTTACATCTAAGTTTTGGTTATTTTGAATTCATTTATTAAGATGGAACCCATGTTTCATTTACCAATGTTAATGACGCAGAAAGGCGAACTGTCACGTGCAGAGTTTATTCAGAGCAAACGTTGCGTATAAGAGTTAACAACGCATGCACAGGCGATGATTGGGATCGAAGCGCTTAGCAAAATCGTATCCTTGCCATAAATGAATAAACAAATCCAGCTAAACATACAGTTTTTGCAGTGATTCAGTGGTTTTCAAGGTACAGAGCACCAGGAGAGGAAAATAAAAACGACAGTCGAGATGCAGGGCAACAAAACACAGAAACGCAGCGAAGAAGAGAGTTGGGAGTTGTAGCTGGCTGTCAGCGATCCGCGCGGCTCGCTTTTATCACGCGGCGCTCCGCCGGATTCATGAATGGAGCCCTAAAACCAGGGCCTGACGAAAGTCGCCAACATCAACAACAACAACACCGAAAAACACGAGACACGGAACGAGAAAAAGGTGGAGAAACCGGGCGCAGTGCGAGGACGCGTTTCTGTTTTTTCGTTTCACGAAATGCCGGTGGGCACTTTGACAGGATATCGATCGACGCAGTCGAACCAGGGATTGAGCGGGGATCGGGCAGGAAGCTGCCTGAGCGCGCGCCAGACGGCGGAGTTGCACTTGAATCCGGAGCCGAAGGCGATCTGCCAGACGCGATCTCCGGTGCGGACGCGTCCTTTGGCCTCGGTGTAAGCCAGCTCGTACCAGAGCGAACTACTGGAAGTGTTTCCCCAGCGGTGCAGGGTCATGCGGCTGGGCTCCATGTGCCAGTCGCTGAGATCCAGATTCTTCTGCAGCGCATCCAGCACGGCGCGGCCGCCGGCGTGGATGCAGAAATGCTCGAAGGCGAGCTTGAAATCGGGGATATACGGCTTCACGTTCCTCATCTTCAGGATCTTGCGAGCCACCAGAGTGGCGAAGAACATGGCCTGTTCCGTGAGCGGAAGAACCAGAGGTCCCAGCGTCGTGATGTTGGTTTTCAGGGCGTCTCCGGCCACGGCCATCAGATCCCGAGCCAGAGAAACTCCGAGGGATCCGCGCTGCTCCTCGTCCTCGCGCTGGTAAACGCAGGCGTACGAGTTGTCGTCGGCGCCCTTGTGAGTCCGCACGGTGTGTACGAGCTCGTACTTGGCGCGCCGGCGGTCTCTGCGCCGGTTCGAGAGGAGCACGGCCGCCCCGCCCATGCGGAAGATGCAGTTGCAGAGGAGCATGGATTTTTCGTTGCCGAAGTACCAGTTGAGCGTTATGTTCTCGAAGCTGACGACGAGCGCGTAGGCGTTGGGGATGGCCTGCAACAGATCCTTGGCCAGGGCCACGGAAATCATGCCCGCGGAGCAGCCCATGCCGCCCAGATTGAAGCTCCGGACGTCGCTGCGCATCTTGTAGTGGTTCACGATCATGGCCGACAGGCTCGGCGTCGGGCAGAAGAGGCTGCAGTTGACGATCAGGATTTCTATGTCCTTGGCACGGATTCCTGTCTTGGCGAAGAGCTCGTCCAGCGCCCCGAACATGACCGCCTCCGCCTCCGCCCGCGCGTTCGCCATGTTCAGCTTTGGAGGCCGCGACAGGACCCCCTCCGGTAAGTACGTCTCGTCGCCCAGGCCCGAACGCTCGGACACCTGTTCGTGGAAACAGGAAACATCAGCTCTGTGTGTGTTAGTCGTGCGGATTTTGGTTGGATGGATGGATGTATGTATGAAAGTTAATTTGTCTCGGCGCAGATTTAGGGCGTTCCGACAACAAGGATACCAAACTGGACGCGCAGACGAAGGAAGAAAAGTACACGCAGAATGCGGGCTCCGGACGGACGTGATAAAAACGCTTTTCGGTTTCCGTTTCAGAGAAAGTGAAAAACAGCGCCTTGCTGAAAGAACGGAGATGATAAAGCTAAGAGAAGGAGATTTAGAGGATATGGTAAAACAAGAATCTAACACGTTAACAAAGAGTATTCATGGGTACTAATAGCAGGTGTTCATTAGCCCAGGTATTGGCTGCTGCAGGGCATTCATGGAAACTAGCTGATTCGAGCAAAAGAAAAGCATTTAACACAGCATTCATGAGAGATCCTAAATGCAGAGAGAGAGAGAGAAAAGGACAACACAGACAGAAACATTTACTGAAGCAGTCCTCGATACCTCCAATTCGTCATAGACATATACCAGACAGAAATCATTCACGGAAGCACAATCACAGCACAAAACCGGCGCTATCAGATTTTTAGCGCAATCCACATCCGAACGTACTTCGTGTTATTTCATCCACCACAAATTCATCGTACACTACTAAAGAACAAAAAAAACCGGCACCATGAAAAAACAAAACCAAAAGAAGAAACAAAGCCACACTTTTTTTTCTCAGTTCACTAAAAAAACACATAAATCTCGCATCTCATTTTCAACCCAGGAAAAAAAAGGGAAAAAGGAAAACAATCTCTTCTCTCATTTTCAACCCAGAAAGCAAACAAAAAATTAACCTCAGACCTTTTTCTGGAACTCGATGGACTGCTCCGTGAACGCCCCGGATTCCTCGGTGCAGTTGAAAAACCGCTGCATGGAGCACATCCGCTCCTGGTCGGGCTTATGGCACGCAAAATCAATCAAATAAACCGTTCGAGGCCGCTTCAGAAAATACACAGTCGCCAGAAAAACCGCTACTGCAAAACAAACAACCACGGAAACCAAATTATAGTGCAGTTGCTGCCACAGCCGCTGGGCCGCACCGTCTGCACTGAAACGCCCGATTTCGGCCGTCAAGACGCCGGCGACCGGCAGCAGAGCCACATACATTCCGTGCTTGATCAGCAGACGATAGCCCTGCTTCACATATTTGAGCTTCACCGACTGTACAAAATCCGGCAGAGCTCGCCGGATTTTTATCACAATGGGACGGGCGGCTCCTCTGTCGCCGCCTGCACCGGCGTCCATGGCAATATCAAATCTCTCGCCACTGCTCTCCATTGAAGCAAAATCCCAAAGGGGAAAAAAACGATTATTTTCACTGCTCTCCTCCTGTCTCCTCACTGTGGAATCGATCGATTGATTATTTTCAGGTTGCTGAAGAGCGAACCTGGATACTGGGATTATAAAAAGACTTCGGCCGGACTGCGTTTCAGGAAGCTGCACGCAGCAACGGTAGTTGGCTTCCTTAACTACCTGGAAAAAAAAAAACGCGTTGCATTGTTGGCACTGAGAAACCGAGAATCTGAATTTTTTGGTGGGTTTTTTTTCGCTTTTCTGTACGTTTTTGGATTTTCAGTAAGCGTGCTCTGTTTGTGTCCCAGTAAATGGCACGACAGTTGCTTTGCGGAGTCGTGGAATCAAACAATGACGTGGTGCAATTTCTTTCTTACGACGAGAAGAATAAATGGGGGGAAGAGGGTGGTAGCTCAGCGGACTCTTTATTCGCTTTAATGTGCCACTGCTCCTGCTGCGTTTCTGTGGTTCGCAGTTGGTGGACTGTTTTGGGTTTGGCAAACCCCAAGCATTGGAGTCCTCCAATTCCATTCGCTATCCATAAGATTTCAGTACTTTACTCTTAACTATCCCAATATGGAAGACTTTCATAACTCATATCCATTTCATCTGCAAATTCTGGATAAGATGCAATTTCTGTATAAGATGCCTTGCCCGTATTCTAGAAAACTGATTATAATCCGTTCATGTGACAAATTCTGTCTAAGATGGCGGTATTCCAGGCCACTTAATCTTATATTTCTGGGCATTTATGATACAGAGCATGCCACTAAACTCAAGTGCCTTCAGGGGAACTCAGATAAGCTGTGCTGCCATTCTTTTCCAGTTTTTTCTCTTTCGTGCGGACAATCCATTATCCAGGGACAGCTCTTAGGTTCTGGGAAGCTTTAATTTTTGTCATTGGTAATTTTTACAATGCATGTTTGCAACCACGTGTCGAAGCCGGCTGCCCTGCTGGGATTTGTGAATTGCCCCTGCATTTTGACTGTAACTGGGCCGGCCATTGATGGTTCCTGGAACCTAACCTTCAAAGTGTTTGGCGTGAAAATTTGCGTTGCTGGGAGAGTGGAAACAAGGAATCAATTATAAACGTGGGTCAGAACTCAAAATCCGTCATCCATCACGCAAACTGTTGATCAAAATTCAAAGGCGTTTGGTCAGAAGAAAAAGCAAAAATCCTCATCCAGCTGGGTGGTAGGCTTAATGCAGCCAGCCAGCCAGCCAGCCAAGTAGCCAACCATGGGATTTTGGTGGGAAGCTTTTATGTTGACAATCGAATTCTGTTCTGCAACTTTCAGGTGTGGTGTTGGCCTAAAACTTAAAAATGCGGAATCTTCGCAATTAAGACGCAGGCCAACGTTTCCCAACGTATTTAAGCTTTGCCTGAAAGGCTTGGTATATTCTTGCGTCAGGAACTCCTTTTAATTTGGACAGCAACATTTTTATTTACTCTTTTGTTTGAGGCACTAGCAATAGTTGACGATTTTATAGGATTGCAGGACAAGTGGGCCTCACATGTAAGTTGTCTTGGTTATCATGGCAATACGCATCATAATACTGTTAATTACCATGGTAACCCTTTTACCTTTGTAACTTTTTTGGGATGTGTGGAAGCCCCGGTAGGCAAGTATATTTTATTATTTTATTTTATCAACCTTAGTTGCAACAACCGTTTTTTTTCCGAGCGTGGGATGGCTGACGCGTAAAAATGATGTCACTTCTCACTGATAATAGAGAATGCTACGTTAATCGTTTAATACATGCATGTATTAAGGTTGAACATTAATGAATCGTTGATCATTTGAGGGGTCCGTCACATGTCATGGTTTTTGGTGGTTGGTATAGTTAACTTTGGCCCTTACACTGGTCAAGCCATACACCTGCAAACAGCCGTATAATTTATCATTGTTTCTTTTGCAAAGCTATGGTCTTTCACAATTAATTTCAATTATACATAGTTTCCAATTATGGTCTATCACAATTAATTTCAATTGTACATGGTTTTTAGTTATGTTCTTTCATAATTAATTTCAACTCGACATGGTTTCCAGTAGGCTACAACTATGTATGGGGTTTGTGAGTGTTAATGTGAATGCTACATCAATTAAAATTAAAAGCCATGCCATAGTAAAAAAACAATGCATGTGACAAATAACATAGATTATGGCCATTTGACTAGTTTAAATATTAATCATGCCATGATCCAAAAACCATAATATGTAATTGAGCCAGTATTTACCATATTGCAATTACAATATGGTATATTTTCTTTACATTGTATTTAAGTAAAGTCTATCAATACTAGCCAACCGCTGCACTTTGACTCACTTTTTTGGTCTATTCTTATTTAGTTTTTTGTAGTTTAATTTCATGATCTTATAATTAATTAGTAAGTGCCTACAATGTAATCATAAATAGTAGTATTATGCATTTATTGGAGTACAGGATACCTAACATGCATCATGAATGAAAATGCTAGTTGAGATTGTTACAATCATTGCATTATCCTACATAGAATAGTTTTATTTTCTACTAAAATTTACTTTTCCAATGTCTTTTATGTTTCTAATGCAATTTACGTTTCTACTACAATATTTTGGCAAAATAAGTATTATTTGTTTCAAGTGTTAAGTACAGTATTTTGGTAACCCAACCGTAACATCACTTGGTGTGCCCAATAATGAGTTACTTGGTAATCCTAGTAATAGTTGTATGAGCGCAAGACATGAACAACAAGCCAACACTAGATACCTATCACCTTAGGCTAGTTTAGTGTTTGTTTCTATTGTCTCTTAGCTAAATAGATTTAATCTTCAATTTAGCATGTTTTACCTTTACACATCATCTGAGCCAAACAACATCCTCGTATCATATACTTTTACTGTAGTTAAACCATATGTTTTGAGCACTACTAACTCTGGTAAGAAGATAATAATGAATAGCCTTAACATTAACTAACCGGAGTACATATTGTTCCATCCATAGATTATAATTAGGTCACATGCATATGCTTGTATGATTTGTATGGTTCAGCATTGGGAATACTCGCTACTTATCATTGGCATCATTGTCAAGGATGGTGTTAATATTCTAATTTGTTGATATTATACAAGTTCATTGTATTCAAGTTTTACGATTCACCTTTCAAGAGATATAATAATCCAAACCTACACATAGAGCTAAATTAATTAAACATGACTTCTACTCATAAAACTAATTCACCACTTGCTAATAACAATAATGACAGTAATGAAAAATTCTATACCAAGGACACATGAAGTGGATTGTTACAGCTAAGATTTTCTTATGCTCATACCAACCCTTACTATCTAAACTTTACCTTCATTTTTCATCAAAATGAATATATCTGATGGAAAGACTTATAAGGCAACCTTGTGTTACCATCTAATCAAGTAGCCCCATTTATGGTTGAAGCTACTCTATTAAGATTTGGACTTGATCATGCATAAGAAGTTTATGAAGTTTTAAATAACATTACTAGACCCTATTAGCTGATAGAGGCCCAAGCTAGATGAGATGTTATTATGAAAGCAAGGCATGAATATCAAAAGAAAAGCAATACATCTCAAGTGATACTACCCTTAGAGAAAGAGGATGTGGAGGTATTCATTTTGATGAGCAGTGAGTAGTCCCTATGCCCAACATATAAATCACAAGTGTTCACTAGCAATCTGATGAAATTTCATGGACTTTAGTTATCCAAATGCCAACAGTAAAGATAGTGACCTATAGATGTGTTCATTATCTTCTTGTCTTCACAAGTGTAGGTGCAAGTGTATGGTTAAGCGAGAACCAAGGCACATGATTTGTATTAATTTTTATATTTTATTCAAATTATCCCAAGTGGAAAGTAATTAATTATGTACTAATATAAGTAACTATCTAATGCCCTAGTCTATTTCCTAACATAAGTATCCAAGCCCACCTTCCATACACATCCTGAACTCATTATGATGCTATTGGGTTACCAAGTATTAGGCTACTAGGTCTACAAAGCGATAACACAACTAGGATTACCAAATGTTAACAGTATGCCCAAGGCAATTGTCCTTATGTGTAATACTTAAGCATATTAATTAATTAATTAATTAATTAAGAACATGAATTCTACAGTTCATGAATAGTAAAGTATAAAAGTAAACATTAAGCTATTCCAAGTGTTGCAAGGTATTTCAAGAATCTCATCGTTATTGTCGTCACACCAAGGTGTCTAGGTACATTAGTGCTTGAATAAGGATCCATACAATCCCTGAACTCCTATTGCAGGCACTTAGAAAATATTCTAACTCTAATGAAATAAAACTGCAAGAACTTCATTACACTATTGACTTAGTGGTTCCATAAATGCAATGGGTACACACATTTATATAGGCAAAGACAAATGCTACATTGACACATCAATTGTTGCGTTGATGGGGATGCATCAACACATGCCCATCACCACAACCCAACTTTGCAATTCATCATACCCCCACGACTAATTGAAAACTTGTCCTTAAGTGAACAAAAGTAGGACTGAACTTCTTACAAAATTGGGAAGGTATTGAACCACAAACTAAGTAACTCACTAACTAACTCTAAGTGCCTAATTGTATGGATTCATAATGATTAAAAAATTGAATGTTTAGGAAAAAAAAATTGAACATCCTTGCAAAAATGGAGAGCTGGAAAATCCTCTAACAATTGAAGACAAAGAGAAGATCATACAGTGCCAAGAGATGGAGGCTCCTGGGTGCTAAAGGACCTTCTCTAGCCTTCGGTGCCTATGGCGATGGTGGTTGAGGTTGAGGCAGTTGTTGTGGCTATCCTATTGTAGCAATTACTTCTAGTGGAAGACAAAAGGCATCCAACAGTACCTTCATCTTCTTCTCCTTACTTTGGGAATCATACACAATCCACACAACATCAACAATGTGAACTAGTACAAGAACATCCCATAGACAAGACATGTCCAAGAAAAACTCCTTAACATTCACAAACTAAGCAACAAATTATTTATGTTCAATGTTGAACATCCTAACAAGGGTCTGCAGCTCTTAGTAATCATTCATTCTTTTGGCCAAGTTCTTAGCAATTGATCATTGATCTATGAATCAGGCCCTAAGAACTTCAAGCTTGGTGTTAACTATTTCTAGCTTTTTTTCCATGTCCTTATGGTGCTTGAACTCTACCTCATACAAGAAATTTGAGCTAGCCACTTATTTTTCTAGCTATGACCGTGGTTGTCTAGTAGTCAACATTGCCAAGTTTACATTGTGGAGATTGGCTAACTCCATGTATTTAGTCATCTCCTCAATCTGCAACTCCTTTAGGTGGATTTTAACTTTGTTGTAGGTGGTTAGTCCATCAAAGATGGGTTGCAACACATCATCTCTTTGTTGGAGTTGCTAGAGGACCTTATTCATCTTCACCTTGGCTAGTTGGACTTCTTTTTCATTAACTTCTTTGAGAAGCCCAACTTGGTCCTTATACTAATTCTTTACTTATTCAAACTTGATGGCCTCATTCTTCTAGGCAACTATCTCAATGGTCATTTTCTGGTGAAGTGCATAGACTTCTTCCATTGAGAGATTACGATTCTCAACAGTTAACCTTCTCAAATCCATGTTCACCTTTGCAAGCTACTCCTATTGTTGCAACATAAATTTCACCATTTGATCTTTTTATGCCTCAACATTCTAGAGGTGGTGAATGTCATTGGTCAAAGCTGGGTTCTCCTTATGGACCTATGATAGGTCCTTCTCAGTGGTGTAGGCCAAGGACTCTAATAGGGATGCATCAAAGACGGTTACCTCCTTTGTGTTCTCAGCCTCTATTAATCTATTTTGAAGCTATAAGAAAGCTTCAACCCTTGTTATTGCTTGGGTAAGAATTGTGGGATTAGCTAATCGAGCTCTTAATTCTACAACCTCAATAGCCAACCATCTATTTTTGGAGGTGGCTGCCTTGAGTTGGACATTCGTGATGATGAGCTTGCCCTTAGCTTCTAGCAGGTTCGACTAGGTAGTAGTGATGTTATTTGGGAGATCAAAGATATTTAGAAGTGGTTGCCTGGTTTTCACCAACCAATCCAATGCTTCCTCGTGTTAGGTTGTGCTTAGCCTCTCACTTACTACTCCTATAGACATCTACATGTCTCTAAGTGCAGAAATGTCTAGCAAGACAGTCATAGGAGCATTTAATGTTTCATTTGCATGATCAGCCACCACCTCTACCATTGCTTCTTGTTCATGGTGTTGCATCACTAGGACAATTGCCCCCTCATCCTCCTCCAAGTGCACTGAGAAAGTGGTGACATTCCCAGACGTCTTTGGAATTACTATTGTCTAGGGATGGACACCATCACTTCTAAGGTGCTAGGATTTGATCTTGTAAGTGCCTGCATTCTTTGTATGGAAAATAGCGATGCAGTCTCCTCCTTATTGTTTGGGTTACTTCATTTAGATGACTCAAAGCTTGTTGGTAGACTGAAGGTCCCCCACCAATTGGTCCCTCCTACTGCTACCACAAGAGTTGCTCATAAAGCTTCTTCATGTGCTTAATTACAACACGAGCCTCTAGCATTGTCTACTAAGTAGGTGGTGGGGTGGGTGGCTACTCCTCTTCTTACAACTTGGCAGGCACCCTATCTTTCATCATCTCCTACCAAGATGTGGCAAGAGCATGATGAAGCATGTCATTGGCATAATAGGCTATCCCTCTCATTCTACAAAGTTTCCTAATGAGGCATGGGAATGAGAGTGTCTTCCTTCCTATCATGCTCATTATCTTTGAACCTTCTCTCAATCTCTAGGAATATGAGCTGTGGAAGGTTAACTAGGAATTTTCTACTTAGAGCAACACATGCACAGGTAGAGAAGGCTATGATCTTTCTTAGCCTTACCATTAGGTTTAGATGGTAGGTTGCTATCTTGAAATAAACCCTCTCTTCCTTAGTGAGTGCATCGTACTTCTTACAATCCACTTCATAGCATCGTTGGATCCATTCCTTCTTAATGTCTGGATCTACCTACGTTGAGATCTCCACCAAAGTTAGCCCACTATCAGGTAACCCTAGGGCCTCTGAAATGGCCTTGACCAAATAGGACATACTAATGTCCTAGATATTGATTGTGGCATTTGCTTGCCTATTGTTCTAGAAGAGGTACATCTCTCCCATGTACCACTCCCCACTAGAAGTAAGAATAGGTAATGAGTGGCAAGGTACCCCTACACTCAACCATATGAATACGAGCGTTCAAGCACAATCTGGTCGAACTCCATGGACAGGCTAGTTGTGGTATCTAGATTGTTACACGTTGATTGCAATTCATTGTCTTCTCACCTAGACTAGTATTTGCTTTGTCACGTATGGTTTAGTCCAGAGTGAGACGTATGATGTGATCCTAACTAATGCTACTCCTAGAGACAATGGCAAATAATCTTGATTAAACTAATGAGGAATAGGAAATGAGTCTAAGCTAGCCTAAGTGCGATGAGTATCCGTTCCTTAATCATCCGTACACATCTTAGGCCTCATGCACGACTACTACTAGGGTTACCAAGCATAGATCCTAGGTACGCTGCTAGGTTACCAAATAGTCACACTTAAATGCTCGTGATTAAGTCATACTCATCCTGCATTTAATAACAGGAATACTAAATGACAATAAAGAAATATTAACTAAGAAAACAATAAATAACAATAACAATTAATAATAACAACTAACTAATTAAACTAAGTGAATGCTGCAATTATGATGTACTCTCGATCTTTATTGCCGATCATGTGTGTGTCCAAGTACATCACACTCAAATAAAGGTTCCGTACAATTACAAGCATCACACTGTGGGCATGCACTTGGGAAAATAATCTAACTCCTACAAAAAAAAAAACTGAAACAGTCTAGCTACAAATGACAAAAAGATGCCTAAATGAGGCAGAGGGCCCTCTTATTTATAGGCCGGGATAGGTAGCTGCGTAAACGGGGCCCCGTCGATGCATCGACTAATTAACACTTCATCAATAGGCCACATGGAAGAGGTTTGCAGTTATGTTTTTACCTCTTTTGGCACCATGTACAAGAAGAAACCAAAGTTAAGTTCTTGAAGGATAACACTTTAGACCTCCATAGTGTGAATTTTTCTTAAGCAAGCCTCAGTTAAGGTGACCTTCAAGTTCAGTCTAGGCTTTGGCACCTCATCTCACTTGGATTAGCCTTTTTCCACTATGGGAGTCTTATGCATAAATTCCACTTTGGGTTGTTCCTGAAGAGGTCCCATTGCATGTGTTTCTTAAGTTATTTGCAACTACTAACCCCTTCCCCCTCATGGTCGCTTCTCCTCTGGGCATGATGATTCCCCTTCTAGTATTCTTTTTGGCATCATCTATGATTACAAACATAGCTAAGGATTAGCATTTTATGTGTAGCTTATAACACTTTGATACCTTGTCTTGTTAGTTAGTTATACTTAGGCTAAGTTGTGATCATGGTAGATTTATTCTTTTAAGATTATTTTATTAGGATAGCTACCTGAGTTTGTTGATGAGGTTTAACTTAGATGATTTTGGGTATTTAATATTATTTTATTAGTTAAACCATGTGAGAGAAAAATTTTGAAACATATTCTGTCAAAAACCATTTATTTGTGGCCCCCATGACATAAAGCTCATCTTCGATAGTTATAGGGTCAAAGAACGAGTCAATTTGGATAAGCAGTATGGGAGATATGGACTTTGGAAGGCTCTAGGCTCTAAAAAATGGCAAAAAATCCTTTGGCATTTGAGTGCAAATGTAAAAAAATGGCTAAGTATTGACACATATTTATAGTTTTTTTAAGCTACGTCAACAAGGATGCATCAACACATTAGGCTACATCGACAAGCATGCGTTGATGCAGTCAAAAACTAGAATTTTTCACATGAAAAAACTAAGGAAAAATGAAGAATTTTTACATTAAATTGGAGTCTAGAGGAAGCTAGAAAAGCCTAGAATAATGGAGAACACTGAAAGAGGGCTTGGAATACATAGCGAATGAAGATTTCTTAAGAGATTTATTTGCCAAGGAATGCAAAAATTGGATGCATCGTGGTGGAAAACATAAAGTTTGAAAGTAAAATGGCTAAGGGAGAAGGAGTTTAACCATCCTAACTGAGTATGCAAGTGGGTCCTCCCCATAGTAATTAGATGTCCTTAATGCCCTTGCATACCCTCAAACCAAGGAGTTCATGGGCCCTAAGGATAATTAATGATTGTGGATCGTTAAAGATCCAATTACCAAAGAAGTCATTAGAGAATTTTAACCATTTACCAAATGGACCTATTGAAACATTCATGAGAAGAGGTAGGGAGGTGGTATATAGAAAGCATAGGTGGGAGAGAGAGAGTATGGAATGGAGATCTGCATGTTGGTCACATGAAGTTCCTTATGGAAAGAGTGATTAATATGACCTAAGAACTTCCTTCCTTAGCCTGAATCAAGACCATCCACTTCCAGTGACTTCACATTAACACATTAGATCATTCCACCAACCAAGATACAAGAACATCCCTATAGACCACTTATGATTCCAAGGAAAGAAGAAAAGAGAAGCAAGAAGTGAAAATGACCTTAGTTAGAGGGGTGCCTTTAGGCATGGGTAACATGCCTTTTTAGCCCTATAACAACTACTTGTAGCTTGTTATTATGTCTAAGGGGTATGCTTTGAATTTCCATTGTTTTTTTTTTCCTCAAATGGAAACCATACCATGCAAAGACATTGCTTTCTATTTATTGGTTAGTGAAGGAATGGTGAGAAATCCATGAAAATACTCATGTAACCTCAAACAATAGGCAAGTACAAAAGAGTCAAATCCCCTTGAAGTCACATCCTTGTTCATCCACTTAATTTATCCCAAGTTGGAAAAATACCAAGGTCATGAATTTATTATTAGTTATTATTAAATGGGACCTCATATTTCCAAATGATGAGACACCATAGAGTTATGTGGAATGGTGGATGACGTGGACTCACTACCTATTATCATTAGAAGAATCAATGTTCCATCAGTAAATGTCAAAATTTGAAAATGAAAACTAGTTACATGTAATCAAATAATCAATGAAGTTACAAACCATCATAAATTAGCAACTGTCATTGGAACCAAAGTCTTGATGGCAATAAAGAAAAAGGAAGAAATGTAAGAAAATCCAAATATAGAAAAAGTTGTAAAATACATAAGAAAATGGAAAACATACTAAATATAGTGTAAAAATAAGTTAAAAATAGATGAGCCACTTTATAGAATCTCAACATTAATGGCCATCTCCCCCATGACTAGGTTGGAAAGGGGAGATCCAAAAGAACAAGTGTGCTTGGCCATCAATGGAGACATGATTCCCATTGGTTACTTGTGGTTCATTCAAATGTTTAAGTTGTTGGGTGTTGACTAACAATATTTTATTTGAACTATTTGGGTGGTAGATCATAATGGTCCTAGACAGAAAAGTTTCATAGATGTTGTAAAGGTCCTCTCATAGCATTTTAAGTTTTGCTTGTTGAGGCACATGCATGGAGTTCTAGTCAAATGCCTTATCTCCTAGTTGAAATTTTACTTTCCTAATCTTTAGGTTATGACATTGTTTACTATGTACCTTGTGCACTTCATTTGACAATAGGGCCATTAATTGATTCTTGTCCAACATGTTGAGGTTCATTAATCTTTCTTTTTTTGTGCTAGACTCAAGTCCAAGTCGAGGTGACATGCAGTTGAAAGTGTATGGAGTTCTATTAGAAGGAAAGTGTTGGGAGTTTTCCATACACTAACTCATAGCGAGAGTACCCAATAGAAAGTTTCCATGTTGAACAATAAGCCCAGAGGGCATCATTGAGTTTACTACTCCAACTTTCCTATATTTACTAATAGCACAAGTTAATATTTTGGTTATTTCCCTATTAGTAATTTTGGCTTGACTATTAGCTTGGGGGTGGTATGGGGTTGTTAGTTTATGTTCAACCCCCAAACGTTGCATGAGCTTACGAAAAGTGACACTTGTGAAATATGTACCATTATCAAAAATTAGTGCATGTGGCATACCAAACTTGTTTAAAATATTTTTTTGTACAAACCAGGCCACCGTAGATGCTGAACAGTTGGTGACAGTTGTAGCTCCAACTCATTTCACACAATAGTTAACAACTATAATAATGTGTGCTTGAAATTTATATCCCTGTGTCTAGTAATGGACGTCCCTAAAAATTATGGGCCAATAATATCCTACCATGAGGATCTTAATGATCATTTGCCTCCTAGCATAATGGCCCCCACAAGAACTTTCATAAGCATCTTGGAGGACTTGAAGTTGGTTAGCATCAAGAACACACCATCGTACTAGGCCATCTGTGCAGACCTTGTTGAGGTTATCATTGATATCCATGAAATGTTTGTCCTAGTGATGAGTTGTGGGTGGTCACGTTAATTGGGCCCAATCAACTAGGCCCTATCGACATATCATTTCATGCATCGACTAGGCCTCGTTGATGTAGAATCTATTCTTGCCTCTAAATATGTGCTTACCAACCACATTTATGACATCAGTCAGTCATAGTGTAGTGAATCTCTTATAGTTTTTCATTTGAAAGTTAGAATATTTTCTTGAGTGCCCACAACATGAGTCATTGAGTGTGTGAATCTTTATTTGAACATTATTGTACCTAAGCATGACAGTGTGTATTGCAATAAAGACAAGCTTCTTGATAAACCTTGCAACATTCCGGATAATTTAGATATTTATTCATGAATTTAATGCTTTCAATTATTTATTTAATGTTTTCCAATAATTGAGCTAATTAAGCAAGATAAGCTAGATAAATTAAATACATAAGTACGACCGCTTCGAGTGTAACACGTATTTGCTTGGTAATCTCAATAGTGTTATCGCTTGGTGCACCTATTAACATAGCACTTGGTAACCTAGTAGTGGATACATGGGTTTAATATGTGTACAAAAAGTGGGACTAGATGATTAGGTTAGGACTAGTTTGAGACTAGTTAGTTAGTTAATTTAGATTAGTAATGAAATGACTTTATCTCTTTCTCTCCCCAAGCACCAAAGAACATAAGACATAAAATGATAAAAATCATATGCCTTGATTACACATAACCATATCTTTATATGTCACAAGTGTAATTGGAAAGATAATAAATGACTTTAGGGTAGGATTCATTTCTTAAAAGACTAGTGCACTAGAAACTATAAAGTCCACGAAATTTGACTGGATCACATGTGTGATTCATATGATTGGACATAGGGGATACCTTGCCACTCTTCATTGGTGCATTGCTAAGGACTTTGTTTGTTGAAATGTGCACTATCTAGGATTAGTGAGCATTAGTAATATCATTGGACGAACCCAAGGTCAACATCACTTCCACACGACCTATAATTACAAAAGTGCACTAATTATTTTATTTGTTGCAAAATGTCTTCTTTCCATAGGCATGAAGATGTCAAACTGTTGGTCCCACAAGAGTGCAAAGTGATATATACTCATCCATATGCGTATGTAGCAGACTTCACCTTCATCCTACATCAGGATGAACAACTGTGATGCATGATATGGAGGGCAACATCATAATGCCCCCCAATTAATTTGTGCTAGAGATGCTCTTTCAAACTCTTAAGAAGTTGGGCATCCAAAATCTTCATAAGGAATACGTTGTGAATGGTTATGACACTTGGGACTATTGTCCCATTGAAACACAACACAAGAGAGATCAACACTAGGAGAAGAACCATGAGTTTACGAAGGGGAAACACTTCGCTAATCCCTTGTTCTTACTAAACCAAGATGATAATATGGATCCTCCCCCTGAGGGTTCTCAACATGAAAATTCTCCACCCTCTATTATTGGTGATGAGGATGTGGCCCTAAACTTATGATCCACTATTCATAAACCAGGTTCAGGAAAAAGTGACAGTCAAGGCATGAACTTAGGCAAACATCACGATGGTAAGGGATCTAAGGATGGTGGTCGTAATGAGTGAAGAGATTGAGGAGGACATCATGATAGTAGTTGCAATCCACCTTCCTCTTCATCCTCTTTATCTGATTCTGAACATTTCTCTTCATCTTCTAGTTCTAATAGAAGTCGTTGAAGAAATAATCATGATGAAGGTAATCAATGGGACAATAATGATCGTATAGCCTACTAAGAATGAATGGGTGGCAGAAACCATCATCTACATAATCATGATGATGAACCTTTGTTAGCAATTTGAAGCATGCTTAACATTATAAAGGTAGTTAAGATTCCAACTAGGCATGTGAAAGATAGTCAAATCAAGCAATTAGACATGAACAATGTCCTAAGATTTGACAGGGGATACAACTCTAATCTACAAAACCATCTACAAGCTTTCCATGATGCCTATGCCTTACAAAAAGTTAAAAATGATTGGAAGAAACTCAAGCTATTCCCTAGAATACTCATTAAGAAAGCTAAACATTGGTACCGGTCCTTGGAGTTGAAATCCATTCATAGATGGAATACCATGTTGGAACTATTTAATGACAAATACCAAATATACTCTAGAGTGTCTAATCTAAGAAAGCAAATCCAAGGTTGGAAACAGGGAACACATGAATCCTTAGATGCCAAAATGGGTAGATATTTTTCACTCTTACACTAATGCCCTAGCCATGGTTATTCTTAGAGGGAATAACTCTACCACATCATAGATGGGCTCAGAGCAGAAACCAGAAAAACTCTTGGTGTGTATGCCCAAGGGAGATTGTTTGAACTAAGAGCTCATCAGATTCAGAGGCTAATAGAGCATGTAGCAAAAGAAAAAAAGTGAATTTTAAAAAAGGAAAAGTGTAGAAGAGTATAATAGAGATCCTTCCATAAGAAAAAGGGAGGTTCGATTTTATGATGAGGAGGAGTCACCACTTGATGAAGTGGTGAATAGGAAGACCTTGCCTATCCAAAAATCTATCTTTGATATTTCGATAAAGATTGATAAATTATGGGACTCTTTAGATGAAAAATTCCAAACTACTATGAAAATTACTAAAGAATCCAAAGAGAAAAATAGTGATCGTAACTGTAGGATGTGGAAAGAAGCTAAACATGCCTATGAGAGAGGTAAGGGCAAAGCTGCTATAGTAGAAAAAGTTGTGAAGACAGACTTTGAACTTGATATTGGTTGTGACATTTATCAATATGAACATCCAAAGGGATGTTTCCCTATGGTATCACACTTATAAGAGCTTGGAGTGTATGCATTGAATTCACGCCTAGCAAGAAGGCAAGCACCCAGATGATTGCCTTATCCTCAAGGCAATCCGAGGTAGCTCCACTAGCATCAACAAGCTTATTATCGAAGTGGAGCTCCACCACAACCCTATGAGCAATACCAAAAATGGAACCAACCACAATTGTGGGAAATGCCATCAATAGATCCATATGGATACTATGTTTAGCAACCTGCCTTTCCAAGAAGTTTTGTAAGCCATGCCTCATTTCAACATCACTATTACCCTCCAAAGTACCACCAAACACATTCATCATCTACTCAAGGGAAGAACCCATATCCATACCATCCTCCACATCCATATGCACACATTACTCTACCCTCAACCTAGTTACCTCTTGCTCCATCCATGTAGGATGAAATTCCTTCACAATTGCAACAGCAAAATGCTATGAGGACTGTACATTCACAATCAGCCTTTCAGCTAAGTGGTTCGAATAGTCGTTTTGGGAAACAATGCTTTTTTCGATCTAATAGTTCTCCCAAACTCTCACAACCTAGATGGTTGGCTGCCCTATATCTCCAACACCCTCATCCTCTGCGTCAAACACATTTGAGTACCCTTTAAACCAAGTGTTACCTCAAATTTGTACTATGATGTTAACTCATGTTATCTTTGATTAGATCAAGGCTAGCAATCTTTCCACAAAAATATTTGATGTAGGAAGTCCACTCATTTACTTACAGATTGTTGGACATGAGCCATGTAAGACTCTTCTGGATTTTGGTTTCAATGTTAATCTCACATGACATGTAGAAATCCTAGAACTTATCACCTCTTAAGAAGAGCAACATCTGTTTAGAATTGACAGACTAATCAATCACTATTTCTTTAGGATTAGTAGAGGACATTATGACCATAGTTTTTGGGAGGTCCTACAATGTTGATTTTTTGGTGATCAAGGTTAAAAACTGTAAAAGTGAATTCCCCATCATTATAGGAAGGGCTTGGTTAAGCACAATAGATGCACGTATGGGTATAAGCGACCTCTCCTTGGAAAGCTCCAAGGGAAATAAATTTGGATGTTTAGAGAAGCGACATGTTCCATGCATTATGTATAGTGATAATGGGTGCAATTGTGTGTAAAATATTTGGTCCATCGAAAGTACATTCATTAAAGCATGCAATTAGTGTGCACATGAATAAGATATTCAAAGGTTCTTGTACACAACAACCACAAAATAGGAGGCCATCCAATGGCTAACAACTAACTCTGACAATAACACACTATGCATGGAACCTACTGAGAGCCTGACATGTGCTTATGTTAAAGGCATGGATAAACTTGAGCAAGTTCATCGCCAACTCTCTGATGAAGAAAATGATGATACATGTTGTGGAGAGTTGGAAATTTCTGAAAATTTCAAATAGAAGCCCCTAGAATTAAAAACTCTACCAACCAACATGAAGTATGAATTTTTAAATAATGATAAGTCGATCATAATCAATGCAAATTTTACTCCATAACAAAAATACAAGTTGTTGTAAGTTGTCAATAAGGGGCCAATAGCCTTTACTTGGTCAAATCTTGAACTTACAAGAATTGACTCATAAATATGCTAGCATCACATTTACAACAACCCAACCATGAAGCCAAGAAGGTAATCGCAGAGGTAGCTAAACCCCAAATTGAAATAGATCGTCAAGGAGGAAATAGAACAACTCCTCAAGGCAGGGTTCATCTATGTCATCGTGGCTAGTGCATGGGTTAGCCCACTCATAATTGTGCCAAAGAAAGATGGTAAGTGATGGGTCTACGTCAACTTCAGGCTATTGAATATGGAAATGTTTAAAGATCATTTCCCATTATCATTTTTGAATTAGGTGTTGGATACCATATTTGGGCATTACTATTTTAGCTTCTTAGATGGTTATAGTGGCTATAACCAAAGCAAAATTGTGCCAAAAGATTAGGCCAAGACAACATTCACAAGTCCTTGAGGAACTTTTGCATATTATAAGGTGCCATTTGATCTGTGTAATGCCCCTACAACATTTCAACACCTAGTCCTTAGTTTTTTTCAGCAAAAAATTGGTAGCAGGATAGAAGTCTTTATGGATGATTTTTCTACCTATGGGGCTACATTTGAGCAAGCCCTAGATTACCTTGAGCAAGTGTTAAAAAGATATGTCAAAAAAAACCATAGGCTTAATTAGTAGAAAAGCCATCTACTTGTCTGAGAAGGCATAGTATTAGGGCACCAAATTTCATAAAAAGGGATTGAGGTAGACCTAAAGAAGATAAGGGTCATCCAAGGAATAACATGCCAACCAAAGATAGTTAAAGATGTTTGATCAATCCTTGGACACACTAGCTACTATTGATGATTTATAGAGAATTTCTCTAAGATCACAAAGTCATTGGTTGGGCTTACAAATAAAGATGCACCATTTGTTTAGACCTAAGAGTGTGAACATGCATTCCAATAGTTGAAGGATAAACTTGTACAAACTCCAATTCTATGGGCACTAGACTAGTCCAAACCATTCCACATAATGATAGATGCATCTAATTATGCCTTGGGAGCTATGTTTACATAGTTGGACTATAAGAAATGTCTATATTACATCCATTGTGCAAGCTAAAGCATTATGGATGCACAATTGAAATTACACCACAATAAAGAAAAAATTAATGACAGTGGTGTATGCTATTGATAAGTTCAGGTACTATGTGCTTGGTCATAAAGTATTTGTGCACACAGATCATAATGCCATCTGCTTCCTAATGAATAAGCCAAAGGTGAGCCCCCATATCATACAGTGGCTCGTGATCTTACAGGAATTCAATCTCACAATGGTAGATTGGAAAGGGACTGAGAATGTGATCATTGACCATCTCTCTCAGTTATGATGGGATAACAAAGAGGAGGAGAGTTCACTCTTTGATCAATTTTTAGACAAACTTCTCTTTATAAGAGTAATAAATGATCAAGTGCCAACAGAAATAAAATGGTATGATGGCATCCTCACTTACCTTCTCACCTAAGAGATTTCATAAGATCTAGACTTTAGGAAGAAATAGCAGTTTCTTCATCAGGTAAAGTACTTCATGGAAATCAATGGACACATTTACAAGGCATGCATTGATGGCCTAGTTCATTAGTATGTTCCTAATATGGATCAACTACGCATTCTTTAGGATACTCATAAAGGCCCTTGCAAAGGCCACAATGTAGGGAGGCGCATGGCCATAAAAATCTTGATGGCAAGATACTATTGGCCTATAATCTTTAGGGATTCCTACTGGTTTTTTTGATCTTGTGAGCACTATCAAAGATATGGTGGAATAACTATGCATATGGAGGATCCTCAATAGTGGATTCAACCACTGGAGCCCTTTGACATATGGGGCATAGACTTCATGGATCCCATCACATCCATGTCCAATGGAAAGACATATATCATCATAACATTCAACTACTGCACCAACTGGGTTGAAGTAAGAGCTGTTACTAACTATACATCATCTACTGCTGCTAGATTTGTACAACATGTTGTAAATAGATTTGGGATGCCATGCACACTAATTTCTAACAATAGAACTCATTTTACAAATACCACTTTTAGAAAGTTAATGTAACACCTAAGGGTTGAACATAAAATAACAACACCCTATCATCCCAAAGCCAACAATCAAGCAGAGGTAACTAACCGGGAGATTACAAAGATCCTAACAAAGACCATAAGAAAATATAGAAGAGATTGGAGCACAAAAGTCAACAATGCTCTTTAGGCCTACTACTCAACATGGAAACTCCCTATTGGCTACTCTCCCTATGAGCTAGCGTATGGAAAACTTCCAATGCTCCTGATTCAATCTAAGGTCTGTACACTCTCAACAACTTGTGATCTAAATCTTGACTTGAGTCTAGCACAAAGATAAAGATTGATCAATCTTAATATGCTAGATGAGAATCAATTATTGGTCCTATCTTTAAATAAAGTGCACAAGGCATTCAACAAGCAGCGTCATAACCTAAGAATATAGAAAGTAAAACTTCAACTAGGAAATAAGGTTTTCTATTGGAATCCCACACATGTACCCCAGAAAATGAAGTTCCAAACATTATGGGAGGGATCCTATATAATTGATCAAATCTTTCCCTTTGGGGCCATGTTAATCTACAAACCCAAGAGCCCAAATAAAAAGTAGTTGGTCAATATTCAACAAGTGGAACCTTTCCTAGAACCAAGTTAAGCTAGTGCAACTACCACCTTAACAAATGGATAACCATGTTTAATTTTTTGCATCTCCTCCTTCCAACTTAGTTGTGGGGGAGATGGTCATCCATGCTAACCATCCATATGGCTTCTTAGTTTTTCTATTTTTTTTTTCCACGTTTTTTATTTTACAAGTTATTTATTTTACAAATTTTTGATTTTACAAGTTATTTTTTTATTTGACACCATTTTTTATTTTACACCATTGTTAGTACATTTGAATCTTTCTTGGATAATTTACACTTTCTTATATAATTTACTTTGTTTGGTTTGAGTATAACTTTTCATTATTTTTGTTGATAAAAGTGCCTTGTTGCCATAGGCCATAGTGCCCCTGTTGCTACGTACTAATGATGGTTTGTGCTTAATGTTCTGATTGTTAATGTTTGGTTTCTATTTTTGAATTTAAAATTTTTAGGAACTTAAAATTTTTGATGAGATCTCGTGCATTAAGGAAAAGAATGGGAGGGCTAAGAGAAATATTGTAAAAACTATAAAATAGAAAAAACTAGTAAACAAAATGTAATAGAAAGTTCATAGCATTGCACAACGTATGTTGTTACACAAAACATTTTCGGGGACTTGCACCCCTCATTAGTGTATTCAGGCAATGCAGCCAGGTAGCAAAAGTTGCAAAGGCAAGGGAATGAGCATGCCAATACATGTATGAATAAGGTCCCAACTTCTAAAATTAGAATAACCATCACCTTAATATTTTAGGGTACTTAAAATTTTAAGTAAGATCTCGTGTGGCTAATGAAAAGATGGAAAGATAGAGAGACACAAGAAAAATCAAGAGAAAGGCTCAAACATAAAAGCAAAGCGACTACATAGAACATTTATAGAAGTAATGCTTGTGGTTTGAGCAACAAGTGTATGAGAATTTATAGAGTCCCAACTTTCAAAATTAGAGTAACGGATATGTGCAATAATTAGAACAGACCCCACTCATTCAGGCTGTGATGGGGGTGGGACCATTGCACTTGAATTTGTTCTTGACAAGAAAAGAACGAAGCTTTCTAGGATTCCTCCAACATGCGATAACATCTGGAATGATGTTCTAGAGACTCGAATAATTTTGGCAAAGTCGAGAAAGTATAGGGTTTAGGAGGACCCTCAAGTTCAAGCATTTAGTGAAAGGACTAAAATCCAATTTGAAGATGAGATGGGTCTGTTTCCTATTTTGAACATCATGGCGTTGATGAAGCCATTTTAGAAGATGCTGTCTAGAGGAAGAAGGGACAAGGTTGAAGCAATAAGCTAAGAAGCGAGGAGGATATCCTTGAGCACGAAGTTGTCAAAATAGCTATTATCGAATCTGCTAAAGATCACCAAGGCAGGATTCTTTAATGAGGTATCGTTTGAGCTCAGCAATAATGAAATCTTTATTCTGATGGTGAGGATGCCAAGAGGAGAAAGGGATGTATTGATAAGAATTCAAGTGTTTTTTATAACACCTAGTAGAAAGAATACCAATGTTAACAAAGTTAGAACCCTTAAAGAAGGAAACATCCAAAATGTTTGCTGAGGAGCTAGATACCGAGGGAGTAATATTGATGGTGGGATAGAAAGACCCGTACTAATCAAGTAATTGGAAGAGGGAATCCTGTGAACCACTTTGAATGCCAAAGGCATCATCAATGTATCTTTTGAAGTAGAGAAAATGCTCAAAGCCTAGTGTAGAGAAAATTTGTTTCTCTAAGTGGCACAGAAATAGGCAAGCGTAGACAATGACAAAGTTGCTACCCATGGTGGTGCCTCGAATTTGTTTCTAGAAGATTGTATTAAACTCCAAGAAATGTTTTTGAAGGACTAGAGAGACAAGCTCTATGATGGCATTGATGTAGAAGACTTGCAAATCAAAAGGGTTATCTTGAAAATATAACTCAACCATAGCATGAAGAGCAGCAAGGCCATGATCCATGGGAATGCTAGGGTAGAGAGATTTTATATCAAAAGTGAAGAAGAACACATTTTAAGGTAGGACTCTGGAGTGGAGGTCACAGATCAAAGCTAACGAGTCTGAAAGATGATATGGTTGAGAACAGAGGATGGGGAAAAGCAAGTAGTGGAGCAGGCAGGAGGCAAGCTCAAGCAAATAGCCTGAATAGGAGTAGATGGGGTGACCAATGAGAATAAGTTTATAGATTTTTGGGATTAGGTAGAAAGTACAAGGTTTGAAAGCTAGGGTTTTCAAAAAGGATCCCTAAAAATAAGAAAGAACCTATGGAAAATGGTTGATCACAGAGAGAACCTGACGATGAAGGAAATCTCATGGAACGACGTCCACTCGCTGGTAGATGTCAGTATCTGACAATTGTGTAATAGCCTCTTGATAGTACCAAGAGGAGTCCAGAATGTAGATACCCAAATTTTTATTAGCAAGATGAATAACAATGATTCAATCTTTTTAGAGTTTGAAAAAGGCTCCAAGAGGACATCGAGGAAGTAGAGGCATGCAAGCAAAATCTAAAGAAGAAAGAACAGCCTTAAGAGATGAGAGACAATCCACAATAGATGTATCCAAATGTTGGCAAGCAGATTCCACTTACTTTGAAAATGTAACTTCATCTTAGCAAGATAAATTGCTTCAAGAAAAAGTGAAGAAGAAATATTTACCTCTTCTGATTTGTCTTTGAAGAAGTTGTGTAACCGAAGAAGTCTAGCAGAATTAGTGAACTCCTTGAGAATCGCACCACAATCTATGGGATTTCATCAAATGGACTACCATGGATAGATTTAGACCAAAATTTGTTGATCATAGTATTCTTGGGAGGATCTGCAAACCTCTAATGCTTTATAAGATCAAAGTCTAGGATTCTAGTGTATATCCTAATCTGTGCTGTACCTGGGAGCTCTTTTATAAGAAAAATGGCCTACATTGGGCACTCCCTAATTCTTGAATGGGCTAACCAGCTTAGGAATGAGGCCTACATTTGGGAGTAGCTGATTGTTGATGGTTACAACTAGGTTAGGAATGAGTTATGACATAGTTGACATGTCACAATGTTTACACTATCACAAACCAATGCTAAGAATTAGGCCTGTAGGCAAAACACATATGTGCCATCATTTTTACAACATATGTAAGGGACATCAAAGGAAGTAAAGTATCGTTGTGCATGCTTTGACTAACACATGCAAAACAAAAAAATCCTTCTCGCATGATAAGGGGAAGGGGGGAGTGTATTTTATCATCCTTCACGTCACGCACCATGTGCAGAGGAGCCAAAGAGTCACTGCAGGGGAGTCAAATTTGAAAAGTCAAAGAGCCAAAGAGTCATTGCAAGGGAGCTAAATCTCTATTCGATTGACATCCCCTAACTCTTGGGCTCCCCATTCGTCTCTTCATATTCCCTCACACACGTGCACCACATGTAGGGGAGCCAAAGAGTCACTGTAGGGGAGCTAAATCTCTATTTGAATGATGCCCCCGACCCTTAGGCTCCCCATTCATCTCTTCGTATTCCCTAACACGCATGCACCATGTGCAAGGAAGCTAAAGAGTCATTGCAGGGGAGCTAAATCTCTATTCGATTGACATCCCCTAACTCTTGGGCTCCCCATTCGTCTCTTCGTATTTCCTCACGTGCATGCACCATGTGCAGGGAAGCCAAAGAGTCATTGTACAAGAGCCAAATCTTTATTCAATTGATGCCACCCAACCCTTGGGCTCCCCATTCATCTCTTCGTATTCCCTCACATGTAGGCCTTGATGTGGGTAATAGTGAATATTTGTTATTGTAAATAGTGTGGTAATAATGAAGATGTGGGTAATAATGAATATTTATTATTATAAATGGTAGGTAATATTGAATATTTATTTTTATTATAAACGATAATGGTTACGATTATAGTAATAATGAATATTTTTTATTATAAACAATGGACAATAATGAATATTTATTATTAATAAAAATGGTGACATTTACGATCATGGTGATGATTATGGTGTGATGCAATATTTATAGATATTGAACTTAGGCATTATGTTACAAAATTAAGAGGTGCAATATTCTAATTTGTGCATTTTCAGAAACATGGATCTTGCTGCAATTAGTTTTAATAGAGAAGGCGAAGAACACTCTCTTCAAGATCAGCAACAACAATCATCTACTGCAACAAGCAGTGCAATTCATGAAGGTTGTGGTAGTGGCCATGCACGTGGGCATGGTCGAGGTAGAGGATGACCACGGATTATAGAAACTAAAAATCTAGAATCGATGACTATAGAGAAGAGAAGATGATTTCTAAAACAAGAAGCAAAATGACCTGAACGAGAACAACTAATTCTACGAAATTTAGGAGTATATAATTTATGCATTTTTTAATATTTCAAAACAAATATTTATCATAAGAAAATTTTCTCATTTTATTTACATACTTACATTGCATATATTTTTTTAGGCTGTGTCAACTTCAAATCCCCTCTCATCACTTGGAAATTCATCCAATGTAATACTAATAATGTAAATAATGAAGAAGAAATGCATGTTTGTGTTTGTCCATACTTAATTTGGTACATATTTTAATTCAAGTTTTAGTTTAAATTTTGAAACATTTTTTGCAGGACATTAGAAATGCATCTGTGCCTGTTAATGAAGTAACATATGTTGCAGAAATCACACACAAAGAAGAACAGTAATTTCAAAAGGATCAAGAACAACCACATTATAGTGAGAGTGAGTGTTGAAAGAGGCAACGTCAATATAAGGAAAATTCATTTCATCAAATAAATGAAGCTATAGATGTTACCAGTGCACCAACAATGAAAATGCCTTCTTTAGAACCTATTCAATCTTTCCTAAGATTGCAAAAGGCAAGTATAGAAATTGCTCAAATAATACATAATTTTAATACTGTAGTTAGAAGTTTTGCAAATCCACATTTCTGCAATGTATGCAACGAAATGTTTCTTGGCATATTATTAGATTCAACCAGAAGTAGAGGACCCACATGCAATAAGTGCATTAATGAAAATAAACATAATATTCTTGACAGTTTTGGTTGTAAAATCAAACGATTTTCTGTTGAAAATAACATGGATCCTAGTATCCAACCACCTATCCTAGGTTGTTTAACTGAGGTTGAAAAAATTGTAATTACAAAAATCAATCCCATTTTATAATATACACATGTAGTTGGTGGACAATTCAAGTATAAAGGTCACACAATTAGCTTTGCTCAAAATGTCACAGATTACTAAAAGACTTCCTCTTAGAATTAAAGATATCTCTTTCTTGATATTGAGAAGAGTAGATCAAATGGGCATCAATTATAATTTCATTGTCAACAAGAGATGGGTTTATGAAGCTTTGATTTTTAAGAAGGAAAATGATTCGTACTATCAAGATGTCGAGATCGATATGCATGCATTAGATGATGTTAATACCAGTGATGTTAACATTTTCCATAGCATTCCTTATATTCCATTATTAGAAAAGGATGGAGAAATGAGATTGCAGTTTCAAGGTCCTTTACTTCAGACAAATAAAGAAAACATTATCGGTCACACATCATCAATTGTACACTGTCTTGCAATTGTAAGAAAGAAAATTGATTAGATAAAAGCATGAATGCATAATCCATCATTTCAAGATTCAGATGTTGCTTAGTGGCCTTCCATGTTTGATTCTCTTATTAATGAGTTTAACATGATGGGGTTGTTTATGATGGCATTTCTAAGTCTTTTCCCTGAAGGAAAATGCGATTTTATTTAGCAAAGAGCTAAAGATGTCAAATTGCATGAATATGTAAAACATTTTACTCGCTACAAAGATGGTAGATTTGGAAGCCACAAGCAATTTAGGTAAATATTAATTCTCCATTTGTTTGTTATTATCATTATTCATAATGTTTTTTTATAACATTTAAGTAACAATGTGTGATTTATTTGTAAGTATTATATCTATAATATCATTAAAAGGAGATAGGCAATGGAATCTACCATTGTATTTTTTAAGAAAAATATTGTTGATGCACCCATAACTATTGAATAACTACGAGAATAATTGAATAATGCTACATCACATGTCATTGTTGATAATTTAATGCGATATGGTACATCCATTCATGGTACATCATCTTATTAAAAAAATGTAAAGTAGAACTAACTAACATGGTGAATCAATTGGGAACACCTACTATTTTTTTTACTCTGAGTGCAATAGATCTCTATTGGTCTTAGTTGCATAATCTAATTAAAGGAGCTCCACCTAAGAACTCATCTGAACTCAAACGTTGGAGGCAAAGTAATATCATAGAAAATCCACATATAGTTGCAGAGTTCATGCATCGTCATCACATTGCCTTTCTTAAAGCAGTTTTGATGAATGAGTTCCATGTTGTTGACTCTTGATCATGATATGAGTAGCAGCACCGCAGATCTCGACATGTGCATGGTTTCCTATAGATACAAGTTGCTCCAAAGGTAGATGAGCTCAACCATAATGATCTTCATGTCATGTGTAGGGCAAAGGAATTTTTTAATTCAATTACAAATGCATGGAATCCAAGATTTACAGCTAATGGACATTCAAATAATGTAAGTTCTCATTTATCTTTTCTATTTTTTACACAAATTTTTTTTGCTGACATTGCTTAAAATAGAGAGATATTAATTTCTCCATTGTTACTTCTTTCAATTTATCTTCCCACTTAGGCTTTACATGTAAATATGTTATGTCATCCATGTGAGTTGACTGTTGAACAATTACAATGTATGGATTTGAAAACTGATTATGCTGATTTGCTTAATGTTGTTTAAATACATACTATATGTAAACCCAATGTATGCTTACGAAAACGTAATGAAAAAGAAGTTTGCAAGTGCCACTTTGTAATCAAAATGTTGTATCATTACTATTTCCTTGCCATTGCATTCATTTTTATTAGCAAGTAAACTTTAATTTATCATGGGAAAAAATATATAAATATTCAACTTTTGTATTTTTCAATTCTAGGTACGATGTTCCTTTGTCGTTATCTTTAGAATCAACTCTTCAGAGGGATCTAGAAAATAATAATGAGATTACTTATGTTCCTCAAAGAAACGATTCAAGCCTTAATGTTTATAACAGAATGATGCTTCAGACATGGTGGGCAAATATAGATTTTCAACCAGTAACGTCATGATATGTTGTTATAAAATATATCACAAAACATGCAGATAAAATAAAAAAGAAATCACAATCTTTTCATGACACGTTATTACAAATTTCTAAGTTAAGGGATACTCATAAAGATGCTCTATCACTCCATAGAAGGTCTGTTACATGTTGTATGAGCTTACTTTGGTAAACTGTAGTCATGTTTTCTGCACACTCAATGTTTCTAAAGAGGTGTATAAAAAAGTTCAAATTAATTCAAATGAAAATGATGAAGCTAAAAATTACACAGCTCTTATTAATATGTATCAGAAATGTTCACTTTTGATGGAGAGTGTCTCATTGTTGTAGGCTTTTAAGGAGTACAATTGCAACATGAACAATAAGTCTAACCAAAATTGGAATCCACGTCACCCATAGCCAGATACTATTATCAAATATTATCCCAAGTTTTTCATCCCACCAAAGCAAGAAGAAAAAAAATGAATTAAATACTATTGGGCTATGTTGTTGTTACATTATTTGTTTAAAGATGTGAAATAAGATCTTGGTTCTAATGATAAGANCTTTGGTGGGATGAAAAACTTGGGATAATATTTGATAATAGTATCTGGCTATGGGTGACGTGGATTCCAATTTTGGTTAGACTTATTGTTCATGTTGCAATTGTACTCCTTAAAAGCCTACAACAATGAGACACTCTCCATCAAAAGTGAACATTTCTGATACATATTAATAAGAGCTGTGTAATTTTTAGCTTCATCATTTTCATTTGAATTAATTTGAACTTTTTTATACACCTCTTTAGAAACATTGAGTGTGCAGAAAACATGACTACAGTTTACCAAAGTAAGCTCATACAACATGTAACAGACCTTCTATGGAGTGATAGAGCATCTTTNTTATTGATCATGACTACAATGCCTACGATAAAGCAAAAGAAGTGCTACAATTTTTCATAGTCAACAAATGAAGTTGTTTCCCCTTTAAGAATGATTACCCACAGAACAACTGGTATGGAAAAGTCATTTCTCATAGGCGTGCTTCCTAATGCTTTCATGAAATACTACCATGAAAAACATAATGTTTTACTTATAATGGCACCCACAGGAGCTGCAGCATTTAACATTAATGCAACAACCATTCATCCCAGTTTGAACATTGCAATAGGTGCCTACAAAGAACTCTCTTCATTTGCAAGTATAAGTATATAACATTGACTATCACAGGTAAGATATATAATAATTGATGAAATGAGTTTTGTGGGAGTAAGATTATTACAAAGCATTGATAGACGACTAAGAGAATTTTTTCCAGAACATCACAATGAAGTTTTTGGAGGAAGATCAGTTATATTAATAGGTGATTTTGGTTAGCTTCTTCCTGTGCTTGATGTTGTGCCTTATGCATCCAAAAATCCAGATATTATAGGAGTTTGGAAATCATTTGATACATTTATTGTTTTAACTACAATTTTTCATCAATATAGAAATGATCCTTAACAACAAAGATTCAGGAAAGTATTGATGCATATTAGAGAAAGAAAAAACCATGATGAAGATTAGAATTTCTTGGCTACTCAAATGAATCTTCCATCCACTTCGAGTGGATTAGATGATTTTGAAGAATTAAAGGATAAAGTCTAATCACACAATAAGAAGATGTTGCAAACAATGTAGAGACCTGTTGCATTGTGTGTAGCAGATAGAGATCCCTGTGGATTTAGAATCTTAGATGATGACAGTGATGATATGGAGTGATCTCTACTTATATGTGAAGGTGTGAGGGTAATGCTCACAGTTAACCTTTGGCCTGAAGTAGGATTGATGAATGGTACACTTGGCACAATTCACAGTATTATGTATCTTGAAGGTAAATAGCTACCTACATTACCATCATACGTTATTGTTGATTTTGACTCCTACATTAGATGTGCCTTTGATAATGGTA
Source organism: Gnetum montanum (assembly GCA_015680685.1). NCBI lineage: Eukaryota > Viridiplantae > Streptophyta > Gnetopsida > Gnetales > Gnetaceae > Gnetum > Gnetum montanum. The sequence continues at coordinate 227,835 of MNCI01011808.1, read as the reverse complement.
ATCCTCATCATGTGCCAATTATACCTATTATCTCAAGATCATCTCATCAGTTACCATTACGGTTAGCATGGGCCATGACTATTCATAAATCTCAAGGAATGACACTAGATAAGGCTACTATTGACACTGGTTTAAGAGAAGTTATGGGTCTAATGTTTGTTGCATTATATAGAGTCAAGACCATTGATTCTTTGAAGATTTATCCTCCTTTCTCTATGCAAAGATACAAAAAGATTTCAGATGCTAAACATCTACAAAGTAGAATTTCATAGGAAGTTTCTTTTGCTCAATTAGAGGATTAGGCATATTAAGTTCATAGTTATTGTATTTTTCCTTTTGCTCAATCTTATTATACAACTCTGTAATATTTGTTGCAATAATTGTGCAATGTATTCCTTCATTAACATATACAAAATATATAAACTTTTATTTTAACCAATTTATGTTTACCAGTATATATTATTCAGAATGCAAATACTGATGATAATTTAAAAAATAAAAAAATTAATTAAATTCTACTCATAGCCCACAAAATTGCTCCACTAGCTTAGATATATATATATATATATATATATATATATATATGGCCGAGATGATTTTAAAAAAAATGATGTTAACCAAGCTCAACTACTAGATGAGGTAACAAGATAACTAAAAACAGAATCACTCATCCCTCCTCTATTTCTCTACCACTTACCTGATTTAGTTTTACCCCCTCGATCAAGTTTGCTCTTTCTTTGTTTATTCATGGCATTTTTGAGCATTATTTATACAAGAGATTTATTTCGACAAACATTTTTGTGCCATGCCATAGGCGATGTCATTGGCATAGCCAAGTAGCAAAATGATGGATGCTTTTTCGACAATTTTGTGCTTAAAATTTTTATGATAATATCATGCAACTTGGCAAAGGAATAGTAATGCAGCAAAGGAGAAAACTAAAAACTGGAACTGAAAAATTGAAAATAGAAAGGCTCATCGCATTACTCTACACAAAACATTTTCAGGGACTTTCACCCTTCTTCAGTGTGCTAAGGCAATGCGACCAAGTAGTCGAAGCTACAAAGGCAAGGGATGAGCATGCCAATACAATTAATAAATAGGCTCCCAACTTACAAATAGGAAAAGTTAATAATAATAACTAAAAAATAGGACAGGCCGCACTCGTGCTGGCCGAATGGGGGTGGAAGGCAGTATTAGCATTAGTTACAAATAATTTTTTAGAAACGATTTGTCAAAAAAGTTGAATCTTTTGGTAGAGCCGACAAAGTATAGGGTTTAGAAATGTCCTTATGTTTGTTCAGTGGACATGAGGGGTCTGACCACTATACTATGACAAGATCGTAGGCGACTGTTAGCAGTAGAAAGGAATGAAGGCCATCAGCAGTAGTAGTGGTAACAGTGATGATGGCAGCGATGACACAATGGCAACAGTAGCATGGCAACGTAATCAATAGCACAGCGGTGGCGGTGGCGATGACACGACGACGGTAGTAGCGGCAACGTTAACAACGGCAGCGGCAACTGCGATGGAAACTAACAATGGTGGAAGCAAGTGCTACAATGATGCTAAAGGAGAGTTGTAAAGGACATGGTAATACTAAAGAAGAGTAGTATCGAAGACCATAACCAAAGGATCCTCATAAGCCAGGAAATTTTCCAAGACATGGGACTAATAGATGTAGCATCATATCATGGTCCACGATGTATAGCAACAAGAATCAACCATGATGAACTTGTAAGAAAATCTCTAACCAAAAACAACAAAATGAAATTGGTTAGAATCCAGAAGCAGCAATTGGTGGTTGGTGTGCAAAGTTCAACCTTTTCAAGGTAGCAAGATAGAGAGAGATTTTTGAAACTTAAAATTTTTGTCATGATCTTGTGTAGCTTGGCAAAGGGACAATAATGTAGTAAAGGAGAAAACTAAAAACTAGAACTAAAAAATTGAAAATAGAAAGGCTCATTGCATTACTCTACAGAAAATGTTTTCAGGGACTTTCACTCCTCTTCAATGTGCTAAGGCAATGCGGCTAGGCAGTCAAAGCTGCAAAGGCAAGGGATGAGCATGCCAATACAATCAATAAATAGGCTCCCAACTTAAAAATAGGGAAAGATAATAATAACAACTAAAAAATAGCAATGCTGAAAAAGCACCTACGATTTTAAGCACCCTAAAATTTTAAGTACCCTAAAATTTTAAAATCTTAAGTGCCCTAAAATTTTAAGAACCCTAAAATTTTAACTTGTAACATTAGACAAGCATTGCTTCTGTAAACATACTAAAGAGGGATGAGATTCCCCAAAAACATTTTATGTAGTTGCTTTGCTTTTATGTTTGAGCCTTTCTCTTGATTTGTCGTTGTTCTCTCTGTCTTTCCATCTTTTCTTCACCTGCATGAGATCTTACTTAAAATTTTAAGTACCCTAAAATTTTAGTGCCCCTGTTGTTATGTACTAATGATGGTTTTTGCTTAATGTTTTGATTGTCAATGTCAAGTTTCTATTTTTGAATTTTGATATCTAATAACTATGACATAGGTTATTTTTCATGGAATAGGAAGTGAGTCCACATCATCCACCCATCCAACAAACTCTATAGTATTCCTCGTTGTAGAAGTTTAAGGTCCCTTTTATTAAAAAAAAAATTTTAATTAATTAATGACCTTGGTAGTTTCTAGAATTACAAAGGATTCAAAGGTTTGTACATGGTGTGACTTCAAGAAAACTCAATACTCAGTGTACTCTTCTACTTGCTTGATTGCATGTGTTTTCTCATGGACTTCTTACTATTCCATTCCAACCACTAAGAGGAAGTTAAATAAAGGCTTTGCATGGTGTGGTTCCCATCCAAAAGAAAAGAAAAAAAATAAAGATACAAAAAAAATAAAAAGCAAAAAGAAAAAAAAAAAACATGATACGAATTTGAAACACATCCCTTAGACAAGTAAACAAGCTACAAGCACTAGTTATGGGACTAGAAAGACATGTTACCCATGCCTAAAGGTCCCCTTTAACTAAGGCCCTCTCTCACTTCCTACTTTTCTTTTCTTCTCTTTATGGAATGGTGATTGTTTTATGGGAGCACTCTTGTGTCTCAAGGGAATAGATTGGTCTTGGAGTGATGATGTGAAGTCACTTAAAGAGGATGGTTTTTGTCTAGACTAAGGATGGATCTTCTCAGGTCATTTTAAACTCAAAACTCCATAAAGGACTTCTTATGACCTTAATTCAGTATTCCATTCCACCATCTTTGTCATCCATCTATGCTACCACAACTCACCTCATTGCCAGTTTCTATGTTATGCTTAATGTCTTAGTTTGATGTGTTGGAATTCTTGGATAGATTCTTATGGGTTGGTCCTTAACTTTTTATGACTGTTAAATCAATTGTGGGGCACATAGACTCTGTAGTTGAGGTTATGTAAGGGACAAAAGGCCATGTACTTGCTATGGGAAGGATCCACTTGCATATATAGTTAAGTTCCTTACCTTAGACATTGCTACAATCCTATCTTTCAGATATTCCATTATGTATTTCACTTTATGCTTCTTAAAACTTTCATTAAATTCATTTTCTAAAACATTTTCTCAATTTTCTAAATTTTTTGAGCTTTAAAACCCTCTTCTACTATTCTAATTATGTTCATAGCCTTTTGGGCTTCCATTTGACCTCAATTTCACTTAAAATTTCCTTGTATTTTGGAAGCTTGACCAAGTCGATAGTGGTCAACAACCACGTCAACTAGGCCTAGTCAACATAGTTGACCTCATCAACTAGGCCTTGTCAACTAGGCCTAATCAACGTAAGCCAAAAACTCTATAAATACTACTGAGACTTTGTAAATTTTTTACATTTACTTCATAACATGAGGGGAGTTTTTTCCATTTTTCAGAGCCCATAACTTGTCAGCTATTTGTCCGAATCACTCTGTTCTTTGATCTTGTAGCTACTAGATGTAAGCTTTTGATCATGTGGACCACAAACCTTAATGTTTCTGATGAAATTTTTCAAAAAAATTTCTAACTTCCCCAAAGGGAATAATGAATACAACAATATGAAACCATTAATTCTTAAGAGTCAACCCTTGCAATATCTTCTAGAATAACTTATCAACATTAAAATACAAATAAAATAATGATTAAAATGGATTAAACTGGCCATAATCATAACTCAACCAAGTGTAGTTGTCCAAAGGAAAGAAGGAATTCCAATTGTTTCATGTTACACAATAATTGTTAACTTATGGTCATGTTGCGATTACAAATTTTGCTAAAACTAAAATGACTATAGGAGGGAGGACCATTGCAATCAAGGGAGAAATGACCTAGGACTAAAAGGGGCTAACAAGAATAGCCCCAGGAACAACTAGAAGGAACCCATGCAATAGGACCTCTTCGAGAAAAGCCCAAAGTAGAATCTATTCGATAGATTCTCGAAGAAGAAATTGAAACAGAATAATTGTAGCATGGGAAAGAACCAGGACCCATACCAAAGCTAGAAGTCACACTAATACAAGCCTACCTCAACACCATCTAGCTCCGTGAAATCCAATGCTCAATTCTCTAGGAACTAAACTTCGGGCCATTTCTAGAACATGCTCTAGTAGAAGTGAGAAGACAATTGCAAACCTCTCCCATGTGGCCAATCATCACTTCTAGTGGGGAGTGGTACATGGGAGAGACATACCTCTTCTGGAACAATAGAAGGGCAAGCTCTATAGTGAAGATCAAGGACATTCAGGTGTCCTACTAAGTGGATGTTATTGCACAAGTTCTTAGGTTGCTTGACACAAGGATACAATTGGTAGACTTGTCAACACAAGCTTACCCTATGGCCAAAACAGAGTGGACCCAACAGTGTTATGGGGTCGACTGTAAGGAATTCAGCATGCTCACACTAGCAAAATGCATATACTTGAAGATAGTAGCCTGTCACCTAAATCCAATAATGAGGCCTAGCAAGGTGATAGGCTTTTCCACCTAAGCATGCATCCCTCTAAGAGAGAGATTTCTGGTGAACCTTCCATAATTAATCTATTTAGAGATTGAGAAGAACTTTAAAGAAAACAAACATGAAAGAAAAACCCTACCTTTTCCATGTCTCAATTAGAAAATTTGTAAAAGGGTAGGGATCATTTGTTATGCAAATGATATAATCAAGCATACTTCCATTGCCTCATGGTCTAAAATGATGAAGGATAAGACACCTACTGTGTCTAAAGAAGGGGAGTAGCAGCCACCACCTCTACTACCTACTTAAGAAACAACATCAAAGGCCCATGTAACCATTAAATGCTTATTTGAAATCTAAGAGTAACTCTTGCATGAGTAGGACCAATGTGCAGGAATGAGTGGTGCAAACCCATCTATACATTGATCCATGATGAGTCACCTTAATGAGGTGGCTCAAACAATTAGCTAGATGGAAAGAGGTGGACCAATATTATCTGCCCAACGAACACAATTTCCTATGAGATTAAATCCCAGTGCTTGAGAGGTGACGATGTTTTTATCTCAACACCATTTATTACCAAAACTCTCTAGGAATGTCACCTCCTTTTTGGTGCACTTGGAAGAGGGTGAGGGATAACTGTATTGGTGATGCAACACCAAGGGCAAGACACCGTTGCTAAAGTTGTTGCTAACTGAATCATAGAAGCACTTAACACACTTGCGACATCTATACCAAACATATCTACACTTTAAGATATGCAGATATCTATAATCATGATCAGTGAAAGATTGAGTGTAGCCTAGCATGAAGAGTTACTAGATCGACTAGTGGGGACCAGGCAACCAATTCTAGATTTCTTAGATTTTCAAAATAACATTACTATGACCAATCATAGCTACAACAACCAAAGGGGAAATGCATCATCTTGGAAGGGTAACTTGAAATAGCTTAAGCACAAAACCAATGCTTGGTCACAAAAGTTGCTGAATTATGTGCCGATTTTACTGATCCTTTGCATCTAGCCCCACAGTAACTAAAGATGAAGCTTTTTGGCAACTTTAGGAATGATTAAAATAGGCTAAGAAGAAAATGGTGATGGCTATTGATGAGACGCGGTTTGCATCAGCCGCGATACCGCGTACGCGATATTGTAGCTGATGCGATATCGCATCCCCCGCGATATCGCGTACGCGATATCGCAGTCAGCCGCAATTTCTATAAATAAGAGGTGGCTCTCCCTTATTCGGGGATCCCATTTTTAGTGTAGCGAAGCTCTGGCAGTTTGATCCCTCCAGAGTTAGAATTTTTCCATGCCTGCCCGCAGTGTGGTGAATGTGATTGTACAGTGTCTTTATTGGAGTGTGCCGTACTTGGACACGCACATGACCGGCAATAAAGATCGAGATTACTTCATCATTGCAGCATTCACTTAGTTTATTTATTTGTTATTTATTTAATGTTATTTATTGCTTTCATAGCGTGATGTGAGTACGACTTAGCTACGAGCATCTACGGGTGTGTACGGCTAGTTAGGGAATCGGTTGCTCATCGCGATTAGTCTCTCAACCCTAAACTCTTAGAAGCGGTTTGAGTACAACTTGATTACGAGCATTTAAGTGTGACTGCTTGGTAGCCCAGTGGTGTAGCTAGGGGGATCTACGCTTGGTAACCCAGTGGCGTATTTGGGGTCTGCGCTTGGTAATCCCAGTGGCATACCTAGGCCTATGCTTGGTAGTCCCAATGGCAGTCGTGCACGAAGTCCAAGATGTGTACGGTTGATCAAGGAATCGATTTCTCATCGCACTTAGGCTAGATTAGATTTCCTTAACCTTTTCCTCTTAGCTTAGAATTAGTTAATATTATTTTCCATTACCTTCAGGAGTAGCATAGATTAGAAACACATCATACACCTCATCTAGACTAAACCATACCTGACATATGCAAAACTAGTCTAGATGGGAAGACAGTGAACTGCGACCTAAGGCTAACTATCTAGATACCACAACTAGTCCATCTGTGGAGTTCAACCGGATCGTGCGTGCGATGCTCGTTTCATATGGTTGAGTGTAGGGGTACCTCGTCACTCATCATTGGCGCCGTTGCCGGGGATGGTGCTAGTTATCTAGATTAGTTAAATCATACAAGGTCACTGTAAAGAACTTAACGATATATCTCTTAAAAAGAAGAATTATAAAAAGTCACAACAATGTCTCTCCAACAAGATGATAATAACACCACACTTAGTAAAGAAGTTCATTGGAGAACCAATGAGTTATATGACGATGAAGATTGGAGTATACAATCTGAAGTGGGAGTTTCCTATAAGAATGAACAAAAACAACGTCATCGTAACACACGAAAGCATAACTTACCTGATGACGATGAACCCCCACTGGCCACTACAAGCTTCATGCAAATACAAGAGGCCATTCGAATCTCACGTAGGCATCGTAAAGAGAGCCGACTACCCAGGCTCGATTTAAACAACTTTCCTACATTTTCAGGAGGCTATGACTTAGATCCGCATCAACATTTACTAGCCTTCTACGATGCCTGCACATGGAATAACATTGATAACAGTTGGCAAAAACTAAAGCTCTTTCCTATGACACTCATTGACCAAGCTAAAGTATGGTATAGATCGTTAAAACCAAACTCGATACAACGCTGGCCAACAATGGTAGAAGTCTTTAACGAAAAATATCAAACCTACGCAAGAGTGTTAGCCTTGAGGAAACAAATCCAAGGATGGAAACAAGCAAAACATGAACCCTTGGACATGGCCTTAGAAATATATTACTCACTGTTAAACAACTGTCCAGGCCATGGGTTTTCCAAGGAAAGGCTAATGTATCACATCATTGATGGGCTACGTAATGAAACCAAAGAGACCTTAGGAATGTATGCCCGAGGTCAACTATACAACCTACGAACCCATCAAATCCAAGAGCTTATTAAGTGGGTAGCAAAAGAAGAAGAAGAATTAGCTACATGGGAGAGTGTTGAAAAACATCAACGGGACCAAAATATTAACTCAACAAAGGTCCATGATCATAATAAGGAGAGATCAACAAATCTCAAGGTGGAAACATCACCTTTGCCAATACAGCAATCATTAGAAGAAGCCGAGGCAAAGATCAATAAGATGTTGGAATGGATGAATCAAAAGTGTGGAGAATATATCAACATCATTGGAGATAGAGTTTTCACAACCCAAGAAGCAGGCCAAAATAATAGACATTCGGAGAAAAGGAATGAAGGGAATAAGTTCTCAACTGCCAATCATACATATGAATGTAACATATGCCTGTACGATCACCCCAAAGGCCAATGCCCAATACTGTTACATCTACATGAGCATTGGGGAAACACGTTACATCCAGAGTTCGTACAGAGATACTGTGTTATACCACAGTGGCAACAATCCCAGTCGTGAGGGAATCCACCCTTAGACTGGAGGCACCCTTCACATTTTCCGAACCCAAATTCTTATAACGTTCAACATCCTGTTTCTTCAACTGGGCCACCACACTTTATCTCACCACAATACCATTCTTCACAATACTATAAACCCATACCTCCAACACAACCACCACCTTATGCACCTTACATTCCTCCTAACTTTCAACATTCTTATCCTTTCCCTCCTTCCACAATGCCACCAACTATTCCTAAGGTGTTTGTACCACCGCAACCCACGAACAACACTTGTGTTGCTGCTACTAACTACAGTGAAGAGCCTCCTCAACATCAAAGACGTCCTTTCTTTAAACACGGCCGTAGGAAAGGACAACATAATTCTGAGGCCACTACACCTTCCAACCCATTACAAGTTCAACAATCTGGTGCATCCTTACCTTCGAACCCAGCGCCTCATGTACCTTCATCAGGGCCACCAACTTACACTCAAACAACCATAAGGCCCAATGAACACAACCATGGGAGGCATCAGCCCAATCCTTGCATACCATCTAACGGTCCTAACCATCATAGTGGGTCAACTCGTTATCCGGGAACTACATCGTATGAAGTGCCCCACTGTGTTTATTACAAAGTGCGTAAAATCCAAGGGGATAAGTTTGGATCGGTGTCAATAATTCCAATATGCAAGGATCCTCATTCTTCATTTGTTAATCCTTGCCATACTCAACCGTTTAGTTATGGGGGATATCCCCCATTTCAGTAACAAGCAGGATTAATAAATGTTTTTAATTTTCTTTAATTTTGCAATTTTTTATTTTCCAGTTTTTCATCTTTTAACTTTTTTGTTTTATCTTTTTGTGTGTGTTTGTATTTTCATGTTTTTGTAAGTAATCTCATCTACGAATAAAACACCCATGTGGATCGTTGGTTGAGATGTGTTTTATGTTATTAAGTCATGAGTGATCAATTATTTGAAACAATGAGCCCACTACACTCACTCATCCACTCTATAAATAAAGAGGTTCTGTTCGAGGGTACAGTGATATTCTTGAGATTTCTAAAAAATTAAAATTAATTTTGTGTTATTGTACCCAGAATGAAGAAGGACGGACCAAGAGGGAATGATTAGGGTGTGACATCAAGGGGACTTGTGGATTCTCTTTGATGTCAACTGTGGGTGTTATCATGCAACTTGGTTGTACTAAGATCCTTGTAGATCTAATGAAAAATGGGAGTAAGAGTAATCAAAAGGGCACTCGACAATCAAAATCTGTTCTAGGGGGTCCCACTGGAAAGATATGCACCCATGCCTGAAGGTTGGCGGCTTCTCTAGATTAAGTAAAGTGAAAAAAAAAGAAGAGAAGAAAGAGAAAAGAAAAAGGAAGTGTCATAAAATAAAAATCACTCCTCTCTTGTACTAAACGCCAAGTGATCATACGCCTTGTTGTTATGGTACTCTCATAGTTGTTCATCATGGGATGAAACAATGCGATGTCACTGTTTAGAAGGATGGACTTGGTCCTGATCTTGGAACGATGGGTTAATGACACATTAACCATGCTTTACACGCAGGATTCATTGTGCCCTGAGTCAGATCCCTCATGTCCCGATCTCTATGATCCCTTTCTCTACTCAATCTCATCTTACTGTTCGTGTAACTGTAGCTCGTGTCTTGTGTAGCATAGAATTTTCATCTCATTTCGGTGATATTTACATGTGTGCGTTTTGTAGAGTTAGTGCAGATTACAATTAACCCTTCTAGTGCCCACGGACACTTTAAGTGTGATTACACAAGGGCATAATAGGTTGAAACCTACTTTGGGGAGGACCCACTTGTGTAATTTTGTTGTAATCTTCCTTAATTCTCTCGCTTAAACATGCAATTTTTGACCCTCAGCTTAACTTTTCATAAATGTCTTTCCCATTTATTAACCCTCTAAACTTTAATGTTCCAATATTCCATTACATTCCCTTTTCTTCATAACCGCCAAAGTTTTAATTGTTAAAATTCACACCTTTATCATCCAACGTGCCTCTCGAATTTATGTAATTACCCTTGAATACATTAATCCTTTCCAATGTCCTCACTTTACACATTAATTTCACGAAAAATCATTAAAAATTTGGTTTCTTTCAGGTGTCTCATTGCAGTTGGTCCGAGATATCGCGTA
>MNCI01011808.1:94260-190297 GCA_015680685.1 Gnetum montanum | reverse complement strand
GATGTTGTTTGCATTTATGCTCATAGGAGACCCCCACATCAGATTGAGTACTCCAAACTTCATCTTCATCATTATACAATTCGTTGGTTCTCTAATGAATTGCCTTACTAGTTGTTTTGTTGTCATAGTCTTATGAGAGAAACATTGTTGTGAACCTTGTGTGACTTAATTGAAATTAATTTCTTTTCTAAGAGATATATCGTGAATACTTTGTTACAGCGATATTGTATAATATAACTAATCTAGATAACTAGCACCATTCCCGACAATGACACCAATGATGAGTGACGAGGTACCCCTACACTCAACCATACGAATATGAGTGTTTCACACATGATCCAGTCAAACTCCGCAGACAGGCTAGTTGTGGTATCTAGATAGTTACTCATTGATCGCAGTTTGTTCTCTTCCCACCTGGACTAGTATTTTCTTTGTCACATATGGTTTAGTCTAGAGTGAGGTGTATGATGTGGTCCTAAACTAGTGCTACTCCTAGTGGCAATGGAAAGTAACTTTGTTTTAACTAAGAGGGAAAGGGTGAAGAGAGTCTAAGCTAGCCTAAGTGTGATGAGCATCCGTTCCTTAATCATCTATACACATCTTGGACCTCGTTCATGACTGCCACTAGGATTACCAAGCGCATGGCCTAGGTACACTACTGGGATACCAAGTACTCACACTTGAATACTCATGATTAAGTCATATTCATTCAGCGTTTAAGGAGTTTAGGGTGAAGAGATATTAACTACGAAAGCAATAAATAACAATAACAATTAAATAATTAAACTAAGTGAATGCTACAATGAAGAGGTAATCTCGATCTTTATTTCCAGTCATGTGCATGTCCAAGTATGTCACACTCAAATAAAGGTGTCATACAATTACAATCATCACACTGTGGGCATGCACTGGGGGAAAGGATTGAGGAGAACTAAAAATGAACTAACTTCTATCTACTAACTAAAAACTAACTAACTCCCTAACTCCTTGCACCTACATGTGTATTTATAGGTCCACACAAGAGTCACAATATCATGTATCTAATATCGCTTCTTAGGTCACAATATCATGTACCCAATATTAGGGGTTTGATATCGAAGCCTATTGAATCATGATTCATCATAGTTCCAAGGACCAATAGCAACCTTCTACTTTCCTGATGAGTGTTCTTAGGAATAGTTTTAACTTTTTCCGGTCATTGTCCATGTTCTGCAACGCACATGCATCATGAAAGGCTTGCAAGTGATTTTGTGGATCTAAATTGTACTCCTCTTCAATCTTGGTAATATTATTCATATCTAACCATTTGATTTGGCTATCCTTCATGTGCCTGGTGGGTATCCTAATAGCCTCTACAATGTTCAACATGTTCATAGTAGCCAGCAAGGGCTCATCATAATCATAGCGATCTCTATGATCCTTATCATGGACATGATGCCTATGATGAGTCCTATTGTTCCTCCTTTCTTTGCAATGATTATCTCCCCATTGCTCATGCCCATAGTCTTTATCATTTCAATGGAATTTTGCAATCATCCCTATCCTACCGCTAACCTCCATCATGATTTCTATCACCTCTATGACTCCAATTGAAGTTGGAGAACCAATACCAAAGTGGAGCCTACTACTCCCTCTTCTTCGATCCTTACCCTAATCATCAGGTTTATCTTTTTATTAATGTTTATCATTGCTCTTGCCTTGGCTAGCCCCTTTTGAGGTCCCTTGATCTTGAGATCCACTTTTCCAAAAACCAAGGTTGTTTACAATGGAGTGCAAATGTTAGTTAAGGGTCTCCTCATCAAAAAGAGGAGGAGAGTCTATGTATTAGGAGGTCCTCTAAAAGAAGTCCTTGCCTTCTTTATGTGTATGGAGGAAAAAATGGGTAGGGTATTGCTTGCCTTTTAAGTCCTCATATCTAGCTTCCATTTGCTAATCTTTCTTCTTTTATGCTCCTTTGAGATGATAATCCCAATAAGCATGGTCCTAAACTTCATATTCTACATTGAGTCCTATAATGCCCAGCTTGATAAGATTACTTAATAGCATTGAAGGAATAGATCAGTCGGGAAACAACATGATGTTATCTTCCATGTTTCTCCACCATAGTTGCTTGTCCTGGTGTAAGATGAAGATGAAGTCTAGAGTGTAGGCATCTAGATGAGTGTAGACCACATTGAATTATTAAGGCATTTGCATCTTGTGGCCTTCCTATTTTGGATTGGATTCACCCATTAACAATGGTGGAGAGACTTCCCTGTGAGAAGAAGCCATATTAGTGACTTAGAAAAATAGTGTGCTTGTGTTATTTTCTTTATCTTTAATGATGTTAGTGTTATATTCTTTTTACAATGTCAATAAATGATTTCACTATCTCTTCTAGGTAGTGCACTTAGTTAACTAAAGTCCTTAACAATGGTGCCAATGATGAGCAATGAGTAGTTCCTACACCCAACCATATGAATCACAAGTGTTCATTAGTGATCCAATTGAATTCCATGGACTTTATCTCTTCAAGTGACAATAGTAAAGATAGTGACCTAAGGATGTGATCTTTGTCTTCTTGTCTTTGCTTGTGTAGGTGCAAGTGTATGGTTAAGCAAGAGCCAAGGCACATGATTTGTATTAATTTTTATATTTTATTCAAATTATCCTAAGTGTGAAATAAAGTAATTAATTATGTACTAATCTAAGTAACTATCTAATGCCTTAGTCTATTTCCTAACATAAGTATCCAGGCCCACCTTCCATACACATCATGAACTCATTATGATGCTACTCAGTTACCAAGTGTTAGGCTACTGGGTGTACCAAGTGATAACACTACTAAGATTACCAAGTGTTAATGGTATGCTCAAGGTCGTCGTACTTATGTATAGTACTTAAGCGTATTAATTAATCAATTAATTAAGAACATGAATTTAAAGTTCATGAATAGTAAAGTGCATAAAAGTAAACATTGAGCTATTCCAAGTGCTACAAGGTATTTCAAGAATCTCATCTTTATTGCTATCACACCATGGTGTCTAGGTACATTGGTGCTTGAATAAGGATCCATACAATCCTTGAACCCCTACTACGAGCACTTAGAAAATATTCTAACTCTAATGAAATGAAACTACAAGAACTTCATTACAATACTGATCCAATAGTGCCATAAATGCAGTAGGTACATGCATTTATATAGGCAAAGACAGATGCTATGTCGATGCATCAACTCATGCTTCAATGCATGCTTGTCACCGTAACCCAACTTTGCAATTCATCAAGTTTAAAAGGTCTCACTATCATCAATCTACTTGTCAATCACCTATCCTACACACTAAAGATCCTATACATCATAGACTACATTCAACCATAGTAGAAACTCTTAGAAGAGATGGAATGGATTCTAGAACAATGAGGAACCAAAGGCCTAAAGCTTCCAGCTAATTAAGACAACAAAAGAAATTAATGTCAATATTTCAAAAGATCCCATGCTTCTTAGAACTCAAAATGGAAACATAAAAATTTTCATATTGACTCAAATAGTAAGTAATTGGATTAAATAAGATATGCTCCCTAAGAAAAGAATAAATTTAGGAGTTCCTTTAATCTACCTCAAACTAGTGAGAATTGTACCATGCAAAGCTCTTTTATATTCAAGTTTTGAAGTCAACCTTATATCACAAGATATGTACAAGGCCTAAAATTTGCCACTCCTAAAGAAGTACAACATCATAGTAAAGCTTGTGGATGAATCCATTATAGTCTCACATGGACAACTACCTTTAGTGAGTGGTTATATATTATAGATTTTCTAGTCATGCATGTGGGGCATAACAAAGGAAAATTTCCAATCATTATGGAAAGAGCATGGCTTAGTACTATTAAGTTAAACTAGGAATTTAAGACTTTTCCTTGGAAAATTCCAAGGAGGATGAACATGAAGACATACAACGTTAAAGAGTTTCATGTATCATGTATAATGATACAGGGTGCAATTGCATGTAGAAAGTCTATATAGTTAAATAATGAAACTCACAACTTGCCAAATTTATACAATAGATATGTGTATGCAAAAATCCTTGCACACAATAGCCATAAAGCAAGATGATACTCATTGGCTCACAACTGAAAAAGAGTGGCAATCAAAAATATGCATAGAATTGGTTGAAAAAAGCATAAGTGTCTACATGAAGGAAATGAAGCAAATACAAAGACAACTTTCCCATATAGGATATTAAGAGCAAGAAAACATGGATGCATAAAGTTATAAATCCTATATAAAATTGAGCCAAAGTCCATAAAATTGAAAACATTGTTGGATTCACTTGAATATGTATTTTTGAACAATCCTAAACTTGTAATAGCCAGTGGCAACTTAACTAAAGAACAAAAAAAAACTTCTTAAGGTTATCAATAAATGGTGCCTTTATGTTGTCCTATAATGAAATTATAGGAATTGATTCATGCATTTGTTAACATTATGTTTATATAGATCTAGCTATTAAACCACATCAACAACCACAAAGAAGATTGAATCCAAAACTAAATAAACTAGTTAAGCAAGAGCTTAAAAAACTATTTAAATGCATGATTCATCCATCTAGTTGTAAACCGTAAGTGGTTGAATCCACTAGTAATTATTATAAAGAAAGATGGGAAGTCAAGGATCTTCATAGACTTTAGGCTATTCAACATAGCTATATTTAAAGAACATTTCCCTTAGTCATTTGTTGACCAAGTCTTAGATACAATAGTAAGACACAGATACTCCAATTTTCTAAATTGCTACAATGAATATAATCAAATCAAAATAGCTCTAGATTACCAAGAGAAAATCACTTTTACAAGTTCATGAGGAACCTTTGGATGTTGATAAACATTTGAAAGTCTTGAACTAAGGATATTTCAAAAACAAATTTGTAATAGTGTGGAGTTTTTATAGATGACATTTTCACACATGGTTCTAACTTTAAACAAGCCTTGGACTGATGCAAGCAAAAGCTAAAGTGATGTGTTGAAATCATTCTAAAGTTAAATTAGCAAAAGATTCACTTAAGAGTCCAAAATGGGATAGTTAGAGGGCACAATATTTCTGAAAAAGAGATCAAGATGGATCCAGATAAAATAAAGGTCATAAAAGACATTATCCAAAGGTATCAAATAGAAATATGTACAATCATTTCTTAGCTATAATAGGTATTAAAAGTTGTATATTGAAATTTCCTCTAAAATTGCCATATGTCTAGTTAAACTCACAAAGAAAGATGTGTCATTTATCTACTTGAAAGATGTAAAAATGCTTTAAAAATTCTCAATAAAAAGCTAGTGGAGATGCATATCTTACAAGCACTAAACTGGACAAGGTAATTTTATATAATGACAAGTACATCAGATTATGCACATGGCAATGTACTTAACAGTTAGATGACTAAAAACATCCATACTACAACCACTATGCAAGTAGAAGCATAGAGAGAGCATAGCTTAATTACATCACCATAAAGATAGAATTGATGATAGTGGGGTATGCATTAGAAAGATTCAAATAATATGTGCTTAGCTATCTAGTCTACATCCATACCGATCATAATGCCATCAAATTCCTTATAAATAAACCAATGGTTAGCCCTCATGTGATACAATGATTAGTGATCTTACAAGAATTTGATATTACAATGATAGATAAAAAGAATACCAAAAATATAGTCACAAGATCATTTATCATGACTAAGATTGATAAATAAATTGAAAAAGAACCTTTGTGTAACACCCTGCCCTACCATGCTTGGCTAAGATGAAGTGATGCCTAGGATCTTTAGTAATAACACAATTGAAGCATGATAAACTAGAAGCTAATTATGTATAAAAATACGTCAAGAATAAATCACTCAATATATATATATTATGAAAGGTTAAACTACACCAAAAATCCATGTCAAACTAAAGACTAAGCATACATTTCAATTTATAAATTGCATCTCTCTACATAAATCAAAAATCTATATTGCTTTCATAAGATACAAAAAACACATAAGCATCATCATATATATAAGAGTACAATGAGGGTCATACAAATATGAATAGTCCATACTAATGTACATAGAAATATACATCAACCAATCCCTGAAGATTTTCCCCTCTTCTCTTTCTTGTAGTGCTCACCTGCTCCATGCAACTTCCACTTGTAATTAAATAAAGTCAGTATAAAACTAAGTGGGAAGCCTTTATACTTCTCGTACTAGATGGTCAACTAGTATTGCACTAGAGGAGAGGAATGGGGTACAAGGCAACCTGCATTAACTGTCCATCTTGCACATGCTCAAAGCAACACATGTACATACCATATCACAGATAACACTGGTATAATCATTACTAAAAAGAATATATGGCTATCATACAATCATAGATATAATCACTGTTAGGCATAATCAATCATATATTTGTTACACCACTTCACATGCATCTCCACTATCATGTCCATGCCATCATACCCACCCCATATCATTATGAAACACATAGACCACACAATCATAGATCAATCTTAAGATATATCATCAACACTATGACTCACAAATTAATATCATCACATACACTTTTCCCATGTGGTTACTATGATATCCACACTTAGTGTAGCAGGTCTTTTATTAGTCTTTTATTTACCCAACCGATGCTAGGGTTTGTCAACCTATAGCTTACAATCATTAGCCTTCTAGAGGACTAGCTATAGGGATGAACACACCTATGTCATGTACTAGTCATGGGGATCAACACACCTATGTTCTTCCACTCTTAGGATGAGGCCTAAGATAGAAGTCTCACTAATGCATCATAGTGGACGTTAATCCATAACTACCTCCAGGATGCCTCATCACCAACTGGTCTACACCCTCATGCTAGCACCACCTACTAATAACTACTACAAGAGTCATTGTGAAGACATGTACAAC
Source organism: Gnetum montanum (assembly GCA_015680685.1). Taxonomy (NCBI): domain Eukaryota; kingdom Viridiplantae; phylum Streptophyta; class Gnetopsida; order Gnetales; family Gnetaceae; genus Gnetum; species Gnetum montanum. The sequence goes on along the minus strand of MNCI01011808.1, from coordinate 183,365 downwards.
TCTAGGCTAGCCTAAGCCAACACATGTCTCAAGCACAACACATCCAAAACACACACAACATGATCACATATATTCACATGCAACAATCACATTTATTTTATGAAAACAATATCACAACTTGGAAAAACAAAATTTTTCACCATAAACATACTCCTTGAAGTACATATGATTTCGTAAAAATGACCACTATTGTAACCTCCAAGATTATATATGCCAAAAGAGAAAAAAATTCCACTATTAGAAAGTACATCTCAAGATGATCCCAATGATACTAAATTCACCTTAAAAGGACTCCTAAAAGGAAAGTTATGTGCATTTAAAGTTTAATGAATAAAATAATAAATAATAATAATTAATTATAGCTAGTGATAGTTGAAGCTTCTAGAAACTCCTATGCAACAACAAGCTCATAAAATATAACATTCCAACCATATAAGTCCCATTAACATCACATCTAATATTTTACAAGTCCACATAATATCATACATCGTAATTTATTGATAAACAATTGGTAACCAAGACTGTAAAATTTTGGGAAATCTACAAAACAATATGTCCAAACCCAATCTTTTAACTATTTGCCCCACATGCCCACATTGCATAATCATATACACTAATTTAGCACAAAAATACAAGGAAAAGGTAAAGATAACCCACCAATTAAACTTATTGTGGAAGAAAGTCCAAAAGATGAAAATCCTTAAAAATCTGGAAAAACTTCGTTCTACTTCAAACAAGTTCCATACCCACATAGATACAACAACAATAGTACCAAATCCAAGTTCAAAGTAAGAAAAAGTTATCCACAATGCTAAAATTATAGAAAAAGAGTGAAAAAATGGAAGAAAGCTAAGGAAAATGGAAGAGAAGAAACCTAAAATTAGTTTCTATTTATAGAAAACCCAAAACACTAATTTTAGGATATGCAGAAGATGGTTGTATATAAAAAAACCAAGCATAAAAAATACTATGCTTAAATAATATGCTTTTAAAAAATAAAAGTAAGCTTCTTTTATTACACGCATTGCACATCATGTGCAAAATCTAGTTTTACTTTTTAAGCTTTTTTTTTTAAACAAGAATTATTTTCATAAGTCTATTAGTTTTCTCCCCCTCTAACTAATGCTTTGCACTTCAAACATGCATAACAAACACACTAGAACTCCAAATCAAAGTTCATTTGAACCTATGAGATCCATATCAAACACTGTACACATCCATATGCTAAAATTAAATTCAAAGAGTACACAACATAGTTCTATAGTTCAAATGCATAATCACCAAAATCATACATAAAGCATAAATACATACACAATAGTTGTTCTTGTACCCCAATCCAACATCCTTTCCAATAACATGACTTTTCTAACACATCATCCTAGGCTAGTGTACATAAACATGTTAATTTAGCATGTAAAGACATCATAATCATAACATAAAGAATGATGAGCAGTGAGGTACCCCTATGCCCAACCATACGAATCACAGGCGTTTACATGCAACTTAGTCAAATTCTGTAGACTACAAGCACTTGCATACACCGAACTCTAGCCACAAAAACCTTAGTTAGAACGGTTGTTCTCTTCCCAACCTCACTTGTGATATTCTAAAGCGATGGTTAAGTGAAATTGAGACAAATGATTTTTATTGGTTTTCTTTTTATCTTTTAAGGTCTAATTCTTTAATTGTAGGGAATGGAAAGTTGTGTAATTTATAATTATTCTACTCTATCGCTTAACTCTCCCTAGCATAAGCAATTGATCCAATCTTCCGTGCACATCCTGAGCATACCCTAACCACTTCTAGGTTACTAGACATTAAGCATCACTAGGTTACCAAGTGTTTGATATATGTTCGAGATGGTCATGCCTATGGTTCTCATAAAATATGAAAGGACAATAATAATAAAGTGATAACAATAAAAGCTTCTAAAATTATTAAAGTGTTGAAATATTAAACTGTTAAAATGCTTAAGTAATTAAATCCAAATGCTATAAGGAATGCTCAAACAGCTCATCTTTATTGCTGGTCATGCCAATGGGCTTAGGTATATTAGTGCTCAAATAAAGAGCTATAAACCTTTCTTACACCTGCTGCAGGCACTTGCAAAATATTCTAACTCTTACGGGAACAAACTGCAAGAGTTTGTCTATAACTACTCCAAAAGATGCCATAAATGTGGTGGGTGTGCACATATTTATAGCTAGAAATAGACTCTGCATTAACGAGGTCACATTAACGCATGGACGAATACATCAACGGGATCACGTCACCATGGCCACGTCAATGGGGCTCCATTAATATGGCCCAATTGATGTATCAATTGAACACTTCATCATACCCCCACAACTATATGGAAACTTGTCCTCGAGTTTCTTACAACTTAGAAGATATGAAGTTATTACAACACACATGATTAAACACATCTATATAAACACTAACTCTATTGACATACCAAGTGCTCAGCTGTACAGAAAAAAATAAATTACAAAATTGTGGTGTTCAAAAAGAAAATTGAACACCCTAACAGCAATGGATTCTCCACCCTGCCGAAAAATGCTAAGGTTGTTGGAGAAGTTCACACCGTCCCTAGTGGCAATGGTTCTGACAAGCCTTCACCAACTTCTAGTACATGTGGTAGTTGTGGCGATGATAGTTGCCTTGCAGTAGCTGCAACTTCTGAAGGTAATCAAAAAGCCTCCAACAATGCCCTCATTTTGTCTTCTTTGCTTCTACAATCATTCACTATCTAGGTAGCTTCACCAATGTGTGCTAGAATAGGAACATCCCAAGGACATGGAAGTGTAGGAAAGAGTTCCTTCAAATTGACAAACCAAGCAACAAATTGTTTTCGTTCAATATTGAACACTTGGATCGATGTTTGTAACTGTTGGTATTCATTCATTCATTAGGCCAAGTTCTCTGCAACCACACGTTGTCCTTTAAAATGGGCATGGAGAACTTCAAGTTCTGCATTTGTTGTTTATAACTTTTGTTTTGTCTCTTTATGTGTTTGGAACTCGCCCTCGTATAAAGAATATGAGGTGGCCACTTGCTTTTCCAAGTCAAACCATGGTCTTCCAACTATTAGCATAGCCAGGTTTGCATAACAGAGATTGGCTAACTCCATGTATTCTATCATTTCTTCAATTTACAGCTCTTTGAGGTAGATCTCAGCCTAGTTGTAGGTGTTCAAGCCATCAAAGATGGGCTGCCACACCTCGCCTCCTTCCGAGAGCTATTAAAGTGCTTGGTTCATTTTAGCCTTTGCGACTTGAATCTCTTTTTCATTTACTTCTTTTTGCAATTCCACATGGTCCTAATAGTGATTTTTAACTCATTCAAACTTAAGGACCTCATTTTTCCAAGCAGCTATTTCAATTGCTTATTTTTGTCACAAGGCTCGAACTTCCTCCATAGACAAATCATGACTTTTAGTTGTCAATCTCCTCACATCAATGTTTACCCTAGCTAGATCCTCTTGTTGTTAATGGATGAAGTCTTTCATGTGTTGATTCTCAACACCAACATTACACAGGTAATGAACTTCTATGGTCAGCTTAACATTCTCCTGGCAAACCTCTACCAAGTCCTTATTTAGATGGTAAGCATGGACGTCTATTAAGGACTTGTCAAAGATTGTCGACTCTCGCTCACCCTCAACCACTTGAAGTTTGGTTTGAAGTTGTTAAAAAGCTTCATCCCTGGTGAGTTCACGGTTGAGAAGAGCTAGATTAGCAATTTGGACCCTTAATTGGGCAACTTCCACCACCAAGTGTTGATGATCCACTTGTGCCGCTTCAAGTTACCCCTCCAAGATGAGGCACTTGCCCCTTGTTGAGAGTAGCTCTGACTAGGCTGTACTAATGTTGTTCGGAAGATCAAAGACATCCAAAAGTAGTTGTCCAATTCCCACCAATCGGTCCAACAACTCTTCATGTTGGGCTATGTTGATTCTGCTATATGAAGTTCCTATGGACATCTATACATCTCCAAGTCCATGTACATCTGGTACATGCATCATAGGTGCATTGAGGACCATAACAATTGTGTCAGCAACCACTTCAACTGCAACTTCTTGTCCCTAGTGTTGCATACTAAGATAGTTGCCCCCTCTCTAATCTCCAAGTGCACTGAAAAAGTAGCGACATTTCCTGAAATTTCAGAAAACAACTGTTGGGTAGACACTGTTACTTCTCAAACACAGGGATCAGTTCTAGCAGGCACTTGCATTCGGGTGACAAAAAACATCAGCGTTGCTCTCTCTAGCAAACTCACTAATTGAGCCACTTGCTCAAGATGGCTCATTGCAAGGTAATAGACTAAAGGGTCTTCTCCTCCACTAGTTCTTACTGATTGCTCTTGTTGTCTCAAGAGTGATTGTCAGATCTCGTGTATGTCTTCTATGATTGTTTATGAGCTCAACTTTGTTGTTTGCGTAGGCAGTGGAGGTGGTTGTTGCTCTTTCCTAAGTTATGTTGTGACCAGAGTCTTGTCCTTCATCATCTCCCACCACAAGGCAATTGGAGCATGACAAAGTGTGTCATTGGCATATCGTGCTATTCCTACCCATTTGCATAATTTTTTGATTAGGCAGGGAAAGGGTAGAGCTTGCCTTCCACATTTGTTTTTAATAAATCTCTTCTCAATCTTTAGGAAAAGCAACTGTGGAAGGTTGATGGGGAACTTTCTACTTAGAGTGGCACATGCACGTACATAGAAGGCAGTGATCTTGCTGGGTCTTACCATTGGATTCAAGTGGTAAGATGCAATTTTTGAATAAACCCTCTCTACGATGGTTAGGGTGTCAAACTCCTTATGTTCTACCCCATAGCATCACCTGATCCACTCCCCTTTTACCTTGGGGTCTACTTGCTTGGGAATCTCTGCCATGTCAACTCCAATCTCTGGCAACCCCAAAGCTTGTACAATTGCTTTGACAGAGTAAGAGACATGAATGTCTTTGATTCTTACTCTAGACCTTGATTGTTGATTCATCCAAAAGAGATAAGTTTCTCCTAAGTACCATTCACCACTGGAGGTGATGATTGGCCACATAGGCAAATTTTGCAATTGGGTTCTGAATTATTCTGGTGCATTTTCTAAAAACAGTCTGAAGTTTAACTCCTAAAGAACCATTCATTGTAGCTCCCTCGACTTGATAGCATTAATACAGGCTTGGGTCAGGGTGACCTCAAGCCATGGCACTACCACAAGAGTCTTGTCCCTTTGCGATTGTTTGCCAAAGACATCCTCTTCTAGAATCTAATGAACAGATTCCACATCAGGTTCTTCGTAGAGGGGGCTAGTTGTGTGTGAGACCTCTGCATGCTCTAGAGGTTGTGTGCCTTGTCCTCTTCCCATTCTAGGTCACTTGTCCCTTGGTTGGAATGATCCTTCTCCCCTTGGATGCCTTGGTTTAAGTGCCATCTGTAGTCACAACATAACCATGAATTAAAATGTGTGTATAAGTTGCTCAAAATGGTAATCATACACCTTCTCATTTTGACCAAGCTATGACAATGGCACATGCATCCTATTAGGTTCCCCGGAGTATAGTTGAGGGGTTAGAAAAAATAATAAGACCTGAGTTGCAATTTATAGTGTTATTTTTCTTTTTTCCTTGTGTGTCCCCTAAGAGGTGTTAAGTCTTTGATAATTATAATAATAATTATGGACCTCACCCCCCCCCCCCCCCCCACGATGAAGAGCATGCCTCTAGTTGCCAAAGAGGGAAAGGATGGGTAGATTAGGACACACGGTAGGAAAAGTAGGTGCATGGAAAGAAGACGTGATGTAGAAAAAGGGAAAAACTCCCCTAGCTATGTGCACAAATGGACAAAGTTCAAAGGTGCAACGTGGGTATATATAGTATTTTTGCCATGCATTGACAAGGCCGTGTAAATGAGGCTACGTAAATAGAGGGAGATGCGTGTACAGGGCCTAGTTGACACAGTTGTGCTGTGAATGTTGACCTACATTGACTATTGAAGAAAAAGTCCAAAGCTGTGAATTAGAGCATAACATGGGGGTGATTCAAGGTCGCAAAGAGTAGATAAAAGTATGAGTGATAGAGGAAGGAAGATTGTAACTAGAAGAGGAGTCAAAATGAAGAGAATATCATAGTATGGAACTTTGCAGATGAGTGACCGTGTGATGGTTAGCACATAAACGATTGACCAACCATATCAAGGGGATAGGAGATTAACAAATGGGACCAAAGGATATGCAAGTGGATCCTCCCCATAGTAGGCGGTAGCCTTAGTAGCCCTTTCATATCATCAACACAGGAGTCTGTGGGCCTCATAGTTAATTAATGGTGATTGCGAGTTAATACTCAAATCCATGAGAACTAGCCAAAGAATTAGAAGTTCTAGCAAAGCATGATAGACATTCAAGACATAGAACTGACAATGAGGTGAATAATGGGAAGCAAATGATGAAGAGAAGAGGGAGTGAGATGGAATTCCTAATGTTGGTCACACGAAATCCCCTATGAAGTGTGTAATTAAGTGACTCAGTAGGATCCATCCTTAGTCCAGACCCAAAACCAACCACGTTCAATGACATCGCATCAACATTCGAAGACTAGTCCATCCCCTTTGGGCACAAGAATGCTTCCACAAACAACCACCACTCCAACATGAGTGAGCAAGATGAAGTGAAAAATGGGCTGCGTTAGAGTGGAAAAAGCAAGTCCCATAACACATGCTTGTAGCCCATTAGAGGTGGTCTGAGGGGTGTGCTTTGAATTTCCATGTGTTTGTTATTTTTCTATTTTTTCCATGGGAACCACACCATGCAAAGACCCATGCATTTTTGCATGCATTTGGCCAAGTGGTGTGCTTTGAATCCTTATCATCTTGTTTTTTTTTTTTTTTTTTTTGAGTGATGAGGACCACACCATGCAAGGACAAATTTCCATGTAACTTCCGGTTAGAAGAGGATATGGAGTGGTAAGAAGTTCATGAGGACACACCCTCACATGTAAGGGAATAGAAGAGTACGAAGAATGTTCATTCCCCTTGAAGTTGCACCTTGTTCAAACCGTTGGATCCTTCTCAAGTCTAGAAACTATGCAAGTCATGAATTAATTAAAGTTATTTTTAATTAAAAGGGATTACATGTTTTCGAAAGAAGGAAAGCCATGGAGTGAGTGGATGACGTGGACTCAGTGCCTATTACATGAAATGAGAGTTCAACATTACTACCTAGAATAACAATGTGAAGGTGGGAGCTAGATATAATAGGTGGACCATATCATGCAGCCCATCACAAAGAGAAACAACTGCACCAGTACATCCTGTGACAATAAGAAAGCTTATTAATGAAAAGTATAAAACAACTAGAAGATAAGCACATACATACATACATACACACACACACACACACACACAAACAATTAAATAAATAAGTAAATAAAGAAAGAAAAAGTAAGCAAGAATGGCAAATGTACGAACGATGTTGTAAAACAAAAACTTGCAAAAACAATTGAGGAGCCAGTAGAATGAGTTAGCATAGAAGGTGATCTCCCCCACAACTAAGTTGAGAGGAGGAGATCCAAAAAATAGAATAAGGTTGGTTGTGTGATGAGAGGGTAGTGGCACTGGTTTGTTGGAGTTTGTGGAAGGGTTTTAATTATTGTGTATTAACTAACTATGTTTTCATGGGATCCTCAAGTTTGTGTATAAGCAAGGCCCCAGATGGAAAGTTTTCAAAAATAATATAGGATCCCTCCCATAGTGTTTGAAACTTAGTACGTTGTAGTACATGTCTGGGGTTCCAGTAGAGTACCTTATCTCCTCATTGAAATGTTACCTTTTGAATCCTAAGATCATGTCATTTTTGATGATAGGCCTTGTATATCTTATTTGATGATAGGGCTACTAGTCGATTCTTATCTAGCACATTCAAGCTGATGAGTCATTCTCGTTGTGCTAGTGATAAGTCAAGACCCAAGTCACTGGCAGCAGATAGTGTTTGAAGTTCTTCTTGAATTGGAAGTTTTGGTAGTTTCTCATACACTAACTCGTAAGGAGAGTAGCCTATAGGAAGTTTCCATGTGGAGTGCTAGGCCCAAAGGGCATCGTTAAGTTTTGTGCTCCAATCCTTCCTATATTTTCTGATGGTCCTAGTTAAGATTTTGGTAATCTCCCTATTGGTGACTTCGGCTTGCCCATTGGCTTGGAGGTGATAAGGTGTTGTAAATTTATGTTTGATCCCCAACTGTTGCATAAGCTTACAAAAAGTAGTACTTGTGAAATGAGTTTCATTGTCTAAAATGAGTGCACGTGGCATCCCAAACCTATTCATGATTTGCTATTAGACAAACTATGCGGCTATGTTTGAGGAACAGTCGGTGACGACTATTGCCTTTGCCCACTTAGTACAATAGTCTACAATGATGATGATGTATGCCTTCCCATTGGACATGGGTGTGATGGAACCCATGAAGCCGATGCCCCAAATATCAAAGGGTTCTAGTGGCTGGATCCACTATTGGGGTCCCTCCATTCGTGCAATCATCCCACCATCTCTCTGACATCATTCACAGGAGCAGGCAAACCATTGCACATCTCTAAAGAGTGAGGGCCAATAATATCCCGCAAGCAAGATCTTAATGGCTATTCATCATCCAGCATAGTGGCCCACACAAGGGCCCTCATGAGCATCCTAAAGGATGTACAGTGTATCCATATCAAGGACACACCATCGAACCAAGCCATCTGCACACACCTTGCAAAGGTGTCCATTGATTTCCATGAAGTACTTAGCCTTGTGAAGAAACTGCTGCTTCTTTCGATGATCCCACTCTTTTGGTAATTCTTGTGTTGAGAGATAGGTGAGGATGTCGTTGAACTAGGTTGATCCTGTGGGCATCTCCTTATTGATTGCTCTAGCAAAGAGGAGTTCATTTGAAAATTGATCAGAGAGTGGCTCCTCCTCCTTTGTGCCATTCCATTGTAACCGAGATAAATAATCAGCAACCACATTCTTAGTTCCCTTCCTGTGTACCATAGTAAGGTCAAATTCCAAAAGGATCATAAGCCATCGTATGATACGGGGACTCACTGTTGGTTTATTCATCAGGAACTGGATGGCACTATGGTTAGTATGTACAAACACCTTGTACTTGAGCACATAGTGTCAAAATTTTTTCAAGGTGAATACCACTACCATTAATTCCTTTTTAGTGATCGTGTAGTTGAGCTGAGCATCCACAATGCTTTAACTTACATAGTGGATATAATATGGGCATCTCTAGTCATCCAACTATGTAAGCATGACTTCCAATGCATAATTCGACACATCCGTCATAATATGAAAAGGTCTGGACTAGTCAAGTGCCCAGAGAATTAGAGTTTCTATGATTTTTTGTTTAAGTGTTTGGAATGCAGATTTGCATTCCCTAGTCTAAACAAACGAAGCAACTTCTTTTGTGAGTTCCACCAATGGCTTGGTGATCATCGATAACTTTTCGATGAAATGTCAATAATTAGCAGTATGGCTAAGGAATGATCGAACATCTTTTACAGTACTTGGTTGACTGGTGATTCCTTGGATGATTCTGATTTTCTTAGGATCTACACCAATCCCTTCTTGTAAAATGTGGTACCCCAAAACAATGCCCTCTTAGACCATCAAGTGGCTCTTTTCCCAATTGAGCCATAAATTTGTTTCCACCATCTTTTTAAAGCTTGCTCAAGGTGGTCCAAGGTTTGTTCAAATGTTGCTCCATAGGTAGAGAAGTCATCCATGAAGACTTCTATTCCATCACCAATCTATTGCTAAAAGATGCTGAGGACAAGGCGTTGGAAGGTTGTAGGCACATTGCACAGGCCAAAGGGCATCTTCTTATATGTGAAAGTCCCCCAGGGACTTGTAAATGTTGTCTTGGCCTAGTCTTCAAGTGTGATTTGGATTTGGTTATAGCCACTATAACCGTCCAAAAGGTTACAGTAACAATGCCTGACAATAGTATCCAACACTTGATCCACAAATGGAAGTGGGAAGCGATCCTTAAAGGTTACCATGTTTAGTAGTCAAAAATCTATACAAATCCTCCATTTTCCTTCCTTCTTTGGCATAATAACGAGTGGGCTAACCCATTCGCTATCTGCAATGGAATAGATGAACCTTGCTTTCAACAATTGTTCAATCTCATCCTTGACAACTTGTTGTAGTTTGGGGTTCAACCATCTTTATGGTTGTCATCATGGCTTTATGGAGAAGTCGATATAGATCCAATGTTGGCAAACCCTAGGGTCAACTCCCATCAATTCATGATATGACCATGCAAGAGCAGCCATCCATTTGTTTGCCATTTTTAGCAATTTCTTCTTTTACTCAGGAGAAAGAGTGGCATTGATGATTACCAGCTTGCCATTCTGTAAGAATGCATATTCCAGATTGGCCGGTAAGGTTTTCAATTCCAAGGACTCCTATCGAAAGCTTTAAAGGATCTGTAGCTTTCCCCAATCATCACTGTCATCAACAGCGAAGACTTGTTGATGGACCTTTTCCAATTCGTCCATGCTTTTCATATAGGCACATATAAGGCACTCAGATGGTTCCATGCATAAAGTGCTACTATCAAAGTTAGTGGTCAACCACTGGGTGCCTTCTTGATTTGTGGCTACTGCGTACAGGCATCATTGAACTTGTGATTCTTTGGCACATCAACTACATGCTTGAATGGATGTCTACTTAGCGGATCAAAGTTGCTGCACATAGTTGCACCCTAAGTCACTATACGCAATGCATGGAATGTGCTTCTTCTCAATCTTCCTAAAAGGATTTTCTTTTGAAATTTCAAGGGAAAGATCTTGGAGTTCCAATCGTGCGTCCACTATGCTGAGCCAGGCTCTCCCCATTATGATTGGGAAATTCCCCTTGCAATTATCAACTTGGATGACCAGGAAGTTAGCAGGATAGGACCACTCATAAACTATGGTCACGATATCTTCTACCAATCCCAAGGGAATAGTTATGGATTGGTCTGCCAACTTGAGCTGAATGTTGCTTTACTTCATCAAGGGCAGGTTCCAAGTCTTGTACATATCATGTGAAATCAAATTAATACCTGACCCCAAATCCAAGAGAGCTTTTCATGGCTCATTTCCTACAACTTGAAGGTATATGAGGGGACTCCTTAGATCAGTCAATTTCCAAGGGAGATGACCTACCTTTATCCAGTCCATCACAACGTGTGTTAGCATGATGGTTTATACTGTGGAGGGTGTTTGGCTTGAAGGTTACTCGAAGAGTTAAATGGTGGAGGCAATTGGAGGTTCAAAGGCATTGGCCACAAATGAATGTGAAGGTATGTTAGGGATATTAAGCCGAAAGAAAGGGCATTTCCATGGTTTTGATTTCGGTCCACTCGATTGAGAAACCAATTGTAAGTTGATATCCCTCATGGCATTACATTACTATGGCTATGCTAGTATCTCCCCCTACATAGGTGGAGCAGGAGGTAGCTGAGTGGGGAGCTGATGAGTAGGTATGGCAAGAGAAGATGATGGAGGATAGTATAGATGTGGGTTCTCCCCCCTAAGTGATGGAGACTGTGTTCAAAAGTATTCCAAGGGGTGGTAATGAGTTTGAAATGGTGTGTGACTGGAAGAGTCCTGTGGGAAGACTAGTTGCTGAATGTAGTATTCGTAAGGATCTGGTTGCCAGTAAGGGTATTGCTACCTTGGAGGCAACATCCCCCACGATTGTGGATGTTGCCATTGCTAGTAGTACTCGTAGGGTTGCAGTGGTGCTCCACTTGGATAATATCCTTGTTACTAGTGGAACTGCCTAGGATTGCCTTATGGATAAGGCAATCTTCGGGTGTTTGTCTTTTTGCCAAACGAGAATTCAACGCATACACCCCAGACTCTTATAGATGTGACACCATCAAGTAACACCCCTTAGGATGTTCGTACTAGCATATGTCACATCCATCATCCTCCTCTGTGTTAGAGTCTGCAACCTGTTCAGCTACAACAATTTTGCCCTTACCTTTATGGTAGGCATGTTCAGCTTCTCTTCTCCTTTGTCGATCTTGCTCATTACTTCGCTCTTTGGATTCCTCTACAATTTTTAGGATGCTTTGGAACCTTTCATCCAAAGAATCCCACATCTTGTCAACCTTGGCCAAAATTTCAAAGGTAAATTTTTGTATGGGAAATTTTTTTCAATTCACCGCTGCATCCAGTGGTGATTCTTCCTCCTCTTCACAAAATTGGACTTCCTTCTTTCGGATGAAAGTGTCCCAATTATACTCTTTTTCACTTTCTTTTTTTCTTAATTCCACTTCCTCTTTGGCCACCTGCTTCATGAGATGCTGTAGTTGATGGGCCCTCAATTTAGATAGTCATCCCTAAGTGTAAACACAGGGTCTTTCTTATTTCAAAGTGAAGCCCATCTATGATATGGTAGAGCTATTCTCACTAAGAGTAGCCATGACCAAGGCATCGATGTAATAATGAGTAATATCTACCCATGGATACATCTAAGGGTTCATGACCACCCTGTTTCCACCGTTGGATCTATCATTTCAGATTAGCCACTCTGGAGTAGGTTTAGTATTTATCATTGAAAATTTCCAACATTGTACTCCATCATCTAATTGATTCTGATTCCAAAGACCGGTACCAGCTTTTTGCTTCCTTGATGAGTGTTCAAGGGAATAGCTTGAGTTTTTGCCAATCATTGTCTATGTTTTGTAGGGTGTAAGCATCATGAAATGCTTACAAGTGAGTCTATGGATCACAATTATATTCCCCTTCAAATTTGGGGATATTGTTCATGTCAAGGCACTTGATCCAACTATCTTTTAAGTGCCTACTAGGTATTTGAACCACCTTAGCTATATTAAGCATACTTCAAGTAGCCAATAATGGTTCATTCGAGTCGTAGTTCTATTGTTGGCCAAGATGCCTATGGCGATTTTGGCTGCCTCTCCCTTCTTGATGGTGAGACTTGTGTTATTGGTCATGCTTTTCCTCACATCATCCTCATCAATCCTTGCAATCTTGTTGATCTTTTCGATCACCATCACCCAAATCCTTCCTACTACAATTGCAATCAGAGTCAGAACTTGGTGAAGATAAGGTGGAACGAGAAGATTGAGAAGAGGGAGGAGAACTACCACCACCCCGGTGTCGATCTCCTCCTTTGCTCTAATGATCACCCCGATCTTCATGTCCATCTTTTCCTTTGCCATGATCTTTCTTGCATGATCCCCCATCATCCTAGGGCTTCTAATCACTTGATTATTTACTTTGAATGATGGACTGCATGATCTGATGCATTGGAGGAGGTTCTACCGAGTGGGAATCATAAAAAATAGGTTCCTCATCATCATGCGGGTCCTGCAAAAATAAAGGGTTACTAAACTATTTTCCCTTTATGTGTTCATGGCATTCTACATGTTGTCGATCCTGTGCACGTTGTGCCTCATTAGGACAATAATCTCAGTAGTCATGATCCTCCATGATGTATTCCACATCACAATCTTGAATGCCCAGTTTGGTAAGATTTTGAAGTAGCATTCTAGAAACCAATCGATCAGGAGGTAATATGATGTTACCCTCCATGCCCCACCATCACAAGTGCTCATCCTGATGTAGGATAAAGGTGAAGTTGGATCTGTCTTGCCTGTGAGAAGAAGACATTTTTTATGTTAACTAACAACTAAACTAGTGTGCCTTATTCTTTTACTTAACTTGCCTAGCATGCATAGATTTCACTATCCTGGGTCCGTACCAACAAAGTGAATGATGATCTTACTAAGATTAGATAGTGCATGTAAGACTAACAGCCCTCGACAACAGTGCCAATGATGAGTGGCAAGGCACCCCTATGCCCAACCATATGAATCACGAGCACTCACATGTGACTCAGTCGAATTCCGCAGACTGCAAGCACTTGCATACACCAAACTCTAGACAGCAAAACCTTAATTAGAATGGTCGTTGTCTTCCCAACCTCACTTGTGATATTCTAAAGCGATGGTTAAGTGAGATTGAGGCAAATGATTTTTATTGGTTTTCTTTTTATCTTTTAAGGTCTAATTCTTTAATTGTAGGGAATGGAAAGTTGTGTAATTTATAATTGTTCTACTCTACCGCTTAACTCTCCCTAGGAGAGTAGCAACTGATCCCATCTTCCATGCACATCCCAAGCATACCCTAACCACTTCTAGGTTACCAGATGTTAAGCGTCACTAGGTTACCAAGTGTTTGATATATGTTCGAGATGGTCATGCCTATGGTTCTCATAAAATATGAAAGGACAATAACAGTAAAGTGATAACAATAAAAGCTTCTAAAATTATTAAAGTGTTGAAATATTAAACTGTTAAAATGCTTAAGTGATTAAATCCAAATGCTGTAAGGAATGCTCAAAAGCTCATCTTTATTGCTAGTCACACCAATGGGCTCAGGTACATTAGCGCTCAAATAAAGAGCCGTACACCTTTCTCACACCTACTACGAGCACTTGGAAAATATTCTAACTCTTACGGGAACAAACTACAAGAGTTTGGCTACAACTACTCCAAAAGATGCTATAAATGCGGCAAGTGCATGCATATTTATAGCTATAGATAGACTCTGCATTAACAAGGTCATGTTAACACATGGACGGATACATCGACAGGGTCACATCACCGTGGCCACATCAACGGGGCTCCATTAACACGGCCTAGTCGACGTATCGATTGAACACTTTATCAAAGATGAATGTCTCATAATGCATAAAGTGTAATTATAATAAATTAACTCATCCCCGATAACCCATCGAGACTATACATGTAATGTATAAATCATAATCATATTGCCATACCCAATGTATCTAGAAGGGATGTAAAACCCTTTCCCGTTTGAGAATCTTCCTTCCAAAAGATCTTAGGATGAGCTACATGCATCTTAGTCTTCACCTTCCAAGTAGCCTCTAAATTTCCATGTCTACTCCACAAAACCTTGATCATAGGCCCAAATTTATTGCATAGTTGTCACACCATGCAATCAACAATCTCTACTAGCTACTCAACATAACTAGCATTAGACTGTAGCTATATCCCTAAATAGTTAATCACATGATGTTCATCATATACATAGCATTGTAACATAAATACATGGAATACATCATGTACATGTGTCAATTGAGGAGGTAATGCTATCTAACAGGCCACTCTCCCAATGTTTTGTAATACCTCAAAAGGACGAATGTACTTAGGAGCTAATTTTCCTTTCTAGCCAACTTGTCCAAGGCACTTCAAGGGAGAAACATGAAAAAATACATGATCCTTGATCACAAACTCCAGTGGTCTTTGATGTTGATTAGCATATGTTGCTTGCTTATCTTGTGTAGCTCTTAATCTATCTTGAATCTTGCAAAGCTATTTTGTGATCTACCTCATCAAATCTATGCTCACATGCTAGCAATCTTCTATGGTAACCCAACCAAAAGGCATTTTACATGGCCTACCATATAAAATCTCATATGATGCTACCCATAAACTCTCCTAATAACTATTATTATATGCAAATTCAACTAGTGTAGCATCTAATCCCAACCATCTCTAAATTGCAAAGCACAAGCTCTTAACATGTCTTCAAGAATGATATGCTGAACATGTTCAACCTTCTACCATCTTCTTCTGAAATGCCTATCAAAAATGTGATATGAATTGAACATCTATATTACTAATAAACCATTGTGACACAACATGCAATCACACTATCTCTACAAGAGAGATATGTATAGTATCTATTATACTCATTGATGCTTGTGTGGTAAGGAAATGAGTAGACATTATCAACAAGTCAATAACTACTAATATAGCATCACAACCACTATGAGCCTATGGAAGAACAACAATGAATTTGATACTAATGGCATTACATTTCCACTAAGGAATATCATGCAAATGAAAATATCCCCTAGGCCTCTAATGCTCTATCTTCACTTACTGACAAATTAAACATTGAGACACATACTACCCAACATTCCTCTTCATACCAGGCCACTAATACATCTATCATAAATCCTTGTATATCTTCTAACTACCTGGATGCATTTGGTATCTATTCATGTAGACCTTATTCATCAACTAAAATCATAGAGCTTCTGGAACACATACTCAACCATTCCTCTATAACACACCATGATTGTCCATAGAAAATGGTCCATTAGAAGTGATGTGTTGCCTCAACTATTGATACCATGGATGATGTTGTTGTTGCTCTTGAATTTTCTTCTAGAAATCTAATTGAATAGTTAGGCCATTAAGCTTAATTGCCACCCTGCTCAATGCATCAACTACTTTATGAATCTGACCAATCCTGTATCTAATAGTGAAATGAAAATCAATAAGTAACTCCACCCATCTACAGTGTCATAGGTTTAACTATGGCTAACTTATAAGATATTTGAGGCTCTTATGGTTAATCCAAATAGCAAACTTCTCCCCATATGGATAATGTTGCCAAATCTTCAATGTGAATATCACAGCACCTAACTCTATATCATGCATGGAATATTTAGTTTCATGTGACCTTAATTGACAAGATGCATAAGCCAAAACCTATCCATCCTACATCAATACACAACTAAATCCATCCCTTAAAGCATTAGTGCTAACATCATATGGAGTGTTCTAGTGTAGGAGATACTAACACTAAAGTAGTCACCAATTTATGCTTCAACTTCTTAAATGTAGCTTAACAAGCTAAGCTCTAAGAAAAGCTAGTCTCCTTCCTTAATAATTGAGTCAAAGAAGATGCTATACAAAAATAACATTCCACAAAATTACAATAATAACCTACTAATTCCAAGAAGTTTTGAACGTCTACTACTAATTACAATGCAAGCCAATCATGAAGAATTGCAATCTTTGCAGGATTCATAAAGATACCAGCTCTTGATACCACATGCCCCAAGAATTGAATCTCTAACTACCAAAATAAACACTTGGACAATTGAGCATATAGTTGGTACTTCCTCAAAGTGTATAATACCATCCGCAAGTGCTTTGCATGCAACTACTCATTAGGAGAATATACCAAGATATCATTTATGAACACAATTACAAATTGATATAGGAATGGTCACATTACACAATTCATGAGATGCATGAAAACTACAGGTGTATACACCAACCTAAATGGAAGCACAAGAAACTCATAATAACCATATCAAGTTCTAAATGTTGTCTTTGACACATCTTACTCAAGAACTTGCACTTGATGATATCCAGACTTGAGATTAATCCTCAAGAATACATGAGCTCTTCGAAGTTGATCAAACAAGTTATCAATGCATAGCAAAGAACATTTATTTTTCACAATCATCTTGTTTAACTATTTGTAATTGATGCATGGCCATAAACTCCCATCCTTCTTTTTAAAAAATAACACTGGTGCATCCCATGGTGATACACTAGGTTGAATGAGGCCTTTATCCAACAATTTCTGTAGCTATATATTCAACTTTGTTAACTCTATGGGAGACATCCTATGTGAAGCCTTTGAAATAGGCTATGTACCATTAATCTCTCACCTTGGTGGTAAACCTAGCAATTCTAAGTGGAACACATTAAGAAATTCTTGAATCACAAGGACTTAATCTATCTTCACCATATCTATTTTATACACTATGGTCATAGAGCATCCATGTTCCTTTGGAAGCATCCTATCATATATCCAAGAGGAGATCAAATCTAGGTACACAAACCTCAAATTAGTTTGCATCTAAATCAAAGCACCATCAACTAAGTATATTCTTAGGAGCTTTTCCGATAATTCAAATTGGCATTGGACTACGATAGCTAATCCATCCCCAAAATTACATCATCCTAAGATCCATAACATGCAAATCACTAACCCATTGCACATCCTTCAATTCTATTAGCACACCTATATACAACCAATCAACTCAAGTCTCATGACCCCTAGTAGAAGATACTATCAACCTAGAAGAAAGAGAATGACATCCAAGAGCAACATGATGTGCAACACTAGGAACTATGAAAGAATGGCTAGCACCTAAATTAAATAAAATCAAAGTCCAAAATTATACCTGTCATCTCCATCACTGTGTTTGGTTGCACATCCAACAATTGATTTGTTAGGGTGTACACCCATCCCTAGGCCCTTTAGTCCTCTCCTCTTGGCTGAGCAATAAGTGTTTCACATTCAACTTGAACTAGTGGTCACTATCCTTAGCCCCTACCTCCTCCACTATTGCCTACTTGCTTCAAGCATTCCATAGTCCAATGTCCTAGCTATTCACATGCAAAACAATTCTTACAATCCCTCTGTAGATGACCAAACTATCCACATCTATAATAAATAATAGATCCATGACTAGCTCCAATAATAGGACCATGAGTTAGTATTGGGCACTCATCTCCATGTTCATGAGCCTTTTTAGAGGGACTAGGCCTACATCAAGATGTCAATCCTCTTTTCTACCCTCTCTCTACAAGCGACATCCTCCTACTGGCTCTTCTCTAGATCCATAGTAACTACTCTAGCCTCATCATAGGATGTCAATATGAGGAGTAATATGTGGTCCTTTAGAGAGGGTCTCAAATCTCTAACAAATCTATTTGTCCATGCCTAAGCATCTATATGCATATTAGGTACATAGGTGCTAAGCTTAAAGAAATGAGCATCATCCTCTGCTACAAATTAATTACCTTGATACAAATGATAGAATTCCTCTTCCTTGGCCTAAGCATATTAGGTAGATACATAATGGGCTTTGAAAGATGTTAGAAAATCATCCCATGCTACCCCTTGACCAATCCATCCCTTGGTCTACTCCTCAGTCATCCACCAACACTAAGTAGTACTAACCAAATGATATATTGTCAATCGAGTCTACTGAACCGATGAGTAGTCCATCAAATAAAAAGCCTTTTGCAACTCCTCCAACCACTCTGTAGTTGCAATACAATCTTTGGTGCCATCAAATTTAGGAGGTATTAACTTCCAAAATTACTTTGCCAATTCCCTATTAATAGGTTGCTTGTTTGAATCTCTTGAGCCTCCACTATCACTACCTTCCCACTTCCCTGACAATGGAAATGAAAGAATCTCTAGTTGTAGCATGCTGTTACAGAATTTGCAATAACTATTGAATAACACTTGGTTATCTACTTGTATGACCACTACTAGATGTTTGAGGAGGTTGTGCCTATTAAACATTAGGTCCTCCTGACCTATGAGCCATACTAGCATCAAAACCATGTCTACTATACATATCTATAATGTAAAATCACAAATTAGTGAGTACCATAGGCATCATATAACATTTCAGTAAACTAGCTCTAATACCACTATGTAACACCTCACCTTATTGTCCTTGGCTAAGATGAAATGATACCTAGGATCACTAATAATAACACAACAAAAGCATGATAAACTAAAAGCTAATGATGAATAAAAATACATTAAGAATAAATCACTCGATATGTATATATATTATGGAAGGTCAAACTACACAAAAAATTCATGCCAAATTAAAGACTAAGCATACATTTCAATTTATAAATTGCATGTCTCTACATAAATAAAAAATTTGTACTACTCTTATAAGATACAAACAACACATAAACATCATCATAAATATAAGAGTACATTAAGGATCATAAAAATATGAATATTTCACACTACTATACATGGAAATATACATCAACTAATCCTTGAAGATTTTTCCTCCTCTACTTTCTCTCTCAATGCTCACTTGCACTCCTATAGCTTCCACCTATAACTAAATAAAGTTAGTATAAACTAAGTGGGAATCCTTTACACTTCCCCTTCTAGATGATCAACAAGTGCTTCACTAGAGGAGAGGAATGAGATACAAGACAACCTGCATCAACTATCTATCCTATGCATGCTCAAAGCAACACATGTACATACCATATCACACATAACATTGGCATAAACATTAAGAAAAACCTTTACAAGATTTGTGTTGATAGACTAATTCAATGATGTATCTCAAATGACAACTAACAATGAATCCTCCAGGATGATCATGAAGGACCATGTCTCAGTCACTAACTAGGAAGAAGAGCAACTATTAATATTCTCATGGTTGGCTATTTTTAACCAACTCTATTCCAAGATGCATACTAATTTACTCAATATTGTGAGAGATGTTAACGAGATGGTGGGATCTCTACTACAATTGAAGGATCATAGTAATGGATACAACCATTAGAGCCATTTATTATGTGAAGAATTGACTTTATGGAATCCATCATAACCATGTTGAATAGGAACTCTTATATAATTATTTTCATTGATTACCTTACTAAGTAGCAGCTATTACAATTATTAATTGCACATTAACTACAGCTACAAAATTTTTCCAGTAGCAAGTAATAAATAGATTTGTATACCCATAGTACTCATATAATGATACTCATTCTATAAAATCTAAATTTAAGAAGCTAGTGCAACATGTTGGAGTATAACATAAATTAGCTACACCATAGCATCCCTAAACCAATTAATAGGTTGAAGTGAGAAATAGAGAAATTACTAGAATCCTTACAAGGATTTTAAGTAGATATACAAATGACTAGAGCATTAAGTTGAACAATGCTCTATGGCCCTACAAATCAACTGAGAAACTTCTAATAGATATTTACCATATGAATTAGTGTATGGAAAATTACCTAAATTACCAATTCAAGCTTAAATCCATACACTAATAATAACTTGTGGCTTAGGCATTGTTGTAGATCTAGCACAAAAAGAACAAATAATGAATTTAAACATGTTAGATGAAAACATAATAGTAGCTCTCATGCACAATGAGATTCACAAAACTTACACTAGAATAAGAAACATAGAAAAGCAACTAAAGACAAGGTCCTTTAGTATAATCTAAATCATGTGCCTCAATGTGCTAAATTTCAAATACTTTGAAATGGACCTTACATTGTCCATAACACTTACAAATCTAGTGCTTTGCACATTTATCATTCAACGAACCCATAGAAGTTGGTCTTGGTCAACATACAACAAATTAAACCACTTAGAAAATCCTAATAGCCCATGACCCAATCATCCTCATTCACCAAAGCTTGTGCTTGATTAATTTTTCATATCTCCATCTTAAACCTTAGTCATGGGGAAGATCTTCATCTTACATAGGCCTTTTGACTATCATTTGCATCCTTTTTGTTTTACAATTTCTTGATATTCTTTAGAATATTTTTAAATTTTTCACTTATTCATTACTTGTCAATTTTGTGATATTTTCCAATTGTTTAAGATTTTTTTCAAATCTTAATATGTTTTTCTATTCTTTTTTATTTTCCATTTTTATATACTTTTCTATTCTTTAAGTTAATAACTTTGTGATATGTGTAAATTTTCATTATTGTTATTAATAAAATTGACAACTGTATATAGGATACAACTTAGTATGAGGGAATTTTGTTCTATGTTATCAAATTGCTGAAGGAATAACTATACATATATTTAGACTACATCATCTATTCCCTTGTTTCTAGTAATAAGTGGTTCTTAGCATAGGAATAATGTGATTTACATTACATTTAAACTAAAATAAACCCATGCTCATGAGCCTTAAAAGAAGGAGGATGGACCAAGAGGAATGGATAAGGATGTGACATCAAGAATATTAATTCCTTGAATTTTACCATGTGTTATTCTTATCTAACTTTGATACATTAACACTTACAATTTCTTGTCTTTGGAAAATAATATATGAAAATAATGTTACATTGTTATGGTATTGGAAAGACATGCTACACATACCTAAATGTAGCCCCTTAACAAGAGTAACAAAATAATAATCAATTAATTCAATCATATTACCCACTAGAAAGACATGTTACCCATGCCTCATGGTGCATTGTTGATGAGATTAGCATTGGTTATAAGACTAGAAAGAGATATGATCTATGTTTGAAGGTGCTCTGCTAACTAATGGCCAAGGCTCGTAACATTAAACATCAATGGTTAATTAATTATTCTTAAGAAACCTAATGAAAAGTTCCTAATTTTCTTTTGTGAAGTGGTAATGTATTGCTTTGTTGGTTAGTTGGGTCAATGGTATTAGTCTAGGTTGCTACAATGTGATGTCATTAGTAAGAGAATTGGACTTAACCATATGGAAAGGTATAGTGATCAATTTAACCATGCATTACACATGGGATCATTATAACCATGGTAAGGTACCTCACATCCCATTCTTGTCAATTCCTTCTAACATCATTTCACCTCATTGATATGTACAATTATAAATTTGATGGTTTGTATGGCATAGTATAGGACTCATTTGTATCCAACTGTGTCTAAATAGGATATCTACATATGCAGCCTAGGGTAGTGTTATTCTTAGTGGAAAGTATCAAGAAAATCTTGCACATCTCCTCTTCCTATATATAGAATGCAAATTTGAAGAGAAATATTTGGGCAAACTAACATTGCCATTTTCCTGTCTAATTAGGAGGCAATGCAAAAGAGCTAGAATTTTGGCATACACTAATGATGCAATTAGAAGCGCATAGAATGTATCTTATGTTGAAATAATAAAGTCTATACTTGCAAAGAAAGATCAAGTAGAAGCACTATCAAGCAAATTAGCATAGACAATTCTAGTAGCAAAAATTGATGATATAGGTCCTAACACCTATGTACTTGCAAAAGAACTAGGAGTTGGGGAACTAGATATGTGGCTCGAATGTTCCAAGTAAGAGAAGAACAATAAGAGATCTCATTAGATCCTATAATTGGACAAGTTTTATTCAATGTTACATGAGACCATTAAATCATTCAAACCTCAAGAAATGTTGTTACATTCTATGTTACATTAGATATTGGTAAAGGAGCAACAATAGTAATAATGCAACATGAAGGAGAGTAGGAAGTAGTTGAACTTATTACTGATCACATCAAAGAAGCTCTAAACATTCATGGTGTATCTCCTATAGATTTATGGGATTATGAGATGCACATACAATAATTAGGGTCAAGGAAAAAGGAAAAGAGTTCATGGAAACTAAACATCATGATGATACATTGGAAAGATTAGTGTAAACAAGGCAAGTTATACAACATATTTTTGATATTCTTGATAATGTTACAACTTCCCATTTAGATATAATTTTTACAAAACAAAAATTGATCATTATAAAAATAAGGTCAGTGCATACTTAGTTAGAAATATAGAGGTTATGAGATGATTTACTTCACTCATGACACATACTCAAGGTCCTACTAGGTATGTTGCTCTAGAGTAATTGAAATAATTTAGAACTAAATAGATCAACCAACTTGTGACAAAATAACAACAATTGGAGATGGAAAGGAAAAAGGCAACATGAGATGTCTCATTAGCAAATGTAAAGACTTATGCTCATGCTAACGTTGTTGCAACTTTAGAAGAAGAAAATAAGAAACTTGCTGCTAATAATGGAAGATTGGTTAATGTAGAAAGGGATAAAAAAATACCTAGAAGAGAGTCTCAATCACTTGAAAGAGTAGTTTGCTAGAGTTAGCTTGAACATCAATAAACTGTTAAAGAAAACAAAAACCTATCAATGAAGAAAGTTTGCATGAACCATAAAAAATATGCTACTGAAATTTTTAACACTTAATGATTTAGTAAAATCATTTGCAAGATGGTCATTGGTGTTTACATGAACTAACAAAATAAACAGTTTAGCAAAGGCTTGACAAATGTAGTGAACAATAAATTTAATATGCTTCATTCACTTATGGAATATTGGATTCTTGATAAACTTGATTTCACTTTGGTTATCTTAAAAATTGTGATTGGTGATGAAATGTCCTCCTTAAGTTCTTAGAACAATTGATAAAACCACTTAAGTTTAGTAACAATATTTTTTGTAGCCCTGTATTCAGGCTCTACTTGGTTGACCATCATGAGATCATATTCTCATTATGCTTAACAAGAAAACTAGTGTTAGAATACCAAGGCTATGCATCACCACTGTAGTCTACATCTATATAAGCTTGCAGATTAATATTTGAAAGATAGTTAAAGTTTAGATTGTAGTTAACTGTATCTTTTAAGTATCTCACTATACTAATTACCAATGTCAATTATATATTGGTACGTTTTTTATTAACCTTGGATGATAAATTCACTTTAAAAGAAATATCAAGTTAAGTATTTTAAAATAAATTAACTTCCCAATCAAATTTCAAGACATTGTGGGATCATGAATGGATTTCTAATCATCAACCCATGGTGTATGCCTTGAATTCAATAGTGTTGATCTTGATTGACAATCCATCATATGATATTTCTTTAACATGTCCAAAGCAAACTTCTTTTGGGTTACTCACATGTGGATCAAAACTATTGAATTTTAAAATTGAGAAAATAATTGAGAAGGCCTAAATATGACATTTTAAATTTTGTTTTTAAGTAATTTTAACATTGATTAATTCATTGAATATTATCCCTAATTATTACAATATCATCAACATATAATAACATTATTACTTCCTTTTGCAGGTCCTTTGTTTCATAACATAAAGAATGGTATCTACATTTGAATGTTTAAACCCTAATTCATGTACAAACTCATCAAACTTTACGTAACACTCTTAGAGATCTTGCTTTAACACATAAAGGAACTTTTTTAATCTATAGGCATAATTAGGATACCTAGAATTTACAAAGCCTTCAGGTTGTTACATAAAGATTTCTTCTTGAAAATCTCTATTTAAGAAAGCAAATTTAACATCAAGGTAATATAGTTTTCAATAATACAAGGCCACTAATGATAAAATGCATTATATAGTTCTTTGTTTCATAGTGGGTGTAAAGGTTTCTTTGTAGTTAATGTCTTTCCTTTGAGCAAAGCCTCTTACAGTCAATCAGGTCTTATATTTATCCACCATGTTTTTAGCTTTATTTTTATGCAAAAAGCCCAGTACCTAGTTCACACTTTCATTCGTAGTAAACCCTTCATTAGTTCCCATATGTTTTTTTTTATTAACATGTTATATTTTTCTTTCATTGCTTCATACCATTTTTTATTTGCCATAGCCTCCTACATAATAATGATTTTACTTATCTTAAATATTATTTTTCAATCAGTCAAATCAAAATGATGTTCTGTAATAAACATTACTAATATGGGCAATAAGAAGTAGAACCATTACTGCATGCGAATTGTATGTCGAACTAATTAATATTCAAAGGTTCTTATATGCAACATCACAAAATAAGAGAGCACCTATGGTTGACACCAAATGATTTTTCCAACTCTACAATATGCATGGAATTGATAGAAGTTCTTACATTGACAAAATGGATGAAATTGAGTAGCTTAGATACCAACTCTTGGATGTAGAACTTAAGAAGAAAGTAAAGACAAATTATAAAGAGTTGGAAATTCTAGAAGTATTTGAAATGAAACCCTGACAGATAAAGACATTACTAAAATATCTTAAATATGTATTTATGAAAATTGACAAACTAGTAATCATAAATGTCTAGCTCACAAGGGAACAGAAACAACAGTTATTGAAAGTGGTAAACAAGTGGCCAACAACCTTTGTATAGTCATATGATAAAGTCACAGGTATCAATACATACATATGCTAGCACATAATCTACATGGACTCTGCCATTAAGCCTAAGCAACAACTATAGAGGAAATTGGATCCTAAATCGAAGTAAGTAGTAAAGAAGAAGGTGAAAAAGCTCATGAAAGTTAGATTCATCTATCTTGTAGCCAATAGTTAGTGGGTGAGCCCATTCATTATTGTGCCTAAGAAAGGTAAGAAATGGTGAATTTGCATTGAGTTTAGGCTATTGAACATGGTAGCCTTTAAGGATCATTTTTCGTTACCATTTGTGGACCAAGTGTTGGATATACCATTGCAAGTCATAAATATTACAGTTTTCTAGATTACTACAATGGCTACAATTAAATTCAAATAACCCTAGAAGATTGGGTCAAGAAAATATTCATGAGTCCTTAGAGGAATTTTACATGCAAGAAGATGTCATTTGGCTTATGCAATGCTCCTACAACTTTCTAATGTCTTATCTTTAGTATCTTTTAGTAATAGATTGGTAGTGGTGTGAAAGTCTTCATGATTGACTGTTCCACCTATGGGTTAGATTTTGAGTAGGCATTGGACTATTTGAAGTAGGTGTTAAAACAATGTACAAGGACAAATCTTAAGATCAATTGGTAGAAGAGCTATTTAATGGTCCAAAAAGATATTATCTTGGAGCACCAAATTTTAGAAGAAGGAATTGAGGTGAATTTAGAAAAAAATAAGAGTGATGCAAGGAATAACACAATAGCCATAAATAATAAAAGATGTCTAATCATTCCTTAGACACATAAGCTACTATGGGAGATTTATCAAGAATTTTTCCAAGATTTTCAAATCATTTGTAAAGTTAACAAAGAAGAATATGCCTTTTTAATGGACTAAGGAATGCAAGCATGTATTCTAACTTTTGAAGTAAAAGCTCATAGAAATTTTAATTCTACAAGCTCTTGATTAGTTCAAGCTATTTTACATTGTGATGAATGCATCCAAACATGCTTTGGGAATTATGCTTACACATCTAGATGATTAGAAATGTCCATACTATATCCATTATGTAAGTTAGAGTATTGTAGGTGCACAATTGAACTACATCACAACGAAGAAGCAACCGATGATAGTGGTATATGCCTTAGAGAAATAAAGACACTATGCTTGGATACCTAGTCTTTATGCACATAGATCATAGTGCAATACAATTCCTTATGAATAATCGAGTGGTTAGCCCCCATATCATATGATGGCTGGTGATCTTGCAAAAGTTTAATCTTACTAGGATTGATAAAAAGAGAACCAAAAATGTTGTTGCAAATCATTTATCTTGGTTAAGGTGGGACAACAAGGTATGAAGAACCTATTTCTAATTAATTTTCTCATGAAATCCTTTTTGCAAAGGTAACAATGGCTATAATAGATGTAGCTAAATCATGGTATGCAAAATTCCTCTCAAATTTACTCACATAGAAGGTTCCTATTGAATGGGATAGGAACAAAAAGCAACACTTCCTTCACTAAGTTAAGCACTACATGGAGATAAAGGACAACCTCTATATGATTCACGTAGATGGCTTGGTACAATGATGTGTTTGATGAAGATCAAACTAGAATTCTCCAAAATGCATATGAAGGACCTTGTGGAGGTCTTTACACAGGTAGGAGAAGAACCATCAAAATCCTAATGGTAGAACACTTTTAGCCCATAATCTTCAAGGATGCACATCAATTTGCCAATTCCTATGAACAATGCCAAAAACATTGAGGAATGACTATAAGGTTAGAAGGTCCTCAATAATAGATCCAACCATTGGAACCTTTTGATCTATGAGGAATTGATTTCATGGGTTCCATCACATCCATATCCAATGGGAAATGCTACATCATCATTACAATGGACTACAACATAAAATGGGTAGAGGCTCTATAACAATAACAAATTGTACATTCACAATTGCAACAAGGCTTTTTCAACAAAGTGTGATAAACAAGTTTGTTGTACCTACGACACTAATTTTTTATAATGGAACTTACTTTATAGGTGCTACATTTAGGAAACTAATGAAATTCTAAGAGTTAGAACATAAACTAACAACACCATACCATGTCCAAACAAATGGTCAACTAGAAGTAACAAATAGGGAAATCACATGATTTCTTACTAAGACTATTAGTAGGTATAAGCATGGAGCTTGAAACTCATTGATACCTTATGGGCCTACCGCTCCACCCCAAAACTCAACACAACTTCTGAACTTAACCTCAAGATCGGCAAACGGCAAACGTCTCATGAATCTCAACATGCTAAAGAAAAACAAAGCGTTCAAAATTTTATGATTTACCATAAACGGTAGACTCTCCCTCTGGAAAATTAAAAGAAATATTGTGTGAATGCCATCAAAACAGCCATAACAATACGTAAATGTTAACTGGGTTGGCACGAGCAACTAAGACCTGGTTAAGCACTTCCCAGTCGTAATTTACCTCATCATCATCATCATCATAAATTTCCACATGGAAACATTTCGTACGGCGCTCATTCACCGCACCGTTCCATCGTTTTTGCCGTGAACAGGAATTTGCTCTGGACCATCTAATCTAAGCTCTCGGAATTCTCGACGACGAAAGCATTTCCACGGGCAGATGATCAGCAGCAATCAGTGCACAATTCCCAGCAGCGAATGGGCTTGAATTGGGGTTTATCCATGCAAATAACACGTTATACCGAAGCTCAGCAATTAGCTTTCGCTTAACACACATCAAGCGGGAATCAGACACCCAAGTGTTTGTGTCCGTGTCTCTGTCTGCGTTTGCGTTGGAACTTGTTAGCAGTCATGGCGAACTCCATAGCAGCACCGCGGCTGTTGCTATCCTCGCATACTCTGCAATTGCAAATCCAAATGCAGCTGCCGTGCTGCAATTTAGTGTCGTCAGCTTCCCGCCGCGCGTGCCGGAGTTTCGGCGGAATAGGAGGTTTCATGGCAGGATTGCGAAGTTCAAATCGCGCACGGCAATGGTACAGCCTGCGCACAATCCGAGCATCGGCTTCGGCCAACGGACCGGCCTCTGAAATGAAAGACGAGTACGATTTCGATCTTTTCACAATTGGCGCTGGCAGCGGTGGCGTGAGGGCGTCTAGGTTCGCCGCAAGTTTCGGAGCCAAGGTCGCCATATGCGAGCTCCCTTTCGGCACCATTTCATCCGACACCACCGGCGGCTTCGGAGGAACGTATGTGTTTTTGTTGCATGCTTTTCCATTCTGGTGAGATATCTTAGAGTCTTTGCTGCGGATAATGCTATTTCGTCCGTAGGCTTTCATGCATCACCTCCATTTGGTTAGGACTTTGCTTGATCACGAAACCGCATGGAAAAACTGGAAGTGTTTTGGGAAAAGAAAATTGAAACACAGACATGCTGTTAATGTCACCTATTTTCGACAAAAAGGATTAGAAAAGATATTACCGTTGGTATAAATTACTTAGTTTGGTGTTGGTTACAAGAAATGTGGCCGCTTCGACTTCAACAATTTCAATATTAAATATCTGTACAGATGGTTTGGTTGAAAATAAATTGCAGACTGAGTTAGCTTCAACGACAAAATTGTTCTGTTTCCTAATTTCAAGGGTTGGGAATTTGAGTTACATTGTCGGGATTTTGTTTTTTTTTTTTCGTTTTTTTTGGGAGCTAGAAGTGCACATTTAGATGAACCTAACTGCCAATTTGGTACAAGTTTCAGTTACGTTTGGAAAATTCGACAATTCTCAGCTTATCGAAGAATTTAATCCTTATTTATTTTGGCAATCTTCCAAGCATGTGAAGATGTCCAAAAAAAGAAAAAAAAAGTACCTGCAGTTGCATTAAAATTTTGGTAGTATTGACTTTGCTTAATTGCAGCTGCATTGATACCATTTGAAATTTGAATCATTAATAATGGACAGCCATTGTATTTAAGATATTATCTGTAAAAAATTTCAAAATCTGCATTTGGGAATGGCTAATTTGCTATAAATTACCATGCGTAAGGTTACGGACATCTTATTATTTTCTGTTGAGAATTTATTGTTTTACCATGGGTGAATATTGTTCTATATAATATTTACATAATGTCTTTGATGCTTACGTTTTGATGTTGTTTGTATAGATGTGTCCTTCGCGGTTGTGTACCCAAAAAACTACTTGTCTATGCATCTAAGTTTTCTCATGATTTTGAGGAGAGCAGAGGCTTTGGATGGTCTTATGAATGTGAGCCTAAGGATGACTGGCCCACATTAATAGCAAATAAGAATGCTGAGATTCGGCGGTTAACAGGTGTCTATCAAAATGTGTTGAGCAATGCTGGAGTCACCTTAATAGAAGGTCGTGGAAAGGTTTAATGCAAAATCTCTTCCTTTTGAGATTTTAGTGAAGCTTGTTTTTAGCATGTGCATGCATTTTTCCTTTGTTGGGAAAAATAAAATCATACGCATATTATATAACTTTTTCCAAAAAATGCAGGTTGTTGGTCCACATACCGTTGAGGTTGATAGAAAATTGTACTCTGCAAAGCACATATTAATAGCAGTTGGTGGACGGCCATATATCCTTGACATTCCTGGAAAAGAATTTGCAATAAATTCTGACATGGCTTTAGATTTACCAGCACGGCCTGAAAAGATAGCTATAATTGGAGGAGGCTACATTGCATTGGAATTTGCAGGTATTTTTAATGGATTGAACTGTGATGTCCATGTATACATTCGTCAGAAGAAGGTTCTTAGAGGATTTGATGAGGAGGTGATTTTACTGTACTTTTTTTTGAGGTTATATTGTTAAATAGATAAATATCATTGCCATGTATATCATTTCTTGTTAGAAAAGCATGAAAGATTTTGATCAGATTTATTTTCTCACAGATTAGGGATTTTGTAGAAGAGCAAATGTCTTTAAGAGGAGTTGAATTTCATATTGAGGAATCCCCAGAAGCTATAGAAAGATCATCTGATGGATTACTTGCCCTCAAGACTACAAAAGGAGTTACAGATGGATTTTCGCATGTCATGTTTGCCACTGGCCGAGTACCCAATACGAAGGTAGTCTGAGAGTTTTGTTACTTACCAAAATTACAAGTAATAAAATATTTAAAACATTTTTTTCTGTTCAGTTTATAGTTTCTGTTGTAAATACTTTGACAAACACTATCCTATACTTTTCTAAATTTGAACATGGTGTTTGTTAGAATTTGGGATTGGAGCAGATTGGTGTGAAGTTGTCAAAAAATGGTGCAATTGAGGTACTTGAAGATAATGATTTGGTTTTCTTATTTGTTCTGAAATACAGAGGTATAATGTAAATGAACCGTCTGTCATTTGATTGTTTCAATAGGTTGATGAATACTCAAGGACCAACATTGAATCTATCTGGGCAGTTGGTGATGTGACTAACAGGATAAATTTAACACCTGTTGCCATAATGGAGGGAGGGGCACTTGCCAAAACTTTGTTTGCAAATCAGCCTACAAAGCCGGATCACAGGTGATCAAATTTGACATGAATTGACTATTGCAGTGAATTTTAGTAGAACCGTTAAGTTTATTATGATTGCCATATGGCTTTTGAATCTTGTTGGTGTTAATATTCTGCTGTTTCCAATAGTTCTATAAAAACTTGTCTTTCTTCAGGCAAAAAAATTATCCAGATACTCTCAATTCAATGTAGTTGCTTTTCAAACTAAGATTGCCATAGGCAAAAATAACTTATTGGAATTTTCTAGCTCCTAGTGATGATTGCTGATGGAATGCTATGTAATCAAGTGACGTAGTGCAAAGTGAAGTAGGGAGTGACTTGGTATTTTTTGGAAACTAGAGCGATTCAGGTTTTTTTGAAATAGACTTTTCAAGGAGCCTTTTATTTTTAGTTTTAGTTTTATTTTTTTTTCTACATTAGATATCATTTAGTAAAGGTAGAAATTATACAGAGTCAGCACAATTGTTGAGACGCAGATTTCACTTGTGCAAGAATGACGGTGTAACTAGTGGAATACCATAGAAGAGTTCTTACTTCTAGGGAGCTTGGGTGCGGTAGACATTTCAAAGTGTAAGGCATGCCTAGTGGTTTTATGCTTAGCTAGACCATGCCCTTGCATATAATGGTGGTTAGATATAAAGAGACACTAAAACCATGATGATGATGATCTGATCATCATCATCCTAGCTTCATCCCAATTACATGGGGTCAGCTACCTGAGTTCTTTTAGGTTGGCTTCAATTTAGAGTCAAATAAGGATTAATACCCAAATCTTAGATGTCTTTATTTATGCAAGCAAACCAAGTATGTTTTAGTCTACCTCTTTGTTGGTTTTTTTTTTTTTAAAACTTTAATAATGCAACCTCTTTTAACAGGAGCATTTTTTGGTCTTCTTAGCACATGACCAAACCATCTAAGACAGCTTACCTTAATCTTCTCATCTATGGGAGCTCCTCTGAAACTTCCCCTAATAAGAAAGTTGCTGATATGATCTTTTCTAGTTACACTAACAATAATGAGGTGTTTGAATAGCAATAAGAGTCTTGTCTTGGTAACCTCCAGGTCACTAAACCATGATATTTTTCGAAATTCAAGTGAACACTATGTGACTAGGAAAAGATTTGAGCAAGATTAAAGGAAAGAAATGACAGTGTATCTTGAAATGTTAACTAGTACAAAAGGGTTGAAAGTACTGGAAAAACAGCAAGATGGAAGAAAAAAAGCACATATGTACTACTTTACCCTTTGAAATGCTTAATATCATGTCCAAGCATGAGATGGGCTAATAACTGGAAAGTTGAATGGATTATCACTTTTCCAGTTGGTTTACTAAGATCTTAAAGCACGTGATGGGAAATTTTTTCTGAATTTCTAACAAATGGGTTTTGTAGCTGGGCAGTAAGCCCTTGTTAAAGACTGCTTTCTCACATCATGCTCAAAGAGTAATTTTGAATATGATGCTCTGAATTTTCTGCTTTTCTTCTAAGCATGAATCAGGATTGCAGCGAGCAAGATTGAGATTTTGGATTGCAGAAATTGTAATTTCGATCTGCATTTCAGAAGCATGGATAACAATTAAAGAAATTTAACTCAGAAAATGTCCTATTTATTATCATTCATTTCTTAATTTCTCTATGCTCCTAAATCAGTCAAACTACCAAACTCTTGTTTAAAATATTAATTTTTTGTTGTACATGAGCATTGATATGCTTGGTACTCAATTTTTGAAGAGTGATGATATTAGTAGTAGTATTTTTCATGCCAGATGCTTTGAAATTCCTATTATTGTTAGTAGTATTTGGCATAAAATAAATTATTATGAAGAAGCCATTAGGGGATATCTAGGGGATTAAAACAATAAAGTGTTAGCTTAGTGGTAAGAGTCTTGACTTGGTAACCCTATGTCACAGGTTCAATTCCACCAGGTAGCACTAAGTTATAAATTTTTTAAAACAGATTCATAAAAGGAATTTTGAAACTGGTCTGATACATCCAAGAGGTTTTAGTGGATGTAGGTAAATAATTTCAGTTTCAATTTCAATATTCTCTATTTTCAAGAAAATTTTGTTGACAAGGAGTTTGAAAAAGCATTTTCAGGAGAAGAGATTTCAATGAATTTGACAAATGGATTTAGAAAATTTGAAAAAACCCTATCAATCTTTGGTACAAATCCTAGTCAATGTTATATATTGCCATGATAAGGAAGAACAAATTTTGCAAATAGGCCTTTGTTATCTTATTATTATTGTAAAATAAGGTTCAACGTTTCAGATAGATTGTACAATAGATCAGTGTGGCACAAATGCAGATGTTTAGCTGGTCATTGAATGTTGCAGCAAAAGATAAATTGCACAATATAGACATTAAAAGAAGGCTTAAAATGGCTTCTATTTCAAATAAGTTACAGGAATGACATTTTAGATGGTTTGGTCATTTGCAAGAAAGATTAGATAATGAACCTATCGAAAAAGGCTACCTTGTCACTGTTCCAAGAAAGCCACAAAAATAAAGGTCAAAAAAGACATAAGAAAAAAAATTGAAGATGATATGAAGAAATTGCAAATTGATAAGGATCTAGCTTTTCATAAAGGCATATGGTGAAAGTGAATTCATATAGCTGACCCCATTTTGTTGGGACAAGGCTAGGATGATGATTTTAGTTGGGCTAGACATGTTTCAAATGACATGGAAAGTTTAATGATATCTAGATTTTGAGAAAAGATAACTTGTACTTTGGGTACAAATCTTTCATTTTGTTTTTATTTAAAAAAACACTTGAAGGAGTACAAGTACACATTTTGCATTTTTAAAACTTGAAGACAAAGATGGTGTTGCTACACACGCTTGACAAAAAGGTCAAGCTTTATTCCAAAGTGTATACCATCTAGGAATACATTTTCCTACAATGAAGAAAACATGGACCAGGTCAAAATCTTTTGATCAAAGATCTATGGCGTGTAGTTTAAAATACATACTAAGTTACCGTGGCTATAAATCCTTAATGGAAGAACACAAATTTGTAGTAATTTCACTCTCAAGTAGGCTATGGTGGGATCTCCATTGGATTCTATTATCAAAGCTCATTCAAGGTATACAAAACTCAAACAATACTCACAATTGAACAAGGAAATGAAAAGGAACTTTATTCTTGCTCAAAGAAATGAGAATACAAATGCAAACAAGGAAAGACAAGTAAATCACAACTCTCACATCACACATCCACAAGGAGTTCACTGTCATCAAAGAGATGACACACAATCGGTCTCTCTTACAATGGCTCTTGAAGGGCTTGCACACAAAGCTTATGGCTCAAGTTAGGCCACACTCTTGACACATAACATGGCAACCTGAATTGAGACCCTCTTTAGCCTTTTATAGGCTTGGTAATGACTGTTGGTCTTGCCTCTGTCAGTTCATCTTCAAAAAATTACTTTTTGGCTGATTGCAAGGGGCTGTGGCCTGCACCCACTTGCAATAGGTTGGCTGAGCCTCCCCATACTTTGTGGCTGCGATAGGTTGCATGCTCAAAAAAGTCTAATGAGAATTGAAGCTGGAACCTGAAACAAAGTTGAACTGGCTGCGAGGTAGCTGTGGCTCGTATGACCTCACAGATAGCCCTGTCTGTGACTTCCTGCAGCTTGTAGTGACGCTCACTATATAAATGTGATCATAAACATTATTTTCTGAAATGTTTTGGCTGGTTGCCATAGACTGCAACTCACAATCAACTCATAGTCTGGACTGTGGCTGGCTGCGACTCACAGTGGCCTGTCCAAACCCTGAAAACATTTGAAAGCCCTCCCAATTGACTTTGAACAAACAACACACATCCCTAATGATTTCTGGGACACAATGAGAATTACAATTACATGAGAAAGGTGGGTTGATGTCCTTATTAGGTTGACACAACTTTTTGAGGTTTGGTGTGATAGGATTTGAACGCATCCTGTCTCTGCATTGCATTGAAGAAGTTTTGTTTGATTACTATTAAGAGTATGCCTTGAATTTTAACTATGGGAAGGATCTTGTTGTGTGATACAACAAGAATGTGGATGTGTGAGATACCATGGTTCAAAAAAGTATTGCTAACAACTTAAATTTATTGGTAAGTCCATTACCTTTGCTATGAACCATGGTTGCTGCAGATATTCAAAATAATGCTTTACTTCACTTTGTACAATTTGGTAGATGAAAAACTCAGTTAGTTGTCACTGTTATTGGAGAGGCAACCAGATGATTTTAAATTATGGCATTAATAGATCAACAAAGGTAGTTAGACCATCTTGGAGAAAATGAAAATTTGTGATGCATGCCCAAATTGTAAAGCTCAACCAAGTAATTTTGACAATCAGTCCAAGAATGTCAAGGTTATGTTCAGGAAATAACATTATAGGTAAACATCATTGTCATCCTAGTGATATCCCAACTACATGGGGTTTGTTGTATGAGTTATTTTCCATTGTGCACCTTTGTTTAGAGTTAAACTAACACTAACTCTCATGTCTTGGATATTTTCTCTATTGTTGCATGCCAAGTATGTTTTGGTTTACCTTTTTGTCATGTTTCCTCTACTTTAATTAAGCAATTTTTTATCTTCTCTGCACATGACCAAACCATGTAAGATTGCTTCTATGAATCATTTTCACCTTTGTTAAGAGCCAAATCAACATTAACTCCCATATCTTGGATATTTTCTTTATTCTTGCATAGCAAATATGTTTTGGTATACCTTTTTGTTGTTTTCCTTCTACTTCAATTAAGCAATTTCTTGTCTTCTCTGCATATGACCAAACCATCTCAGATGACTTCTATTAATCATTTCATCTCTGGATGCTACCCCCCAGCTTCCCCTAATTCCAAGATCAAAATTTCAAATTTCAGCTAATTGATGATGAGTTTAAGAAGTAGATTGTGAATCTGGAAGAAGCCAGCAAAAAGTTGGAAGACAATGTTACTAGACTTCGTACCAAAGAGTAGGTTCCTTCTTCCGAGAACGCTTCACAAATAGAGGAACTACTTATCAAATACTCCATTAATTACAATTCCTGTTGATGTTCTAGCATCATCTCTTATTCTACCATCGAATGAACCTTCCTTCTCTGTAATCCATGACCCCAATATTGGTGGTCATGCTAATTCTGTAATATTGAATTATTATGTTCTGATCCATTGACAGAAATGAAATCAAATGATTAAACGATTTTTTGTTAGATCCATGATGTCCATGTCAATACTTAAACCTTACTTTATTTTAGGTTTTGCGTGAAGGAAAGATGAAACTTTTAAAATGTTCTATAATATGAACAAGTGAGATTGGCCATGTCACTATGTGTTACGAACAAAATGTAATTTAATGACATGTCCCAAACCTAAAACCTTCATGATTGATTATCTTAAAGCAAACACTTGTATTTTTTGATTCAAAACTTGCCAAGGATAGTATGGATCCTTACTGCAGCCAATCAAGTAAGGAAAAGAAAGATACTACTAAAATAAAAGTGATTAACATCTCATTATATGTAGTACAGGTCATAACTAAAAGATCTGGCAATTGAAGTGAATAGATGAGAAGACTAATTTGTGAGATACAAGACAGAATTAGAAGAAGTTGGTAGGAATTGTGAAGCCAAATATATTAGTTTGTCTTCAATTGATTATCGTCTACATGTTGTAATAGGTGATGTTTCTAGCAAAGGTTGCTTTGTAAAGTGAGAAATTTTGTTATTTATGAAGCTAGAAGAGGCACTGAGGTTAGGAGAGTGGGAGAGATGTAAGAGAGCAAGAGAGTGCATATGGGAGCAATAATGTTATGGGTGTTTGTTTGCACATCTTGTGTTGTGCTGCTTGGTAGAGTGGTGGTTGTGTTCATAGGATTGAGTTCGTTGTAGGAGTACAAAGTGTAGAAAAAAATCAATCCAATCTAGATTAGAACATGGGTAACCTTCACCACTGCAGAGGTAGAGAGTTAACTGCATTTAGCAAGTGATGCACAAGTGGGTGATTCGGTTGCATTATTTCAGTTCATTCATTATTTGGATTGGTGTCCTTTAATCTTCTCATAAAGCCTTTGAAATAGTTAAATGACATTTCTGTATTAGCTATGTGGGACGTGAATAGTTTGTTGTAGGAGTACATAGGGCAAAACAAATGATTTATCCATCAAAACATGGGCAACCTTCACCATCACAGAGGCAAAGAGTTGACTGCACCTAGCAAGTGCTGCATAATTGGGTGATCTGGTTATACAGTTTTTGCTCATTCATCATTCAGATTGGTGTGCTTTAATATCCTCATAAAGACTTTTAAACAGTTAAATGACGATACTTATTAGCTATGTGGGATGTGAACAGTTTGTTGTAGTTGAAAAATGATCCAATTCATTGGAACATAAGCAACCTTCATCACCATAGAGGCAAATAGTTAATTGCTGCACAAGTGGGCGATCTGGTTGCATGATTTTAGCTTGTTTATCATTTATGGTGGTGAAGGTTGCCTGTGTTTTGATGGATTGAATCAATTTCTCTTTGCTGCGTATTCCTAGAATAGACTATTTGCAACCCACATAGGTAATAGAGGATTATTATTTAACTGTTAAAAGGCTTTATGGAGGATTAAAGCACACTAGTCCATATGATGAATCTGGATGACAAAAGCACACTAATCCACATGATGAATAAGTTGAAATTGTATTCTGATTGATGGATTGGATTAATTTTTTTTTTGCTTGTGTACTACAATATACTGTTCACTTCCCACACAGCTAATAGTAAACTGTCATTTAATTGTTTAAAAGGCTGTATGAGAGGATTAAAACACACAATCCAGCTGCATCACGCACTTGTGCAGCATTTGCTAAGGTTGCCCATGTTTTGATCACCCACTTATGCAGCACTTGTTAAGTGCACTTGACTCTATGCCCCATGTGCTCTTACAATAGACTATTCAGAAGAAGACTAAATCACCCCAATCTAGATGATGATCAAGTTAAAATTGTGTGACTAGATCACCCAGTTGTTGAAGGTTATCTGTTTAACTAGATCCTACATTGGTAATAGAGAATCTTCAGTAACTGTTAAAAAGGTTCTATGATAAGATTAAATCACACCAATCCAGATGACAATTGAGCTGAAATCATGTGACTGGATAACCTACTTCTGCTTGATGCATTGGATCAATTTTTGTTCACATTCCATATAGCTAGTAGAGACTCAAGATTTAACCATTTAAAATGTTTTATGAGAGGATTAAAGCGCACCAATTTGGATGACGAACGAGCTGTAATCATGTGACTAGTTCACCCACTTGTACAAACACTTGCTAAGTGCAGTCAACTCTCTACCTCTACAATGGTGAAGGTTGCTTGTGTTATGATGGATTGGATCAATTTTTTTGACCTATGTACTCCCACAATAGACTATTCATGTCCCACATAATTAATAGAGAATCATTATATAAGTGTTTAAAAGCCTTTATGAGAGGATTAAAGCACACCAAGTTGAAGGATGAATGAGCTAAAATTGTGAGAGTGGATCACCCACGTGTTGACTCTTTGCCTCTGTGGTGGTGATGGATTGGATCAAATTTTTTTTGCCTCATTTACTCCTACAACAAATTGATAGAGAATCATCAATTGAATTGTTTAAAAGGCTTTACGAGAGGACTAAAGCACACCAATCTAGATGATGAATGAGTTGAAATTGTGTGACTAGATTGCCCACTTGTGTATCGGTCAACTTTTTTTCCTTTGTGATGGTGAAGGCTGCCTTTGTTTTGATGGATTGGATCAATTTTCCTCTTTTTTTCCCGTGTTCATGTCCCACATAGTTAGTAGAGAATTGATATTTAGCTATTTAAAAGACATTATGAGAGATTAAAGCACACCAATCCAAATGATGAGTGAGTTGGAATCATGCTATAGGATCACCTACTTGCGCAACAGTCAACACTTTGCCTTTGTGGTGGAAACGGTTGCCCATCTTTTGATGGATTAGATCAATTTTCTTCTTGTCCTGTGTACTTCTACAACAAACTGTTCACATCCTACATAGCTAATAGAGAATCGATATTAAATTGTTTTAAATGCTTTACGAGAGGGTTAAAATGTAATTGACTCTTTGCCTGTGTGGTGGTGAAGCTTCTTACCTTTACTTGCCTTCATTTTTCTTGATGATTCTTCATCCCTAAAGATATCTCTAGCTCTATAAAATACTAACACCTTGTTTATTTGCATTTCTTCATATAATCTTTTACTGTTTTTTCCCATATTTTTTTGGTCTTCCTTTTGATGGCTTTCCTAGACTAGGGTTGTAGCAACCTTTTCTTATAGGCCCACTATTTGATTTTTTTCTGCACATACCGAAACCATCAAAGATGTCATTGTTACAACTTCTATGAAATAAAGGGCACTTCAAGCCTTCTTCTAATGGTTGTATTGTGCAATTTATCTTTTATTGTAACTTTCAGCATCTATTTAAGCATTCACATTTCTGCTGCATTGATTTGTTATTTATACCTCTTTTGTATTGGCCAATATTTATCACCATATAACATAGCCGGTTTTATTGTTGTTCTGTAAAATTTTCTCTTTAGTCTTATTGGGATTCTTTTATCACATAGAACACTACTATCATGTCTTCATTTTGATCATTCTCAATCTTGTTTCTTATATCTTTATCAATTTCACCATCTGATTGGAGCATTAATCCTAGGTAGTGGAACTGTTTATAGCGAAGGGCTTTTGACGTTGAATTGTCACTTCAATTTCATGACTATTTATGCTTTTATTGAAATTATATTCATATATTCTGTTTTACTTTCGTTGATTTTTAAGCCTTTTAATTCTAGAGCCATGTTTTCACTTTTCCTTTTTAGAAGAAATAGTTTCTTGAGTTGTATCTACCAACACAATGTCATCTGTAATGAGCATACATCAAAGGTTTTCATATAGTGTTTCCTTTATTAATTCATCTATACTAATAGCAAATAAGTATGAGCTAAGTGTAGACCCTTGATGTAGATATACTCTAACTAGAAAGTTAGATGTGATTCTATAAGTTATTCTAATTTCAGTGGTAGCTCCTTCATGCACATTTTGAAGCACTCTAATATATATATCAAAGAGGGTTTTCCTTTGCCAGGTTCACCAAATAATATCTCTATGTTTTTCCAAGTCAATGAAGATCATATTGTAGATTTTCTCTATGTTTTTTGAATTTCTTCGTTAATTTTCATATCAAGAAAATAGCCTCTACTTAATCTCCTTGGCATAAATCCAAATTGATTTTTTGATACTATTGATTGAAGTCTAAGATGCTGCTGTATGACTTTTTCCCAACATAGTATTGCTCATGCTCTTGATCCTTCTATAGTTTGCACAGTTTTGCACATCTCTTTTATTTTTGTAGATATGGGAACAACAATGTTTTTCTCCAATTTTTATGCATTTATCCATCCCTAAATTTTTTGTTAAATAATTGTGTCAGCTATGAAACTTCTGTATCTCCTAATGCTTTCCAAGCTTCTATAGGAATATTATCTAGTTTAGCAGCTTATCCATTTTTCATCTTAGATAAGGTTGCCTTCACCTTAAAGAATAAAAATTCATTAACGAAACCATTATTTGGTTCTTCTTTTTGGATGTCTTATTTTGGGAATTCTTTATTTAATATCCAAAATTTTATTGTCTTTTACCAAAATTCTTTCATTTGCATCCTTTATGCATTGGACATGATCAATGTCTTTACATTTTTTGTTTCTAAATTTTGCCAGTTTGTATAGAAATTTTTCTTCTTTTGTTCTGAATTCCTCATAGAAATTATCTAAGTCCTCATGTTTGGCTTTAGCTACTACTACTTTTGCCTCTATTTTGCCATTTTGTACATCAACCTATTTGCTTGGTTTATGCTTTGCTGCCATTCCTTAAAAGTATTTTTTTTTTCTTATTTTGGATAACATGTTGCATTTCATCACTTCACTATGTCTCTTTTAGGATGTACTTTTTGTCTTTTGTTTCATCCAGAATATTCTTTCTAATTTTCTGAATGCAACTCTCCATTTGACCCCAAACTAAATTTTCAGAATAATCTAAGTTCCAGGTGCCTTCTTTAAGCAATTATTCCATAAATAAGATAATGTTGTCTTCTTTTAAATTCCACCAATAAGATAATGTTGTCTTCTTTTAAATTCCACCATTTGATGTATTTAGTCCTTTTCCTTATGCTACCTTTAAATCTCTGTATATGTATAGCTAAATCCATGACTATTAGTCAAAGCTGAGTTGTAAGGCTCTTTTTAAGTATGACCTCTGACTATTCATGTTTATTTAAGTATTGAGCTAAGGAATCTGATCTTATTTTTATTTTCAAGACTTTTAGCGATGTGTGCCCTTTTTCATTTGCTGTTCTAATTCTTCATATCTCTATTTTTATTTGTGATACGCATGGGCTACTACCTGTCAAAAAATAGGTGCTAATTTTCAAGTGCACTACTT
Source organism: Gnetum montanum (assembly GCA_015680685.1). NCBI lineage: Eukaryota > Viridiplantae > Streptophyta > Gnetopsida > Gnetales > Gnetaceae > Gnetum > Gnetum montanum. Next base: position 141,792 of record MNCI01011808.1, on the reverse strand, counting down.
TCAAACAGTAAAGAGTTTAGAGTGAGCTCAATTTCGAAAGCTTAGAAAATTTACCGGAGTCTGAAAAATAACAATAATTTGGAAATGACACTTAGAAAAACAACATATGCTTAAATGTTTGACCACTTTTTAAAACATCACCTGAAAGGCCACTTGGTAGTAAGACAATCATATCTCAAGAAATATTTGCAATTTTTTGTGATCCCAGTTTTGACTTAAAATTAAAACTTACGGCTATAGTTGGATAAAATTTTAGGTGACAATGACAAGTTTTAAGTTTATGACGTCTAAAATTTGGGTCTTTCATTTTGTGAATTTTGAAATTTCATGAATTAATCAACAATGAAAACTAGTTTTTAGAATATAATTAACTTTCAAGTAAAGTGGGTTCAACTTTATTATTTGGGATTTTGAAATTAAAAAAAAAAACAAGCATGTAATTGGAGCTTATTTGATTTTCATAAGGATTTGAATCTTTGAGCACACTAAGGTCAAATAAGATTAAATAGCTTGGAATGCTTGGATTCTCATCCGATTAGACGTACTCATACGGCATTGTAATTTGCTAGAAAGTTTTTCAATAAGTAGATCTTGATTCAATTATATGAACAACTGTGATTATGATTAGAAATTACCCTTTCCTATCTTAGGCTACCGTTTGTTCTAAAATAATTTCTTATGTAATTTAAGCTGCTCCGGCTAATTGTTTCCAAATGACCTGCACTATTACGTTATGAAATGTTTACATTCGCACGTATCTATAATTGGGTTTAAGAGCAAAGTTATTCTAGTTTCTTACAATCATCCTTAAATCATTATTCGTCATAGAAAGTTCCGAGTTCAAAAGCTTACCTATTCAGTTATTTAAATTTTCACTTCCATCTTTTTTGTGAATTTGAGGCCAGCACTCTATTAACGAAAAAAGTTTGCATTATCAAGATACAAGTGTCATAAGCTGAGTCTCCAAATGAAGGTGATATGGGTTTTGGGGTGGGACTTATCAATATTTGGATTTCGTAGATTAGGACGAGCCTCAGGCTTTTCGGTGGATATCCTGTATGGAAAGATTTGGTTTAATCATTCATTCAATCAAGCAATATCATTTTCTAAGAGGCTGTTAAGTAATAATTCAAAATAGCAACTTATCCACATTTGCTAACTATAATTATCAATAATGATCATTAAAACTTAACAGCTAGTCAAAAAAATTAACATGCCACTTGAAGTACAAGAATTAGTTATATCAGTAATGAGGCCGCTATTGTGTTACATGGTTAACTGCTGGAAGTTGGACCAAAGACCTGTATCTTGGGGACAAAATAAAACTCATAACCCCAATTTATTTCATTGGAAGACACATGCACAAATGCTCTATCAATTTTTAAGTATTCATTTTTTTACTTTCATAATAAATATTTTATTTAAAATAAACTGCCCGAAATCATGGATTCTTTCATTTGACGGACTACCTGTGGTTTTATTAGTCCGTAGCTTTAAGACAGTGCATGTACCGTTTTATAATAAGCCGCAGAAAAAGGACATTATCCATGAAGAAAACGTAGCTTTCTATTGTCTTTTTCTCAAATTATTAGTAATGTTCAGCGTAATTGACAGGCTGCACTGTGTATGAGGGTCAGGCAATTTTGTTTAGGAGACAAGAGATATGATAGTTAATAGGGGACATAATGATAGCAGTCATGACCAATTCATGCAAGTAACTAGCAGCAAGTAACAAGATTTTCCAAGAAGATCAATTGTCATGCTTTTTTATAAGTTTGGACGAGAAGTTTTTTATTTTGGCATTAGCCCAGTAACAGATTCGTTGTCTCCCTTTGTTTCTTTTCCTTATTCTATCAAATTTCCGGTCATGTGCGGGTTAATAAAATTTTGATGAATATATAGCAAAGCAGGCTCAATTTCGTTGATTTCATTGTCACATACTAAATTTTTTATGATAGCACTGGTACATACGATCCCAACTCGGCAGAATTAGAATACTGTTAAAATACTCTGAATTTGCAGGCATGCAAGTGGTTACATGTGATGCACACCCATAACATTTATGTTTACCTTAGTGTTTTTGCATGTAGTGATAATATTACTGAAATGAACTGTTTGGGTGCTAATGACAGGGATGTACCATCAGCAGTGTTTACTCAACCTCCAATTGGAACAGTGGGCTTAACTGAGCAGCAGGCATGACCATATGGGTTTGCATTTTCTCCAGGATTTATGTTATCTGTGCCGTTAAAATATTAGATGGATCTATATCTATGGCTACAGTGTCTTTGTTGCTTTATATCACATTTCTTCCAAACTCTCTATAAATTTTAAAAACGCCATCGTAATCTACACGATTTAAGTGGACACACCAACGATGTTAGTCTTAACTTGTTCGATGCCACTGAAGTGGAACATTGCTATTCCTAAATATACAACCTTTTTATTTTTAGGCACAAGAACAGTATGGTGATATCGATGTCTATTCTACTAGCTTCCGACCAATGAAAGCAACTCTATCAGGACTACCGGACCGGACCTTCATGAAAATTCTAGTCTGTGCACAAACACAAAAGGTGCTAGGTGTTCATATGTGTGGTGATGATGCTCCTGAGATTCTTCAGGTATAACAAATAACGTTCTTTTATTTCCTTTTTATAACCTCAAAATAATTTATTTTAACAAACTCTTCTTCTCTTTGTTTGAAACAAACACTGTAGGGTGTTGCTATTGCTATTAAAGCTGGATTGACAAAAGCAGATTTTGATTCAGCAGTAGGAATCCATCCTACTGCAGCAGAAGAGTTGGTAACAATGCGAACTCCTGTTAGAAGAATTCGAAGTAACAAATCTGAGGTGAATGTTGCGTTTATACCAAAGTAGAACCTATTACTGTTTCTTTTGCAGTACTTCATTATTGTCAGCCACCTTGCTTGGAGTACATTTCGGTAGTTATAATTAACTAGCGAAATGTAATCTGATGTAGTTTTAGGTATGGACTAAGTATGATGAAAGATAATTGTTTTGAGGTATTTTTACATTGAGTCAAGTAATTTATTGTGATTTAATCATGCAGATAGAAGAAGCATCTACTGCTCGAGCTTCTGGAGGCAGCTGATTTAGTTTATCTTTTGAACACTCAAGGCATAGCAACTCGTATTTGCATATGAATTTACACTTCATTTATGTACACTCGACCCTGCGCTTGTCCTTGTGTTTTCACAAATATGGTCACTTTGCCTTTGAAAATACGTCTCTATAGGCGTTACATTGTATGAAATTGTAGATAGTAGTTACTTTGCCTTTTTGGAAGTGTCTGATCATGTGATCGAAAAGCCTTGTGAATGGCGTGAAGTTTTGTAAAACTATTAGTTAGTTAGAGAGGTGGTAATAGTTATATGACGAAAAACATGTCATGACAAGCTATGCATTTTCCTACTAGAACTAAAAGGTAAATCAATATTGAAGTCGGTTACCATTCAAAATATCATTATTTGTTCTGTTCATTCTCTTGTAGAGGTGTTCAAGCAGGAAGCCTGCCTGTACTTGCAAACCATTTTCCAAATAGTTGGAAAATGTACTACAGCATACAATGAATATTGCTATATGTGTTCAGTCTATTGTAGAGACCCTATAGGCAAGCTCAACGAGCGACCAAGCAGAGATACAAGAGTTGTTTGTGTCTATCATATTAATAACAAAGGACGTTTTTTTCATTTGTTTAATTAACTGCCATTTGCTGTTTTATTTGGTTCAGTGCTTTACTGTCTTCATTGCAAATAGCATGTTTAGTGTTTAAATTCTTTACTGCCTTCATTGCTTCCATATTTCTTATGATGTACGGTGTGTGACATTTTACGAAGGTCTCTGGTTTTATAAGGATCATCACCCAGAGGCTTGCCAACATGGGGTCACGGGGTCTTAGGAGGATGGCTGGTGAATGAAAAAGCATAACATCTTTTGAATGGTTCTGCCCAGGCTTGAAACCCAAGTCTTCGCAAGTCTTATCATCACTCCAAACGGTAATCCGTCCCTGAAATGCCATGGTGTTGAGCAAAAGATTCATTTTCTATGGATTATCTATTACAGTTTTGCTATGCTGCAGCGTACCTGCTTTCTCTTCTTGTTTACATTTGAGTGTTCAAGCACCCCACGCAATCCCCACGCAATAATCTGGCACGTTAAAAAGTATTCAGATGCATCACAAAACTGTCCACTTTTACCCCTTCCATTTGCTCTTCTTTGGCAAACCTTTTTCTTCCTCATTTTATTACATAAGTTTTGGGCCTACTTCAAATCCGGTTTTCTCATTCATCCATCTCCTGCTTGATGGCCCCTTGAGACGAGCAAGCATGCAAGAAAATTTTCTTTGATTTTAATCTTTCGAAACTGTGCAAGGGTAGGCAGTTGTGTTAATTGAAATCCATGATGTGCGTTATCTGCAAGTGGAAATGCAAAGTGTAACAATCGCGTGTGAAGCTGCCTGTTCAACCAAGATGATTTTGTATCGTTACGTAAAATGATAAAAAATCGTAAATAGTAGCAGCGACGCTTTTCGCATTTGACATTCTAACGCTTGCTGATGATTTCCATTTCGGGTGGATTTCAGCGGATTGGGACTTTCCCGGCTAACGTGGTCTCATGGTCAACATCCCTTGCAGCATTTACTTCTTATACTGGAAATCCAGCTTAAGCCTGAAACAAATATCGTGTTCAGCAAGTATCGCACGGTTGGGATGGAAGCGTTGTTGAAGTTGCTTTAATTGATTTTTTTTAGACCACCTACTCTTAATATACTTCAGTGGAAATTAATAAATAATTCTCATATTTGTCACCTATACTAACGCAGAAAATCTCTATATGGTCTCCTGTTAAGCCTCCATAGGTTTCTCAAATTAAAGCCACTGCACAGCACAGAACATGGTATACTTTCAGAAAGCCCTACAGTCCAACATTATTTTTTGTTCCACCAATTCTGCTAGCCAAAATTGTGATCTTGTGCATGGTCGTAAACTAAAATCAAATGAGCATGTTTAGGTCTGCCACCAAAGAGCATGGACAAAAATTTTTTCCTAATGGTCTTCTACTTCAGAAATCAAATTCCGTGTTTCCCATTGCATAAATTCATCACTTTGTTCGCCGAAAAATCCAAATCCAAGTTGCGTGTCGTTATGCTGACGTGGAAAATTTTGCAAGCCGAAAAGGCCTTTCAATGTACCGTGCTTGCTGCATTAAATAATCAAAGCTTCCAACATGTTCAAGGTACACTAACAAAGTATGCAGTCTTTTAACCTGTTCATGGAAGAGTACCAAGCCCTTATTTGTAGTCTTTCACTAAATGTATTTGTAGTCTTTCACTAAATGTAGTCAATTTGATACTCTCTCTGATATTTTACAATAGGGTTATCATTGGAGTGACAGTAAGGGTTCATTTCTTAAGTTATAACACCTGTATTTGAGCTTGGTTACAGCCACCCAAAAAAGATGATATACTTACATATTTACTATGATGATTTTAACCACCATTTTTCAAGCTAAGTTACTTCTTATTTCAAATCCTCGATATGCCATTTCTTATTTCAAATCTTCAATTTGCATAATCATCATCCTGCTTTTGCAATTCAAATCTTCATTGTACATTTATTATGAGATGTTACTGACTAAAAATATATATTCTAGGCTTAGTGACATTTCGTTGTTTCAGAATCAAGGCAAGGCAGGGTTGATATTTAAAGTGATCGAATAGCAATGGGCTAGGCTGTATCACATGCATTGTTTTTTTGTCACTGTAAGGGTGAAAAATTTAATTGACGAGGCTAACAAGTAAAGATTTGCAGCTTTTCGCACAATGACAAATGCTTACGGTTAGCCATAAATACTGAAAATTAAAACATAACTGATGTTGACTATAAACACGGAAAACCATAGCAAGTAACCAAGCCCTTAGAATATGCGACCTCATAACCCCTGAAAACCATAGCAAGTAACCCAGCGCTTAGAATATGCGGTTAAACAAGGGGCTTCAGAAATTAACTATACTAACAGAGTTACATAGAAGCCCGAATTAATAGCAATGAACAATTTTTGAATCTCACGTGCAACCTAAGATGAAACCAAGCATCTTCTACGAAGAACGTGTGACAGATTCTTAAAGAAAAAACAAAACTTTAGCAGAAAATAAAGTTAGCTACAGAGCACGTTGATTTTATATCTCCCATATTCTTGGGGACCGAAAAGGTCACGTACTAGGGTTTAGTTGATTCATTTCTTGTCAAGCATCTTGGTTACTTCTTACTAGGGTTGGAATTTCAAATATGCAACACCTGTCATAGAGTTTTCTTTGATAATTTTTTATGGTTTTTGTGCTTACAAATTTTGCAATTGGTGAGCATCAGAAATAAAAGTGATTGTCAAATAAATAATTATGAACCAATTATATGCTTACAAAAATTAATATATCTATATAAATATTATATATGTTATATCTATTCTTATAGATATAAGAGACATTTTCATATTATTTCCATCTTAATTTGATAATTTTTAAAAATTCGTATGTTTCCTCAAAACGTTTTCAAAAACAATTTAAACACAATGCGTGAAAGTACCAATAACGTTCATTTCTGCTTTCCTACGGTAACCAATACTATCCTTTGTTACTACTCTTTCATGTCAATTCATATGTCTGTCAATCCAATTTCATTGCCTGAATGATTCAAGAAAATGTCATTCTATTGCTAACGAATGTTTAAAATGTTAGTTTTTAAAACTGCATTGGAGGTCAGCTCTAGAATTGTCATAAAGGGAAAGTGTGGCAAGTAGATGATTTGTTAGTAACATCATATGTGCAGGTCCAGTGAATGAAGGAAAAGACCTTGGATGAATAGAACATGTCAATTTATATAGAAAACTCCTGCATAGACGCATCATAAAGAACCTGTTTAGTTGGTATCAGGTAATGGCTTCAATAATATGACAAGACCAGACAACGTTGTGTGATGTTCTTTTGACTGATTAAGAGCAACGACTTGGTTGGCAGGTGATGTTTCATTCAAGCTTCCTACGATGGTTCAGACAAATTACATTCTTTGCAACGTCCAAGACTTTCTTGGAAACTTCAAGTTTTGGGCATTGATGAAATCATTCAGTGACATTTCTTCCTGCCTTGGGGAATATTGCTGCTAATCCTCTCATCATTCGGTTTGTTTTGTCTTAATTATTAGTCTGATTGAAATTTTATCCAAGATGAAAGAATTTCACAAGTTCATAACGGTTTAGATATAATAAAAACAGGAGTGTATGATTTAAAATAGTACAGTTAAACACACATTGCGACACTGCATATCCAATAAGATTAAAGAACTTTGGTATGACAGTCTTAGAGCAAATATGTGTGCGCGTGTGAAAACAGAAAATCTGTGAGATATTATAGCAATTACAGCGGCAAAAGTAACTAAAAACAACCCTGTTAGGTCATGCATTTAACCCGTGAATGCATTTTCCTTCCAAAAAATTTCCATTGTCAAAACAGCAGCATCATGCAAGATTCATGATGCCCAAGTAACGGGAAATTTTTGCAAGAAAATACACCAACTACTTTCAAATAAAAATGCAAAACAATTAATCTCTGCACTTTCCAAATAAAAGTATTAAGAGCCAAATTTATAAAGATCTGAACTCAAAAAATTGATCCGGTCAAATGCAATAACTGTATCTCTATGAGATGAGTTGCAAAATATTCCAAGTTTTTAACCGAACAGTCCCCCAACAAATTTTCATAAAAACAACTGCCACAAAGCCTTGAAACAGGCCTCCCTAAGCAATTAGAACAATCAAATCTGTTGTTTTTTTAAAAAATAAAATGAAATAAAATCTTTAATGAACACACAAGAATAACAACCATTAATTAGGTTGAAATGGTAGAATCATCTAACCAATGCTCAGAAATCCTCTAAAATTCCTGTATAAAGAAGAGCATATACCCAACAAAAAATTCCGGTCTTCACCGAGAGACTTCATGCGGGAAAATGTCACGAAAAGCCTTCCAGTGATAATGTTTCCAATAAAATGGTTCCAACAGAAAAGCAACACAAAAGATAAACACTTGGGCAATGCTTTCCGTAAAAGCGTCCCTCTCAACGATTCTTAGCTTTACCTTTGCCTTTCTTGCCTTCTCCAGTAGACCTATTCTGAGCAGATCCTCTGCCTCTGCCTCTTCCACCAGACCTATTCTCAGTGGATCCTCCTCTGCCTTTGCCTTTGCCTCTGACTCTACCTCTACCTCTTCCAGCAGGCCCATTCTCAATGGATCCTCCTCTGCCTCTGCCTCCCCCTCTGCCTCTTCCTGTTCCTCTCCCTTTCCCTTCTGTTGCAGGGCTTGAAGTTTCTTCAACATCACCATCATCTTTGCTATTTTCTTCATCCAGTTTGGATTTCTTGATTTTCTTGACTGGGGACCCATCTTCACCTTTCTCTGAATCAGGGGCACCCTTTCTCTTCGGAGGAGTCGTAACAAGCTTTTTGGTCTGCAGACACTCCGGCACGGTACAGGACTCCCCATCAAAGATACCCATCTGCTCAATCCTCTCCTCAAACTTCTTCCTCTCAACAACAATCAGGGAATGAGCCAACCCACACGCAACATCCAGAACCTTCATGCCCTCAAGAGAATCCAACTTCTTGGGATTCCCAGAAGATTTCTGCAGAGGCCCAAATCCAAGCTGCCCAAAACTTGCAAACCCCCATCCAATGCAGGAATCCTCAGCCCCAACCAGACAATGCTCAAGCCCAAAATCAATGCACCGAATCTGCCAACCATTCAGCTCATGGAAAGACTTTGGATACATGTTGCTCTCAGACATATTCCCAGATTTCCATTTCCCCCAAATATACAGCTGCCCCATCTGAGAGCTGCAAGCAGAAAACACCCCACCAGCAGCCACAACAGCATCAGCAGGCAAAACATTACTCCTGGTAAAAACATCAACTCTCATAGGCCTCCATTCATCCTTCTGAACCCTGTGCCCCAAACATCCATAATCCCCTCTGCCCCAACTGTACACAAAACCTTCAGAATCTACTGCAATTGTGTGATTGGTCCCACATGCAACCTTGACTATGTTAACATTCCTCTCACTGAAAAGCTCAATCGCCATAGGAGTGGGTTGTGGGTAGTAATCCAATTTGACGACAAGGGCAGAAGAATTGTGTTCATAATCGGTTCCATGCCCTAACTGACCATACTGTCCCAACCCAGCAGTGAAAATGGAGGCCCCTTTCAGAGAAATTAACCAAACACTAAATTCAGACCCACAAGCAACCTCCGTAACATCTAAAACTCCTACACAGTGCTTAGGCAGAGGAACGATTTCTGGTTTTGCAGATCCGATGCCCAATTGGCCGTATTTGTTCCACCCAAAACCCAGGGACTTGCCTGAATCTGTAACAACAATGGTGTGAGCCATTCCTGAGGCTGCTTTCACGATTCTGAGATGTGAAAGGGCCGAAACCAATGTTGGCATTGGCCTGAACTCTGAATCTCCATGGCCGAGCTGGCCTTTGTGGTTTCTGCCCCATGTGAAACAGCGCCCATCAGCAGCTACAGCGACACAGTGTTCTGATGCAGCTCCTGCTGCAACACAGCGAATGTTGATACCCACAAGAGGGCTCAGTCTTGTGGGTGTGAGAATCTTGCAGAATTGTCCAGGTTTTCTGCTTCGGCTGTTAAAATCATATGCTCCGCAGAAGAGCAGTTCTCCTCCTACTTCTTCCTTTGCTTCTTGCTCTTGCTCTTCTTGGGACGGTTTCGTTGGGCTATTTTCTTGTACCATGTTTTTAAACTTCCTCCAAGAACAGTAAATCTTGTTGCTATGCGGAACAACTGAAAACGAAATTCGTTCTTTTACATCGAATCTGGAGATTCTTTTCCCTCCAATGTGAACACGAAAAGGCCAAGCTTGCTGTCTTTACGGTCACTTCATCTGTTTGTTAGTGTTTATATAACTTGTACATGTTATTTTCTTTTTTTCTTACAGTCACTTCATCTGTTTGTTAGTGTTTATATAACTTGTACATGTTATTTATTTTTTTTTTTTTCCAAATTCAAGTTCGGTGCTTGGTACAGCTTTTTTTCTAGAAAGATGCTTTCTATTTTTATTAGAAAGTTTTTAGAAATTTTCAAGAAAAGGGTTGCCAAACTAGGGGAATTTACGTACACAAATCTTTTTTCAGTCATGTTTATTTTAATTTTCCAAGTTTCTCCTAAAATTTCATTTTCACGGGAGGTGAACAGCCCCAAAATTTAAAGTGGGGTTTCCTCACTTGCGTCCCTACAAAACCATGAACGTGGGAACTGAAGTAACATGACGTGCCATTCTGATTGAGATTTGTAGAAGCGAAACTATTACTTTTGAATTGAATGCTCACAATTTTTAAGCTTTGGGTCATTGCTTTGGGGCCAAAGGGTGGAATTTGTTCAAGGTTAACTTTTTCCCTAATGTTTCACGTGTTTATGAGTTGTATTAGTGGTGGCATGTGAAATTGAAATTAAAATCTTTTACATTCATCTTGGGAGACCTTTTGGGTCTACCAAACAATTTTTAAAATTCATTTATGGAATTTTTTTAAAAGTAATTGTTCATTGTATTAATTTCATCTTTAGTATAGGTTGTTCATGTTTCTCCACGAATCTAATTTTTTTCCTAGTGAATCTAATTTTTCTTTCTTTGATCTTTTTTTTTCAACAAATTTGATCTTTCTAGAATTTCCCTACGAGGACTGTAAATTACCTTCAATTTCTTTAATTGATGCCAAAGTTTTTGCTTATTCTATTGATAAGTGATGAGAGCGGTTACTCTAATTATTAGAGTGGTTATTATTAGAGCAATTACTCTAATTATTAGAGCAGTTGCTCTAATTATTACAGTGGTTATTATTAGAGTGGTTATTATTAGAATAATTACTCTAATTATTAAAATGGTTATTCTAATTATTATAGTGGTTATTATTAGAGCGGTTACACTAATTATTAGAGTGGTTATTATTAGAGCGGTTATTATTAAAGCGGTTATTATTAGAGCGGCTATTCCCGGGTTACTCCTAGGCCTATAAATATAGTGCCCAGGCGCACAATAGGGAGTAATTTAGAAGAAGCAATCAAAAGAAGTCTTGTAGCAGTCAAGTAGCAAAACTCTTGTAGTCTATTTGGAAGTTAGAGTAGTTTCCAAGTGCCTGCAATAGGAGGTCGAAGTGTGCACGGATGTTTATTCGAGCATTGTGTACTTGAGCACACCTTGTGTACGACAATAAAGATGAGCTCTTTGATTCATCCTTACAGCACTTGAGATTTTTTTTCTTACGCATTATTTTATTTTATTTTATTTTATGCAGTTTACATTTATGTTATTAGCGTAGCAATTCATTTTGATCAATTAAGTAAATCGTTAAATTACACTCAGTATGATCACTTCGAGCATGTGTGTAACACTTGGTAACCCGGTAACGATTAGCGTTTGGTAATCCCAGTAGTGTTGCACTGGTTCAAGATGTGTATAGCAAGTGAGAACGGATGCTAGTGTTAGGATTAGTTAGAACTTAGTTAATGAGTAGTTAAGATAAATTAGTCACTTAGTTATCTCTTTTCTTCCTTATTAGCACAGGACATAAAAACATAAAAGATATAAAAATCATATGCCTTAAGCTTACTTAACCATATAATCGTGACATACAATTAAGTTTGGGAAGACAATGATCAACCAACCTGTCATTGTTCCACAGAGGCGCATAGGCACTTAGTCCTTAGAATTCGACCGAATCGTGCGTGAAATGCTTGTATTCGTATGGTTGAGCGTAGGGGTACCTTGCTGCTCATCATTGGCGTTGTTGCCGGGGACTTAGTTGTTTGTGTGCTAATTAGAACATAGGAAATCATTCACATTATTGAAACAAACCCTTAGGGTTGGTTGAGAAAATAATAAACAAGAATACATTGCACACTGAACAGACAAGTATGTCTCCTTCTTATGAAAGCACCTCATCGCCTAGGTCTGAAACAGGAAACAATTGGCAGCATAATACACATGACATTGATCCGCCAGTTCCTCAACAAGTTCGAGTGGTATATATTCATCCTGATGAGTATATACCAGACTTCACCTTTATCCTCCATCAAGATGAACAACTGTGTTGGCGAGACTTAGAAGGTAACATAGTGTTACCTCTCGATTGTTCAGTCTCGAGCATGCTTCTTCATGCTCTTACACGAATTGGCATGCCGCACTTACATGCAGAATATGTTGTGCAAGACCATGACTTGAGAGAATACCATCCCACAAAGGCACAACGTCGAAGGGACTTGCAACAGGAGAGATATCATAAGTCTTTGGAGGGTAAGTGGTCCCAGGATGCCCCACATGTCTTAAGCAAAAATGAGGGTGGTGATCCTATCTTAGGTAGTTGCCCACATAATGATGTTCCTTCCCTTGACTTTGGCCAAGGGGTTGTGTATCAGAACCTTCATTCCACTATTCATAACACAGGTTCTGATACCCATGGGCACAAAGGATTCGAAAAAGGGACACGAACTCATGATAAAGGTTGACATTCTGATCATAATTGTGATCGGGGCCGAGACCATAGAAGAGAAGGTAGCAGACACTGTCATGGTGATGGTTCTCCTTCTTGTTCACGTTCATCATCTCCTTCACCCTCTCCTTTAATATCCAGACGCGGTCATAAAGAAAAAGACCATGGGAATAAAGGTAGGCAAAGTGGAAGTCATGGACGAAACAGCTAGAAAAGGGAACAAGGGCACTCTAGAGAGTCACGACATAGAAGAAGGGAGAGTAGGGAACAACGTAGGCATCATATATGCCATGAACGAGATGATAACGATAAAGCCCTACTCGCTACTCGAAGTATGTTAGACATAATTGAGGCTATTAGAATTCCAAAAAAGCACCAGAAAGATAGTAGGATCAAGAGATTAGATATGAACAATATCCCATGATTTGAAGGGGGATACAATGCTGATCCTCAAAATCATTTACAAGCATTCCATGACGCGTGTGCCTTACAAAACATAGAGAATGAATGGCAGAAACTTAAGTTGTTCCCGCGGACACTAGTTAAAGAAGCGGAAAGTTGGTACCAGTCCTTAGAATCGAAATATATTCGTAGATGGAGTACTATGTTAGAATTATTCAACGATAAGTACCAAACGTACTCCCGAGTGTCCAACCTATGAAAGTAAATCCAAGGTTGGAAATAAGGAGGACATGAACCCTTGGATGCTGCTATGGGCCGATACTATGCACTATTACATTGTTGTCCTGGCTATGGTTATTCGCAAAGGGATCAACTACGCCATCTCGTGGATGGACTTAGGTATGAAATAAGAAGAATCCTTAGGACTTATGCCCAAGGGAGACTATCCAAGCTTAGGTTCCATCAAATTCAAAGACTATTGGAGCAAGTTGCTAAGGAAGAAGGTGAGAAACGGAAGAGAAAAAGTGTGGAAGAGTATAATCGAGATCCTTCCCTTCGGAAGAGGGAAGTAAGATTTTGTGACGATGAAGAAGAGTCACCACTTGAAGAGATGGTGAATAGGAAAACTTTGCTTATCTAAAAGATGACATTAGAAGTTTCGGCAAAGGTAGACCAAATGTGGGATTCCCTAGACAATAGATTTTAAACTGTTCTTAAAATAGTAGAATAGTCTAGAGAGCAAGGTAGTGATCGCGAAAAAAGAAACAAGAGAGAAGTTGAACATGCACGTAGCAAGGGTAAGGGTAAAGTTGCCATCATTGAAGAGGTTCTGGATTCGGAAATAGACAATGATAGTGGATGCAACATATGTCAATATGACCATCCTAAGGGATGTTGCCTTGTAATCTAACATCTGCAAGAGTCTAGGGTGTATGCACTCAACCCATGATTTAATAAAAGGCAAACATCCCAAAGGTTATCTTATCCTCAAGGTAACCTAAGGCAGTTTCACCAACCCTTAACATATTATCCTAGTGGAACTCCACCACAACCGATTGAGCAATATCAATAGTGGCAACACCCACAATCATGGGGAATGCCACCACCAAGGCAATAGTATCCTTACTAGCAACCTGACCCATATGGATATTACGTGCAGCAGCCAATCTCCCCACGTGACTCTACTAGTCATGTCACTCCTCAACCTCACTACCAAGCCTGCGAGTATTATGGGATTCCCTCTTCGAGGGATGATATTGCACAAGCGTATCATCCTTCTCATCCAGCGACATCTCTTCCACCAATAGCTCCACTACCACTTGCTCTAGCTATGCAGGGTGAAATCCCTACCCAACCGCAATAACGTAATGCCACAAGGGCTGTTAACTCTCAACCTACTGTTGGTTCCAACAACCACATGAAGAAAATACCTTTCTTTAGAACCAATACACCAACCAAGCCCTTGTAATCACAAGCGGCTGATTCCTTATATGCCTTAGTATTAATCAAAACTTCGAGGCCTCCTTCAACTCAACCACAACACTCAATGCATACAGTCATGCTAACACATGCCATCATCGATTGGATCAAAGCTGTCCACCTTCCCAGTAAATTCTCTAATCATGGGAGTCCTCTAATATACTTACAAATTGCTGGAAATGCACCGTGCAAGGCTCTTTTGGATTCAGGTTTCGGTGTGAACTTGATTTCTTAAGAAACGTACAAGGCTTGGAACTTGTCTCCATTGAAAAAGCAACATTCTTCTAGAGTTGGCTGACTAGTCCATCATTGTCCCATTGGGACTAGTGGAAGACATTGTTACCACTATTTGTGGGTGGTCATACCCAGCTGACTTCTTAGTGATTCAGGGAAACAACGGTAAGGGGGACTTCCCACTCATAATGAGAAGAGCATGGCTAAGCACCATCAACACATGCCTAGGAATCCGTGATCTTTCCCTACAAATATTAAAGGAAAATACATTGGGAAAGATTGAGAAGAAGAAAGTTTCGTGCATCGCATATAGTGACACAGGGTGTAATTGCGTGTAGAGGTCATGGTTTGTACAAAGTTTAGCATTGCCTACATGCAATCAATGTGCACAAGTGATTAACATACAAAGATGCCTGTATGAAATAACCACACGACAAGAAGACACCCAGTGGCTGACAACTGATTAAGAAAGCAATTCACTCATATGCATGGAACCAACTGAGGGTTTGACTTGTGCTTACATCGATAGCATAGACACATTATAGCAAGTCCACTACCAAATTCCAAGTCTTAACCTTGAAAATATCAACTGGGGGAAGTTGCAAATCCTTGAGAAATTTAAGTAGGAGCCGCTCAAGCTAAAATCATTACCCACTAGTATGGAATACATGTTCCTTAAAAATGGAAAAGTAGTAATTATCAACGCTAAGCTTGCTCCTCAATAGAAAAAAGAAATAAATGCTCGGAAGTGTTCGCTTGGTCATATCCTGAATTAACTAGAATAGATCCTAGGATATGCCAACATAGAATTTACATTGACCACTCCATGAAGCCTCAGAGATAACCGCAGAGGTGATTGAATCCTAAGTTGAAGTAAGTAGTTAAGAAAGAAATCAAACAGCTTCTCAAGGCTGGGTTCATATACCCCATTGCTGATAGCGAATGTGTTAGCTCCTTAGTTATTGTGCTTAAAAAGGGAGGCAAATGGAGGGTGTGCATAGATTTCAGGCTACTAAATATGGCAACATTCAAAGATCACTTTCCATTGCAATTTGTCGACCAAGTCTTAGACACCATCGCAGGGCATCACTATTACAATTTTTTGGATGGATATAGTGGATATAACCAAATACAAATAGCCCAAGAAGACCAAGCCGAGACTACGTTCACCAGTCCTTGGGAAACGTTCGCATACAAATAGATGCCGTTTGGCTTGTGCAATGCCCCTACAACATTTCAACGACTAGTTCTGAGCATATTTCAATAGCAGATTGGGAATGGCATGGAGGTCTTTATGGACGACTTCTCCACTTACGGAGCAAACTTTGATCAAGCCTTGGACCAGTTGGAGCAAGTGTTAAAAAGATGTGTAGAAACCAATTTGAGGCTCAATTGGCAGAAAAGCCATTTAATGATCCAAGAAGGCGTAGTACTATGGCACAAAATCTCACACACAGGGATAGAGGTGGATCCTAAGAAAATCAAAATTATCCAAGGAATCACCCGTCAACCAAAAATTGTCAAAGATATTTGATCATTCCTAGGACATACTAGCTACTACACGGAGACAAACTAGTACAGTAGCATTCTTACCTATCTCCTCACCCAACAAACACCACAAGAGTTAAACCTTAAAAGGAAACAATAGTTTATTCACTGAGCCAAGTACTTTATGGAGACCAATGGGAAACTTTACAAAGTATGTCCCAATGGCTTGGTTCGATGGTGTGTTCTCGATATAGTTCAACTGTGAGTTCTCCAAGACGCTCATAAGGGTTCCTATGTAGGTTATTACGCTAAGGGATGAACAACCATCAAGATCCTATTTGCAGGATATTATTGGCCTACATTATTTTAGGATGTCCATCGTTTTGTCCAACCTTTTGAGCACTGTCAACATGATGTGGGAATGACTACTAAAATGAAGGGTCCGCAATAATGGATTAAACCATTAGAATCCTTCGACATTTGGGGAATTGATTTTATGGGGCCGATTACACCAATGTCTAATGGAAAAGCTTATATTATTGTTGCTTACATAACAAAATGGGCCGAAGCAATTTTTGTTAAAGATTGTACATCTATAGTAGCATCATGCAAGGTTCATGATGCCCAAGTAACGGGAAATTTTTGCAAGAAAATACACCAACTACTTTCAAATAAAAATGCAAAACAATTAATCTCTGCACTTTCCAAATAAAAGTATTAAGAGCCAAATTTATAAAGATCTGAACTCAAAAAATTGATTCGGTCAAATGCAACAACTATATCTCTATGATAGGAGTTGCAAAATATTTCAAGTTTTTAACCGAACAGTCCCCCCAACAAATTTTCATAGAAATAATTGCCACAAAGCCTTGGAACAGGCCTTCCTAAGCAATTAGAATAATCAAATATGTTGTTTCTTTAAAAAATAAAATGAAATAAAATCTTTAATGAACACACAAGAATAACAACCATTAATCTGGTTGAAATGGTAGAATCATCTAACTAATGCTCAGAAATCCTCTAAAATTCCTGTATAAAGAGGAGCATATACCCAACAAAAAATTTTGGTCTTCACTGAGAGACTTCATGTGGGGAAATGTCACGAAAAGCCTTCCAGCGATAATGTTTCCAATAAAATGGTTCCAATGGAAAAGCAACACAAAAGATAAAAACTTGGGCAATGCTTTTTGTAAAAGCATCTCTCTCAAAGATTCTTAGCTTTACCTTTGCCTTTCTTGCCTTCTCTAGTAGACTTATTTTAGGTAGATCCTCTTCCTCTACCTCTTCCACCAGACCTATTCTCAGTGGTGGATCCTCCTCTGTCTTTGCCCTTGACTCTACCTCTACCTCTACCTCTTCCTCTTCCAGCAGGCCCATTCTCAATGGATCCTCCTCTGCCTTTGCCTCCCCCTCTGCCTCTTCCCCTTCCTCTTCCCGTTCCTCTCCCTTTCCCTTCTATTGCAAGGCTTGAAGTTTCTTCAACATCACCATCATCTTTGCTATTTTCTTCATCTAGTTTGAATTTCTTAACTTTCTTGACTGGGGATCCATCTTCACCTTTCTTTGAATCAGGGGCACCCTTTCTCTTCGGAGGAATCGTAACAAGCTTTTTGGTCTGCAAACACTCTGGCACGGTACAGGACTCCCCATCAAAGATACCCATATGCTCAATCCTCTTCTCAAACTTCTTCCTCTCAACAACAATCAGGGAATGAGCTAACCCACATGCAACATCTAGAACCTTCATGCCCTCAAGAGAATCCAACTTCTTGGGATTCCCAGAAGATTTTTGCAGAGGCCCAAATCCAAGCTGCCCAAAACTTGCAAACCTCCATCTAATGCAGGAATCCTCAGCCCCAACCAGACAATGCTCAAGCCCAAAATCAATGCACCGAATCTGCCAACCATTCAGCTTATGGAAAGACTTTGGATACATGTTGCTCTCAGACATATTCCCAGATTTCCATTTCCCCCAAATATACAGTTGCCCCATCTGAGAGCTGCAAGCAGAAAACACCCCACCAGAAGCCACAACAGCATCAGCAGGCAAAACATTACTTCTGGTAAAAACATCAACTCTCATAGGCCTCCATTCATCCTTCTGAACCCTGTGCCCCAAACATCCATAATCCCCTCTGCCCCAACTGTACACAAAACCTTCAGAATCCACTACAATTGTGTGATTGGTCCCACATGCAACCTTGACTATGTTAACATTCCTCTCACTGAAAAGCTCAATCGCCAGAGGAGTGGGTTGTGGGTAGTAATCCAATTTGACGACAAGGGCAGAAGAATTGTGTTCATAATCGGTTCCATGCCCTAACTGACCATACTGTCCCAACCCAGCAGTGAAAATGGAGGCCCCTTTCAGAGAAATTAACCAAACACTAAATTCAGACCCACAAGCAACCTCCGTAACATCTAAAACTCCTACACAATGCTTAGGCAGAGGAACGATTTCTGGTTTTGTAGATCTGATGCCCAATTGGCCATATTTGTTACACCCAAAACCCAGGGACCTACCTAAATCTGTAACAATAATGGTGTGAGCCATTCCTGAGGTTGCTTTCAAGATTTTGAGATGTGAAAGGGCTAAAAGAAATGTTAGCATTGGCTTGAACTCTGAATCTCCATGGCCGAGCTGGCCTTTGTGGTTTCTGCCCCATGTGAAACTGCACCCATCAGCAGCTACAGTGACACAATGTTCTGATGTAGCTCCTACCGCAACACAGTTGAAACACCCCAAAATTTGAAGGCATCCTTGCTTCACCAGGTCTTTGCAAATCGCGCAGCGTCACGACAGTTCTTCAGGAGATGGATGCTCTGAAGTTCAGACTGTCTAGTTCGATAAGTTTTCTACCCCAGGTATCAACAGGCTAAATGGATTCTCTAGCCTACCCACCTGAGTAGTTCATCTAGCCGACAGCACGCTTAGGAGCAATATTTAGAATGCGCAAAACGCTTTAGCAAGTTTTCTAAGTCAAGGAGTTTTGTTACGCTACGTTATGCTAGGTAGCATAGCAAACTTCAGAAGATGTTTGCAGAAGTGCAGCGCTACGCTATGGTGTGCTACGCAGTGTAGTGCAGCATAGAAAAAGCTGGACAGTCAGTCCCCTCACTCGACTCCAAGTCCTTTAGCAATGTCTTCTTCCGTCAGAAAGCGACGAACTTGGCCAAAATCAGGTCATGTTAGTTGCTACGCTATGCTAAGTTACATGGCGCAGTGAGGTGTAGCAATTCTGCAAAAGTGACAGAAGGCATTTGAAAGGGCAGGATCAACAAGTTCGCAAGCTTCGTAGTGCAAAAGGCAAAGTTTGCAGATCGGCAACGTTTTTTGCTACTAAGGACAGCTGCTACGCAATGATATGCTACGTAGCGTAGCATAACGTAGCAAATCTGCGACCAACACCCACAACATTGTAAAGGTTTCCAACACATGCAGTAGGATACAACATAAATTTTTGCTTCGAACTAGCAGCTACACTACCATGCGTGGCGTAGCACAGCGTGACAAGATGCCACACTACGCCAAACATGCTACGTTACAAAGCATAGCAAAGCATGACAAGTGGTTACGTGACATCAATGTACCTCACCTAATTGCACCGTTGCTCTGACAGCGTAATTACGATGTGGCAGGCTCGTCCAACAGTCATGCAGGCACATGTAGCATAGATAGGTCAACATAAGCCCAAGGCGCGTGGCATCCAAACCGCATCTTTTGTGCGCCCTTGATCCTATAAATAGCCCAATGAGTGACACTTAGAAGAGCTCTCAGGCACTCTCTCTCTCTGGCACTCTCTGGCTCTCAGACTCTTGGAATCTCTTTGGGCCCCCAAGCATTTTCAGCATTTTTAGCTTTTCGGTCCCAAGGGTTCAATTTTCTGAGCATTTTGGTCAGCTAACAATTTTGTTGCCTGACAAGCAAAAAGTTAGCACTGTAACCTTGAGCATTGTAAGCTTCCTGTTTTGACATTGTAAACAGTTAGCACTTTCAGTTGGCATTTTTTTCTGCTCTTTTCTACCACCTTGGTAGAACTTTGCATTGTTAATGCCTGAGTTCATGTTCGAGCACATAGCCGTCTCACTCTACATGTCTTGGTTACCCTCGAGATCTCTACACTTCCTAGCGCTGTGCAACTGATCGTATCCATCTTGACAGAGCAAAGTTGTAGCTTTGAAGCGATGCATTTTTCTAGTTACATTTTACTTTGTCTCTTGCTTATTATTTGCATTTTACACTGTTTTCTGCCTCTTTTACATTCAAACATTACTTTGCGCTATCAGTCTCGTTTTCAAATTACCCAGTTGTAAAAGGTTATATTAACACCGACTAAGTCCCTGTCTGATCAACTAGACTATTCAGGGCACCCCGTTTCTGTTCCATCCAACACGACCCTCCCGTAGAAACAAGGTTGAGACTATCAATGGCTGACGAACCCTCGGTGTTTTCTAGCCACCGACATTTTCGATCGCTATAGTTTTCTGGCGCTAGAAGGAGGACCTTTTGGTGCCCTTTCCACATGTCAGGGCAGTCCTGTAAGCCTTTTGCACCCTGATATGCATTAGCATAAACTGGACACTCGTCTGTGGTTGTTTACGTGTCGTGTGGTGCAGATTGGTCGCCATGACAATTCCTCGGGAACCCTACAGGGCATAAAGCCTGCAGTTGCCAACTGACTTACCTATCCTACGGTAGTCCCTGCATTTTGTACCCTATCGCGCACTAGCATAAACATGACACCCTTTTGCGATTGTTTACGCATCATGTGGTACAAATTGGTTGCCTTGAAGGTTCCTCGGGAGCCCTACAAGATATAAAGACTTTTTGATTGCTTGCCAACTTCTTTGTTCTTTTCGTTCACAAAACTGTTTAGCTTTCTAAGTTCCTTGCTTTTTGCGTTTGCAAAACTGTCTAGCTTAGTAACAATGACTTCTACAACTACTACTGCTAATACCTTCAACGTTGAGGTTCCCATCATGGTTCAAGGCATCATAGGTGCTGAACAACCGCTGAACCCGATGCTGGAAACACGTCGATCCCTCAGGATCCAAAACCAAGGACCTGAGGGCTTGGCCCAGCAATATGAGTGCTATAACTTCCTCTGTGCAAAGGTTCAGGCAAACATGCATTTGGATGTACACAAGTTTGAAGGAAAACGTAGCTTTGAGTTCACTTACTACGATGGGAAGGAGTTTGTTCCCACTCTCGAAACTTCCATACCATTGAGACAGACAAAATAAAGGCTTCTAGACCAACTAATCCAGTTGGCTAGGCTTAGGGAGCAATAGGACACAATGTCTAACCAGGAAGACGCCTTCCAGGATAGACAAGAGGAACTTGATTCCCAATCCAATGAGGAAGGTCAAACCAACCCCACTCCTGTGCCTCCTATCTAGTCCTTTTGGGCTAATCCGTTGTCTATCACCGCTTTGTTTATGATCACGCCTACGCTCCTGCAGCCTACAACTACAACCACAATGGGTAGCCATGTCACCTTCCCGACGTATCAACGTCCTTATTCCCCTGTTTCATTTGCAGCAGCTATGCCTTCGCAAGTTGTTCATCAGTCCATTCCTGTAACGCATTACACACCAATCACGGCTACCCTGTCGCTTGTTCATATTGTACCTACTTCACAATTGTACGCAACTTTTGTTTCAATTCCTACATTCATGTCTATTTCACCCACTGTGGTGGGCTCGGGCCCATCCACATGGTGGGCCCTATTCACTTCTTCGCCTATTCCACAGCCATTGCAGATGTCTCATTATGTTCTCCCTCAGACCTACCAAACCCCGCAAATAGTACAACCCAACACGGGGTTGTGGTTTATTCCACTGGCGACACAAGCGGTCTATCCAACAGCACAACCCATAGTTGCTGCTCCAACTTCACCACCTGCTGGGTGGTGGACAGTGCAAGCAGCACTGCTAGCAGGGGCTACCCCAACGATACCGCTGATGGGTCATGCGACCACCCCCGCCATTCCATAGATGGGAATTACCTCAGTAGTTCCCCAACCATCCACAACGTGGACCAAGCGTTCTAGCTCATCCAGACCCTCACTGAGGAAATTAAATGCCTTAAGGCTGTTGGGTCTGACACGGTACAAGTCATGGACTTTTACCAAGATGATCCCATCAGCCCTACAATCCTTGCGCTAACGCTACCCACTTAACGAAGTACGATGGGGAGGGGGATCCCAATGCACATCTAGTTACTTTTAGGTCTGAGTCTCTCCTGTTGCAACAATGGCTACACACGATTATTTGTGTCTTCGCTATGTCCCTAGCCAGGAGAGCCTTGGATTGATATCGTGCACTACCATGCTCATCTATTTCAACTTTAGAAGAGCTTATGATCCAGTTTGTGACGCACTTCAAGTATAACTTGAAGCTAGAAATCATGTTGGACCAACTAATGAGGGTGAAGCAGGAGCCTCTGGAATTGGTCCAGAAATTCATCTAGCGATGGAGCACAACCCTTAACAAAATTCGCGAGCCCATTACAGAGGCCCACTTGTTGGCCGTCTTTAAGGGTACAGTGAATGACTTTATCAAGTCTAAACTGTACTACCTCGCCCTTCACATTCTTAGTCAAGCCTTTGCTCAGACTAAGAGTATACAAGACATGGCAGAGGCAAGCAAAGACCTAGCCTACATCTCCTACAAAAACACCTTCACAAAGAAGGATAAGGGTAAAGCCCCAACAACCATATTGGCCGCTATGGCGATTGAGGCCAAGCCTAAACAGAGTAACAATGGTAACAAGAACAACAAGAAATCGGTTGTGCCTGTAGCTAACCC
Organism: Gnetum montanum; assembly: GCA_015680685.1. Lineage (NCBI taxonomy): Eukaryota > Viridiplantae > Streptophyta > Gnetopsida > Gnetales > Gnetaceae > Gnetum > Gnetum montanum. The sequence continues at coordinate 118,798 of MNCI01011808.1, read as the reverse complement.
CATGCCCAAGCAAGGCAACACATTGTAATCTCCAATTCTTGCACCTAAGACATTTGCACAACCCAAACCGAACTTTGAGTGTAAAGATCGCTCAAAGTATACTCCACTGCCTCTCAAGCCTTCAGAACTTCTGAAGCATCTATTGGCAGTGGAGCACATCCAACACAAGCAGATGTTGGAAGAAGGAATCAGGAGACATCAACGCTACTGCGAGCTCCTTAGGAACCCCTCCTTAGCCCTGCCCAATGAGGCCCCAGTTCTTAAGGGTTTTAGGCTGGATAGGTTTTGTGACTATCACCAACAATGTGGTCACAACACAGATTACTGTTTGGCGTTGTAGGATGACATTTAGAGGTTGATCGATCAGGGAAAATTGGTACTGGATAACAGCAACTTAGTACGCCCTGAGAACCAATCTATGTATGTTTACACAAACCTCCTCAACGACAACAATGTTGATTACGTCATCAACGCCATCGGTATCAATAGTGATTCTAAGCCACCCCAGTAGCCATTCGTGGTCCGTGTGCCTCAGCATAGTGCACTAGCACCACTAGCGGCTAGCCGAAGCTCGCTACAGTTGTTCGTCCTGAGAGTTCATTCTCGGGCATCCATCTCTGTGCCACCTGTTAGCGAAACTGCACCACTCCACGCGTTAAACACCGTTAACTCCTTTTATCATTAGGGGGCCGATCCATTTGATAGCCCTTGTCCCTTATAAGACAGCTGAACAACCTTCTCATCTTAAAAAATGGGAAGTGTGTTTCGCAGGTGAGACGTTGAGAGGAAGTGCCACCCTTGGTACTTCCAAGCCTACATCTCCACCCCCTACATCTACGCCCTTGTTACCAAAGATGAACGTTGCTATAACTGCACAGTCCTCGCCGCCCTGCCAAAAAGGGTTTGAGCCTAGGTCCAAAGTCACCCTTCCTTAGGAAATTTGTCTTCTGGGACAAATAGAAAAGGAAAGCTTTAAACAGGGGGGTGGCCAAGACCTCTTGGATGCCTTCACTCAGGTCGAACAAGCTCTAAAATAAAAAAACACTACATTGAGCTTGTACGACCTAGTCATGACATCTGTCCCATACCGCGAGGCTCTGATCCACATGTTGACAGTGATTCCAGTCAACAAAGAAATTCCAGTAGAAGAGGAAGTGATCCACTCGGTCATGCTTCCCTCTGCACCCATAGAGCTAGAATCGTCTCAACTCACTTTCTGCGATGACTCCATTAGGGAAGATCCCAAAAGGGGTAAGGTAACTATGACACCTCTCTTCATCACAATTCGAGTCGGCCAACACCGGATCCAAAGGGTACATGTTGATGATGGGGTTGCCACAAATGTCGTCCCCTTCCCTATTGTGGAAAAATTAGGCTTGGTCGACCAGATCAAACCCACAACGATGTCATGCTTGAGGTCGTTCAACGGGGCACGCATCTTGGTGAAGGACACAGTCCACATAGACTTCATGGTAGGGGACTAGTTCCCCATAAGCACAATGTTTATCATGGTCAAGCAAATGCCCGAGTTTAACTTGATCTTGGGGAGATCATGGTTAGCACAACTTAGGGCTGTCTCCTCACCCATACACCAGGAAATTCACCTACCATACGCAGGCAGGGAGGTGGTGATCCATGGTGACGAAGTAGTAGCGCAAGTGATCAGTAACATAGACATGGAGCAGGGCTTAGAGGTCGTAACCTCTGAGAATGAAGCACCTTCTTATGCATACATTAATCATCTAGCGGGAGAATCGGCCCAGCAGATCGGTCTCCAAAATGAAAGCACATGGGTTGAGTTGCCCTTCCAAGCAGGGGACAATGATGTGAACAAGGGCCCTGGCAAAACACCTCGGCCTTACGTTCCGCTCAACCCATTATGGGTCAAGAAGTAGCTACGCATAGCGTAGGAACCCCACTACTTCCTACCTTGCTTTGTTAACATCCTTTTGGCATGTTACGCTATGGCCCGAAACGGCCTAAAACTATGTTACATAGAGGCTTGAAATGGCCTAAAAATAGTAATGGCCCAAAACGGCCTAAAACTAGCAATGGCCTGAAATGGCCTAAAACTAATACATGAAAGAATGAACATTTTACACAAAACATTACACGTATGCAATGAACAAGTTAGCGCAGAAATCAACTAACGTAAGAAGGACCTGCATTCGTCTCGAAGGGTATTCGATCTAAACCAAGCTCAAGATGGTGCTAAACCTCCTCTGCTGTGATGTCCACCTAACGCCTATTGCTTGGTTCAGCATCCACAGTAGCTCTCTCCCTTTCAGTGGTTGTCCACCTTGGTGGTCCTGGAGAAAAGGAGACGGTTACAGTCTCTCATGTAGTAAGGTGCACTTTCAGGTCAAGAGATTCCGTAACCTTCACCTGCTCTTTGAACTTGGCATAGGCCTCAGAAGCGTCAATGACATTTATGAATGCTTTATATGTTCTTTGAACTTGGCATAGGCCTCAGAAGCGTCAATGGCATTTATGAATGCTTTATATGTAAACGCCTCCACAACAGCGTCCCTGTACAAATTACGATGGCTGGAATTTTCCAATTTATACATGTGTTTGTGGTTTTTCTGGGACTACCCCCATTTGTAAACCTTAGTGCTGAAATCTTTCAAATCTTGGCACTTCTGGGCTAGTAAGTCTATTTGCATCTGTTGTTCTATTATTTCACAGGTGGCTTCAATGTTCTGACGTGCGACTGTCCAAAACCTAGTGTAGTCTATTATAGCCATGCGCTAGTCCTCGTTATTTGTGTCACGGGCTATGAGGAACTCGTTCCTCAACTTGAGATCCTCCACCTCGATGCTCAAGTCAGCCTCCCTTTGCTCAGTTTTTTGGACCCATTTCCATAGGTCCTCGTTGACGTGCTTATACTCCCACAAGGAGCGTGCCAAGTGCAAAGTGCATTTGCAAGCCTTGTCGTATGCGTGACGAGACACCTCGGTCACTTCAGGTGGGAATGTAGGCACGACATCGACTTTCAAAGGCCATGTCATGTTCCATTTAAGCCAAGAGGCTGCCATGACACAAAAAGCGTAGCAATCACGTTAGCGTAGCAAGACTAGCAAACTCAAGAAACTCTAGCATAACAACATGAGAGCACCTAACACTACTACTTACCCGTGTCAGGATCCACCTACTAAAGGCAGCTAATCATGTCGTCGACAATTCCTTGCATGTATGGAAACTTATCAAGGATCTCGGCCCATGATTCCATACGAGTCGGAGGAGGTCTTGCAGCATCAATAGTGATGCCTATTACATAGCTAAACGTATCAGAAATGGTCGAAATGGGCTATGACAAGGCAAACATATTTCCAAACTGACCAACGTCCAACTGCGGTCTCCTTTCTTGCTGATGCAGGATGATGGCGGTAGCCTTGGCAGAGGTCCCTGCCAAGTTTGTACGAGTCTCTTCCTCATGCACTGGTGCCTTTCCTTTTAGAAGATCAACATCTTTTTTATTCAAGGGAGACTCCTCTTCATTAGTAGGAGGATTCTCCCTAACAATAAGAGCCCCTACCTTAGTGATAGGGGTTCTCTCTTTCTTGACCGGGGCCCTCTCTTCCGAGACTAGGGCCTCCGTGTCCTTATTCGTTGCCCCCGTCTTAGGGGTCAACACCTCTTCGTCACCTTCCTCTTCTTCTTCTTCCTCTACTATTCAAGAAATATGTTTGCATTAGTCCAAAATAAGTTAGCTTGAAACAGATTCTACGCTACACTATGCCACCTAGCGTAGCATAGGGTGGTAGACAATAACAAGGTAGGCATTAAACAAAAGCGTTTACCAATGGGGGGTTGCGTCCTCTGTAGTTTAAGCCACAGTCTCCATCCCTCCTCTTCCTCCATGTGAAGGGTTTCCTTAGCTGGAAGAGGCCTCTTCTGCTGCAACTTTTTGGTCACAGTCTTGGCTATGAGACGTTCCTCCCACGACATGCTACTGGCTACAAAAGGAGGCATCTTCCCTACGCTATCTGGGCCATGAAAGTTGTAGGCCACCCGATCCTTAGTTGTTACAGACAGTGACTCCCCAATTATTTCTAAGGGATCTTGGGCTCAGGTGGTCCAGAGGATCTGGCGAATCCACGGTCTGGAAATCTGATTGTGATTTCAGATGACCTAGGCTCCATTCTCTTGAACCATCAGAAACTCCGCAAAACACCTTAGACAGGCTATGTAGAAGGCATAATGTATATTGGAATGGGACTTCGATTTCTTATGGAGCCCCAAGATTTCGGTCTGCAAGCCTTTACATAGAAACCTGGCCTAGTTGTAGCGGGCTCCCTCTTCCATGACCTTACGCATTATCCAAACTTGCTCAATCCCCAGGACCTTCCCTTGGGTAAGTAGCTGGGGAAATGCGTGAGCATGGAAGATAGGATAAGTCTCCTTGGCGGGTCCTTCTTTGAGATTCTCCATGGGGAGCCCCTTCCACTCCTTGGCAATCCCTAACCACTCCTGAAGGTAATTTTTCTGAAGGGTCAGCTCCTTCTTGCCCTTCGATCCTATAGGAATGCCATCGGCAGGGACATCGAACAGGTCCGCAAATAGTTGGTCATTGATGTCAATGATCACCTGTACGCCCTGTATGCACATGCGGAAGTGGCTCGCCTTTTCGAAAAAGGAGTTGACCAGGAAGAGCATCTCGACGGTAGGAACGCTTGGATTCGAGGCCAGGAATAGATCCATAAGCCTAGCCTTTTGGATGTTCTAGACCAAGGAGTCTGAAGCCACATCATTTATTCATAAGCCTAACCTTTTGGATGTTCTTGGTACTTGAAGTAGATGTTCGTCCCCTATGTCTCGGTGATCACCATCGTCACCTCCTGAGGCTTCTTCATCCCTATAACAGTTTTCACAAAAACGTTTAGCATAAAAACGTAGAAAATCTAGAGATTGCAAAGACATTTAAGCACACAACACTTACTGCTTGGCCTACCGGGTCTGTACGGTAATAGGAATAGCAGAAGACTAACTAGAACTTATTCAACCATGATCGGTTTGAAGGGTTCTGCCCACTCCTCATCTAGCCAACTAGACCCCTTGCACTTATCATAGGGAATGGGGTATAGGTAGGGGTAGGTGCGGTATTCACCCCCGCATTGACCAATCACACCCGCACGCAAGTTCTCAACAAAAGAGAACTCCTATAGGGCTATCCGTGCTATGGTCAGCAGACCTGATCGATCATGAACCCCATCCTTATTGATGTAGAACCTAGTAGCAAAAACATACTGTTAGCATTTGGCCAACATGGCCAGCGTTGCACTACGTAGCAAAACAAGGCTGTAAAACTCACTCGCCAGCACAGTAGACAGTTCCTAGTGGGTATTGAAAGCACGTTGCCATTTAACGTGCAACAAACAATGTGTTGTAATGATGGTAGCAGCTGTACTCAGGCATGTCCCAGATCTAGGCCAAACGCCTTAACCATGTGGGGCATTGACTATATCCTTCTCCCTGCCTACTCATGATTGCCCCATCCATCAAAAACCTCAGGATGCCCTAACTTGCCCCAAGCAATATGGCTTTGGTTATGACGACCGCCTCTTCCTTCTCTAGGTATGACCAAACGATCACACTGAAATGATTGACGAGGTATTGTAGGAACTCTTGTGCTCCTTCCCTGAACCAGATCCCTCACTCTCCTACATGTATCTAGGGAGGAGGAGCATTGGCCACAGGTTTGCTTGCATGACATAGGACCCCTGCAATTTCTAAGACAATCAGAATTGGCCTTAGCCCCATCTTGCACAACACAACCAGCAAATGTTAGCATCACGTCTAAGTGCAATGCACACGCAACATAGCTATACCTAGCAGTTCATGCATATAGCGTAGCATAACCCTCTTCCCGCACATAGCATAGTAAGAACATGAAAGCGCTAGCATAGCGAAAATAGCCTAGCGTAGAAATAGAGCAATTAACCCTAACAGGGTGATTAACAATATGCCCCGAAAAAACATGTGTTGCACTATCACATCACGCATGGTCCAACCTTCCTCGAGGTCCTACGTCACGTCATTCGAAAGCCAAGTAACTTAAATTGTGCAAATCCCCGCGATTATGACAACCGCAGCGATGGCGGTTTAAGTAACATTGCATACAACAATGGTGTAACGTTTATGCACTCGTCGTAGCCGAGATGGCAACAGCGACGATGCAAAGGCCAAAACAACGCGATGGCAAAAAAAACACAAATGGCTAAGACTAGGATATAAAACGAAAGCAGAAAACAGAAGCAAAAAATGATAACAAAATCGCAAAAAAAAACAAAGGAGCATGGTGGCCTACCGAGTTAATGGCGTGTCCTCTCGAGTCATGACGCGTGCTTATGTCACATGCCCTAGGGTTTTCTTTATCTCCTTAACCTTTGCAAGTGTCAAATTTGTGCGTTTCTTCTTTGGAGCCATTGTCCTGCTTACAAAATTTTCCTCGTCGCGATGCAAAAAACTGCCTTACTCGCTGTTAGCACAATCGCCCTATGCTCCGAAATTGCTTTGTGCTCTGAATATGGGCTCTGCGCTCTTATGCTGAGAATGACAAGCTTACCAGGGTTTAATCCCTATTTATGGCCGTAATGGTAAAAAAGGGAAACTTGTCACTCTCTCTCTTCATTTAATGTAGAGTGCACCGTACAGCGTAGCATGCTTGCCATGACATCGTAGCATTGTTGGCATTAAAATCTTAACACGCTTCAAGCTAACTGCTTGCATTCTCGAAAAATGAAAAAAAAATTATATTTTTGATTATACCAATTTGAAAAGACCTTAAAATAGCAACCCTAGCATAGTTGTAACTTTCGCAGTTCGGAAAGACCTTAAATTAGCAATCCTAGCGTAGCAGTGACTTCAACGGTCCAAAAAGACCTTAAACTAGCATTTTCGACCTGTTATACGTTCGCAGTCCACAATGATGCTAAACTAGCAATCTCGCGTTTTTGCATTGGCAGTTTTATATTTTCTTTTTAGCAGTTTCATGTGCTCATATCGACAATTTTACATTTTTCCTTTTAGCAGCCCTGCATCTCCATGCCTTAACAGTCTGCCATGACTTTAAACTGGCAAAATTTTAATCTTTAAATCACACTTTGCTAGTTACATCTCGTCATTACTTTGCAAGTTTTTGTTATACACGACTACTACCGATAGGTGCCTCTTAACTAGGCTTTCATCTCATCTTGACAGGTTAAGCAAAATGGAAATCCATTGTGACCTCTCCACACCCTTAGCTTTAGCAGGTCCACATGGCAAGCTCGCAAGACAATTGAACCTCGATCTAATCAATTGGGTGTCAGCCACAACTAGCACTATAGCATCCTTAGAAACAGCCTCGGACTGGCCTGAGCAACTAGTTCGAACTCTAAATTTGGAGGTCGGGTATGTGACTGAAGACCCTCTCATTGAGACGCCTATGATCACGTCCAAGGGGGAAGTGAAAACGTTAAAACTTAGCTCCCTCCTAGATGTGCAGACACACGAAAATGTAGCCAAAATTTTGTAAGACAATATCAAAGTATTCGCATGGTCATACAGTGACATGCTAGGTTTAGATCCAAGGCTGATATAGCACAACATCGTCCTAGACCTGCGCATGAAGGTAGTTAAGCAAAAAGCTCGTAAGATCAAACCAGAAATCGCACTAGCCATGAGGGATGAAATCACCAAGCTATACCAAGCTAGTTTCATCTGCGTAGTTGATTACTCGAAGTGGGTATGCAACATCGTCGTAGTTTCCAAGTAAACGGGAGGAAAACGAATTTGTATAGACTTCCGGGATCTGAACAAAACAACGATCAAGGACGATTTCCCACTTCCAAGCATCGATCAACTCATCGACACTACAGCTGGTCATGCTCTATTATCCTTCATGGATGGCTTCTCCGGCTACAACCAAATTCGCATCAACCCAGAGCATCAGCTAACAATAACCTTCATGACCCCATGGGGTACCTTCTGTTACACCATGATGCCTTTTGGTCTTAAGAACACCGTGGCAACCTACCAACGAGCCATGACTTACGTCTTCAGCGACTACATCCTAGAAATGTTAAATGACTACATGGATGATATAGTAGTCAAGTCCAAGGAGGCAGCTGATCACCCATGCGACCTAGGGGTAGTCCTTAAGTGTTGCCAAATGCTTGATCTATGCCTCAATCCTAAGAAGTGTGTCTTTGAGGTGAGAACCGGATGCATGTTAGGATTCGTGGTATCAAAGGTCGGAATACGGGTGGACCCTGACAAAGTCAAGGCCATCGTCAACCTGGCACCTCCTATAAAGCTTAAGGAGTTACGTGGCTTACAAGGTAGGGTACAATTCATCTGAAGGTTTATAGCAAAGTTGACTGACAAGTTACACCACATGCAACATCTTCTAAAGAAAGGGTTTAACTACAAATGGAGAACCCAGTGTTAACAAGCCTTCGATGACTTGAAGGAAGAGCTTTCACACCTATCAACTGTGCACCTGCCAGAAAGCGATAAGCCTTTCTTCATCTACCTTGCTACCTCTGACACATCTATCACAGCACTGCTATGTCAGAAATGAGACGACGAATCTGAGATGCTAGTGTATTACCTGAGTCACGCATTAATAGCGCATGAGACGAAATACAACGAAGTAGAGAGGAATTGCCTTGCCTTAGTGTTTGCATTAAAAACATGGAGGCACTAATTGTTTCGTAGTACAATTAACATCATTTGCAAAAGCAACATACTCCGGGCTATCACTAAAAACCTATATGAAAGCAGCAGGATAGCCCGAAGGAAAGCAATAACCGTGGAGTTCGACCTACACTATGTAAGCTAGTCGTCGACTAAGGGTCAAGCCATAGCAACACAACTTACGGCCTCACCCGTCGACGACCATGCAACCATAGATCCCGAATTCCCAGACGAGCATGTTGGCACTATCAACATCATCCCATTGCACCTAGAAGCTACTTTACACTTCAACAGCGCTTCAACCACATGAGGAGGTAGTGCGGCTGACATCATTACGTTTTCCTCTAGGGAAATGCACCCGTTTGCTTATCATTTTGTGTTCCCCTGCACCAACAATGTGGCAGAATATGAGGGGTACTCAGAGGCCTCTCAGTTGCCCAAACACTATGCATACAACACTTGGAAATCCGTGGGGATTGAAAACTAGTTGTGAATCAAATCACCAAGGTTTATGCCTGCAAAGCTACGCACCTGCAACTAGACTTAGAAAAAAGCCTGCTTAAGCAATTCGGAACCACAAATGTGCAACACGTGCCATGCAATGAGAACACCGTGGCAGATGCCTTAGCAACCCTTGCACTAAACATTCCACCACACTCGTTTGCAAGTCTACCGACTTCGATTGTCGAATGTACTGAGCCTATCACTTAGGCGGGACACGTGGCCTCTATCAGTGTTGCAGATACCCAGGAGTGGTACGCTAACATTAAAGCCTACTTACAACATGGTGAACCCCCACGTGGACTGACATCTGCCTAGAGAGATGTAATCCATAAGCATGCCTGACAATATATGCTCTTGGGAAATGACGCCCTGTGCCGATGCTCCTATGACGGGATATTGCTGACATGCGTGGGTGGGGAGCAAGCGCAGAAGGTAGTTAATGAAGTACATGAGGGACTGTGCGGTGGACACATAGCACCTAGGGGTATCGCTACAAAAATTAGACACCTAGGGTACTATTGGCCCCACATGGAGTGTGACTGTCTATCAAAAGTCAAGACGTGCGACACGTGCCAACGATACGCAAATCTCATACACGTTTCACCTACGAACCTACACCTAATGCAAATCATGTGGCCTTTCCAATGATGTGGACTAGACCTAATAGGACCTATCATGCGTAAGTCCTCCGCGGGGCACAACTTCATTATCACCACCACCGAGTGTTTCACTAAGTGGGTGGAAGCCATCCCTCTAAGGAAGACGACATCTTAGCAGATCTGCCACTTCATCCTGGACAACATCGTGACAAGGTTTGGGCTTCTAATGACTATTGTAACCGAGAATGCACCATAGTTCAGTAGTACGGAAACCCGAACCTTCTGCAGCAATCTAGGCATTAGGCAATCATTCTCCTTCCCGTATTACCCATAGGCAAATGGACAGGTGGAGGCTACAAATAAGTCCATCATCAACTTGCTAAAGCGGATGCTTAGCAATAGCAAGAGGCAGTGGCATGAGCAAATCCTTTATGTTCTATGGGCCTACAGAACGACGTGTAGAACCGTGACAAGTAAGACTCCTTACAGCCTTGTTTATGGATTTGAAGCTGTGTTGCCTCTTAAGTTGCAAGTACCATCACTCCAGATGATCCTCTCGGATGTCGTAAGCGAAGCCTAGAACAACGAGTCCCAGATCATTGATTTTGACTCAATAGAAGAGGAGCACATGCAGATGCTGACCTGCACATAGCACTACCAAAGCAAGCAATAGCAAAAGTACCATGCAGATCCACATCGACGGCCAGTACAGAAGGAAGACCTCATCCTAAAGGCTATCCGTGAGCATGTGAGCAAATTCTTAGCCAACTGGGAAGGCCCTTACATGGTTCTTAAATCCTTTGGGAATGGAGCCTTCAAGTTGGCGGACATGGACGGGAACGAGTTCACCAACCCAGTGAATCACTTGTACCTCAAGTCGTAGTACATCTGAAGCATGAAGACAACGAGTAGCGTCTGCTATGACAATAAATTGGCAATAACAAGTAGCGTCTGCTATGACGATAAATTGGCAACAACAAGAAGCATCTGCTACAATGATAAACTGGAAACAACGAGCAGTGTCCGCAATGATGTTAAACTAGCAGCAATGAGCAGTGTCTACTACGACGTTAAACTGGCGGCAACCATTCGCTACGATGTAAAACTGGTAGAGCTAGTCCGCTATGACGTGAAACTGGAATGTACAGTCTGCTGGGACATTAAACTAGCACAGAAGTCTATTGGGACCCTAAAATAGAACACGGTCTGCCAAATACCTTAAATTGGGTTCGCGTCACATCCCTAGCATGCATTTGCACCAAATACACATTGAAAAAGCATGCATAGTGTCAACGTGGGGGTGGGACGTTGGAGCTCCAGAATGTAGTTCATGACATAAAGAGAACATGATCTAAAATGTATGTGACATTTCCATCCTTGGCATTGTGCTAACCCTCCAGAGATGTTGTATTACATCACACTAGCCCTCCGAACCTACCGTCGCCACGGTCCATCGCCCTGATGGTAGTTCCTTGGCCAGTGCCCGTCACTGGAGTTGTAGCAGTATTGTGGCCCAACCATAATATTGTTACCCTATAGCTTGCTACCAATGCCTGGGCTCGCACGCCATTTAGTTATTTGGTAGCTGATCCCATAGCTGAACTGAGAATGCATGCCTTTGGCAAGGATTCCAGAGCATCTACACTCACAACAGCTCCCGATGCGTTTGACGCTAGCTCCACTGTGACGATGCTGCCAAGGTCGCTGTTGGCCTTCCTAGTTTGGACACCATGCACCAGCACAGATGTCCAAGAGCTTCAACAATGTCTGCAGCAAGCAAGACCTTTGCCCTTGCCTCACATCATGGTTATTTCGCTCTCCGTCGTGTTTACAAGGTGCAACTGAGAATACGCCTTGCCACAGCAGCAAATGCTATGGCGTTGTGAAGTGAGTGCCTTGACTAGCTTGGCTAATTCAGGGTGCAAGTTCCATGATGTGCGTAATATAGCTCGCCGCATGGGAAGAATTTGTAGGTAGGTCAAAACCCTACCCAGATGTAACACAGCTCATCTTGAGAGAGGAACATTTATCTTACAGGAGGTCAAAGGCCGGCAAGAGTAAAGATGAAAATGCGAACAAGTCCCTCATGAGCACTTCGACAAGGGACTCTACTAAACCTCATCCTTACTCTTCTCCTAAACCTCCTTCCTCCCTGCTTCGCCGTTTCACTCTAAAGTGTAGCCAAGCGACGTCTCAGTGATCACTGAGTNATTTGCTACGCTACGTTGCCGATCTGCAGACTTTGCGTTTTGCACTATGAAGCTTGCGAACTTGCTAATCCTGCCCTTTGAGATGTTGTTTATCACTTTCGTAGAATTGCTATGCCTTGCTGCGCCATGTAGCTTAGTGTAGCGTAGCAACAAACATGACTTGATTTTCGCCAAGTTCGCCACTTTCTGATGGAAGAAGACATTGCTGAAGGACTTGAAGTCGGGCTAGGGGACTGACTGTCCAACTTTTGCTACGCTGTGCTACATTGCATAGCACACCATAGTGTAGCACTACGCTTCTGCAAACGTCTTCTGAAGTTTGCTACGCTACCTAGCGTAGCGTAGCGTAGCAAAACTCCTTGACTCAGAAAACTTGTTGAAGCGTTTTGCGCATTCTGAGTATTGCTCCTAAGCGTGCTGTCGGCTGGATGAACTACTTAGGTGAGTAGGCTGGAGAATCTGTTTAGCCTATTGATACCTAGGGTAGAAAACTTGCTGAACTGGACAGTCTGAACTTCAGAGCATCCATCTCCTAAAGAACTGTCATGACGCTGTNATCAAGTCATGTTTGTTGCTACGCTACACTAAGCTACATGGCGCAGCAAGGCATAGCAATTCTACGAAAGTGATAAACAACATCTCAAAGGGCAGGATTAGCAAGTTCGCAAGCTTCATAGTGCAAAACGCAAAGTCTGCAGATCGGCAACGTAGCGTAGCAAATCTGCGACCAGTAGCCACAACACTGCAAAGGTTTCCAATACATGTAGCAGGACACAATGCAAATTTTTGCTTCAAATCGGTGGCTACACTATGCCATGTGGCATAGCATAGCGTGACAAGATGCCACACTACGCCAAACATGCTACGCTACAAAGCATAGCAAAGCATGGCAAGTGGTTACACGACATCAATGCACCTCACCTAATTGCACCGTTGCTCTGATAGCGTAATTACGACGTGGCAGGCTTGTAAGTACGACGTGGCAGGCTTGTAAGTACGACGTGGCAGGCTCGCCCAACGGCCATGCAGGCACGTGCAGCATAGACAAGTCAACAGAAGCCCAATGTACGTGGCATCCAAACCGCATCTTTCGCATGCCCTTGGTCATATAAATACCCCAATGAGCAACGCTTAGAAGAGCTCTCAGGCATTCTCACTCTCTCTGGAACTTTCTAGCTCTTAGACTCTCAAAATCTCTCTAGGCCCCCCAAGCATTTTTAGCAGTTTCAGCTTTTCGATCCCCAGGGTCCGATTTTCTGAGCATTTTGGTCGGCTAACAATTTTTTTGGCTGACAAGCAAAAAGTTAGCACTGTAACCTTGAGCATTGTAAGCTTCATGTTTTGACATTGTAAACAATTAGCACTCTCAGTTGGCATTTTGTTCTGCTCTTTTGTACCACCTTGGTAGAACTTTGCATTATTAACGCCTGAGTCCACGTTCGAGCACACAGTCGTCTCACTCTACACGTCTTGGTTATCCTCGAGATCTCTGCACTTCCCAGCGCTGTGCAATCGATCATATCCATCTTGATAGAGCCAAGTTGTAGCTTCAAAGCAGTGCATTTTTCTAACTGCATTTTACTTTGTCTCTTGCTTATTATTTGCATTTTACACTATTTTCTGCCTCTTTTACATTCAAGCATTACTTCACGCTATCAGTCTCATTTTCAAATTACCCAGTTGTAAAAGGTTATATTAACACCGACTAAGTCCTTGTTTGATCGACCAAACCGTTCAGGGTGCCTCGTTTCCGTTCCATCCAACATGGCCCTCCCGTGGAAATGGGGTTGAGATTGTCAATGGCCAATGACCCGTCGGTGTTTTCCAACCGTTGACGTTTTTGGTCGCTACAACAGTGAATGTTGATACCCATAAGAGGGCTCAATCTTGTGGGTGTGAAAATGTTGTTGAATTGTCCAGGTTTTTTGCTTCGGCTATTGAAATCATATGCTCCGTAGAAGAGCAGTTCTCCTCCTACTTCTTCCTTTGCTTCTTACTCTTGCTCTTCTTGGGACAGTTTCCATGGGTTATTTTCTTTTGGTTTGTTTTCTTGTGCCATGTTTTTAAACTTCCTTCCAGAACAGTATATCTTGTTGCTATGCAGGAACAACTGAAAATGAAATTCGTTCTTTTACATTGAATCTGGAGATTCTTTTCCCTCCAATGTGAACACGAAAAGGCCAAGTTTGCTATCTTTATAGTCACTTCTTTTTTCTGTTGGCATTTATATAACTTGTACATGTTATTTTTTTTTTCTTTTCTAAATTCAAGTTCGGTGCTTGGTACAGCTTTTTCTCTAGAAGGGTGCTTTGTATTTTTACTTGAAAGTTTTTAGAAATTTTCAAGAAAACGGTTGCCCAACCAGGGGAATTTATGTACATGAATCTTTTTTTAGTCACATGTTTATTTTAATTTTCGAAGTTTCTCCTAAAATTTCATTTTCACGAGAGGGGAATAGCCCCAAAATTTAAAGTGGGGTTTCCTCACTTGCATCCCTACAAAACCATGAATGTGGGAATTGAAGTAACATGACGTGCCATGCTGATTGAGATTTGTAGAAGCAAAACTATTACTTTTGAATTGAATGCTCATAATTTTAAGCTTTGGGTCATTGCTTTGGGGCCAAAGGGTGGAATTTGTTCAAGGTTAACTTTTTCCCTAATGTTTCACTTGTTTATGAGCTGTATTAGTGGTGGCATGTGAAATTGAAATTAAAATCTTTTACATTCATCTTGGGAGACCTTTTGGGTCTACCAAATAATTTTTAAAATTCATTTATGGAATTTTTTTAAAAGTAATTGTTCATTGTATTATTTTCATCTTTAGTATAGGTTGTTCATGTTTCTCCATGAATCTAATTTTTTTCCTAGTGAATCTAATTTTTCTTTCTTTGATCTTTTTTTCCAACAAATTTGATCTTTCTAGAATTTCCCTACGAGGACTCTAAATTACCTTCAATTTCTTTAATTGATGCCAAAGTTTTTGCTTATTCTATTGATAAGTGATGAGAGCGGTTACTCTAATAATTAGAGTGGTTATTATTAGAGCGGTTACTCTAATTATTAGAGTGGTTATTATTAGAGAAGTTACTCTAATTATTAGACTGGTTATTATTAGAGCAATTACTTTAGTTATTAGAGCAGTTACTCTAATTATTAGAGTGGTTATTATTATAGCAATTACTCTAATTATTAGAGTGTTTATTATTAGAGCGGTTATTCCCGAGTTACTCCTGGGCCTATAAATATAGTGCCTAGGCGCACAATACGGAGTAATTCAGAAGATGGAGTCAAACGAAGCCTTGTAGTAGTCGAGCAGTAAAACTCTTGTAGTCTATTTGGAAGTTAGAGTAGTTTCCAAGTGTCTGCAGCATTGTGTACCTGAGCACACCTTGTATACAGTAATAAAGATGAGATCTTCAATTTATCCTTGCAGCACTTGAGATTTTTTTTCTTACACATTTCTTTTATTTTATTTTCTTATGCATTTATTTTATTTTATGCACTTTACATTTATGTTATTAGCGTAGCAATTCATTTTGATTAATTAAGCAAATGGTTAAATTACACTCAGTACGATCACTTCGAGCATGCGTGAAACACTTGGTAACTAAGTAACGATTAGCGTTTGGTAATTTTAGTAGTGTTGCATTGGTTCAAGATGTGTACGACAAGTGAGAACGGATGCTGGTGTTAGGATTAGTTAGAACTTAGTTAATGAGTAGTTAAGATAAATTAGTCACTTAGTTATCTCTCTTCTCTATTATTAGCACAAGACATAAAAACATAAAAGATATAAAAATCATATGCCTTAAGCTTACTTAACCATACAATTGTGACATACAAGTAAGTTTGGGAAGAAAACAATCAACCAACCTGTGCTTGTTCCACAAAGGTGAATAGGCACTTAGTCTTTGGAATTCGACCGGATTGTGCATGAAACGCTTGTATTCGTATGGTTGAGCGTAGGGGTACCTTGTCATTTATCAAAAAGAAAATTGATGTTAATTTTGAGAATGTAAATTTACATGCTAGTGAGCAAAAATTTTAAACATCTTCTTCTGCTAATGTTGATATAACTAAAACACCTAATTTTATTCTTCTTAATGATGTATTCGAGTCGCTAGTGGCTAATTTTATATCATGATATGTGTTCATTCAAATTTTGAGTTACCCTCATAATTAAAGTTTTGCTTTACAATTAAATGATGTGATGACATTCAAGTCATGCATGCTAAATATTGTTCTAATTTTTTTTCTACTTGTTGGCTAGGCAATGCTACAATAGTGTAACATGCCCTAGGTATAGGATTATTTAGACATGAGTATGCAATGCTGATTATTTGTAAGTGGAATCCATATTTTGATGTTGAATTTGATTTAAAGTTCTATGTTTTGTTGAGCTATTTGATCTTCAGCTAATTTTTCAAAAATTTGACTAAGAGATTATTAGATTCTTGGTTCTATTAGGCATATGGACTTTATTTCCATACTATTAGGTTTTTGAAGATTTTTTGTTTTCTTTTTTTTTAATCAATTTCCTTAACCATAAAAGGGAATTGATATTATAAGTAAGCAAGAAGATTTATATTCAACCAATCATATATAATGATCTTCCTAATTCTTGTAACTTTTAACATTGCAAAGATGCTGAGGGAAAAACTTGTTGAAGTTAGAAAAAATAATATAAAATTGAAATTGAAACTAAAATTTTTAGAATTTATTTTATGAAAATTTTTAAAAATGTATAACTCAATGCTACCCTGTAAAATCAAACCAATATCTTAGGGTTACCAACCCAAGATCCTTACCACTAGTGATGAAGTGGTTACTCTAATTATTAGAGTGTGATGAGTGGCAAGGTACCTCTACACTCAACCATATGAATACGAGCATCTCATGCATGATCTAGTCAAACTCCAAGGACTAAGTGCTTACGCGCCTTAATGAAACACTTAAGGTTAATCAATCGTTGTCTTCCCAAACTTAATTATATTGTCACGGTTGTATGGTTAAGTAAGCTTGAGGTATATGATTTTTATATGTTTTATCTTTTTAATGTCTTATGCTAATAGGGGAAGGTGAAGAGAACTAAGTGACTAACTTTCATTAACTATTCACTAACTAAGTTCTAATTGTCCTAGCACCAGTATCCGTTCCCACTTGCCGCACACACCCTGAACCAGTGCAACGTTGCTGGGATTACCAAATGCTACTCATTACTGGGTTACCAAGCATTACACACATGCTTGAAGTGATTGTACTGAATGCACTTAACTAGGAGAGTCAAGGGTTGAGAGAGATTAATTATCTAGGAAAGCATTTAAACATTTAACAATAATTAAATCCTATTTAGCTTAGTCCATATGCTGCAAGGGTTATTTGAAAGTTCACCTTTATTGTCGTATACAAATGTGTGCTCAAGTAAAATTTTCTCGAATAAAGATCTGTTCACTTTAAGGCTCCTACTGCGGACACATGGAAATTATTCTAACTCTGGAATGGTAAAACTGCTATAGTTTGGCTAAGGGTCTAAATCTAAGTGTCTAGAATAGGGAAAGCCACCTCTTATTTGTAGATATTGCGGCGGGCCACGATATCGCGTACACGGACGCGATATCATGTACGCGATATCGCGGCTCATTATACCCCCATGACTGAATGAAAACTTGTCCTCGAGTTCCTTAGAAAATATTGGGAAGGTATGGGATTATTGACTTGAATGATACTAATGGTGAATGGGGTGACATGTGAATGGATCATCATTACAACACATGAAAAAATTAGTGTTCATGACAACAAAAGTGAACACTATACACATTTGACATCTAGCCTTATTTGGTAGTTGAGAGAGAAGAGAGAAGAGAGAGAGAAAAGAAGAAGTCTGTTGCTGCCAACACCAAGATTACGTCTTCTGTTGTCCATTCATAAGTGTGCCATTGATCTTATTCCTTGCATAATTGCTCCAGCACCAGTCCATTCCAAGTGTTCCCTCCATATCTAATCCATTGGTGTACGATTTCCATCTACACATACAACACAATCTTAAATTAGTAAGGGTAAATGAATCGCAATGTAGTTGATACCTTGCCTCAGTGTAAGGTCCATTGGCTGAGTTGTGATATGGCTGATGCGGATTTTGGAGATATAACACTGGTGACTACCCAAGGTGTAGGGGTTAAGAGAAAATCAAAATAATTGGACCAGGACCCCCATGACTAAGAGTGAACCTTCGGTAGCGATAGAATGGAAAAAGATAAGGAATAAGAAAGATGGAGAAAAAGAAACAACTGTAATGTCGATGAAATGGATGTCAGAGATGGAAATGAACAAAATAAATGGTGATTGCTAAAATTTTTAAGGGAAAGAAGTCAACTGATGCACCAAATAGAAATGCCAGTGGGTCATCCCCAAAGCAGGCCCATGCCCTTAATGCCCTGATAATCCCACATTCAAAGAGTCCGTAGGCTCTGGAAATGTCATTTGGAAGCAAGAGTTAAAGTCTTAACCACAAGAATTTACCAAAAATAAAATAATCCATCAACCAAAATATGGACTATTGATACAACTGGCAATGAGGTGAGAAATGGAGAAAGAAGGATGGAAAGAAGAGAATGGAATGGAGTCTCAAGAACAAGGTGGTGCACAGCCCCTTGTGTATTAATGGTTAATGTGACTTAAGAGATCTCATTCCAAATCCAGACTCAAACCAACCACATCCAGTGACTTCGCATTAATATATTCAGCCAATCCATCCACTTGAAGTAGTAAGAATGCTTCCGCCAAAGAGTCATCATCATTCCAACGAATGAGAAAAGGAAAAGTAGGAAGTGAGAGAGGGCCTTAGTTAGAGGGAACATATTTGTTTAGTTCCATAACCAATGCTTGTAGCCCAGATGATTATTTCGTCTAAGGGGTGTGCTTTGAATTCTCACTCTCTCTTTTTTCGTGTGAGAACCACACCATGCAAAGACTTATTATTTTTATTAGCTCAGCTTCCCAATACTAGAGCAACATCAGAATGGTAAAGAAAAGTCAAGAAGTAAACATCCAAGCACCCAAGAGAATGGCCAGCACAAAGGCATCAAATTCCCGTGAAGTCATACCCTTTTCAATCATTGAGTCCTTCCGTAGTTTGAGAAATGCCTAGTCACCAATTTGTTGATATTTCTTATTTAAGGAAAGGGACTGTACAGTTCCAAGCCAAGAGAGACCATAGAAATTTATGAATGCATGGATGACATGGACTCATTGCCTATTATATCAAAAGAACCATACCTTAGTATCAACATTATAACTCAAAGGTAAAAACCAAACATTAGCAATCAATAAAATACAGTTCATACCATCATCAAGAGCACTTATTAGGTGACGAACCTAACAAAATAAACAAACATACACAAACAAAAGAAGGAGTATAAACGATGTTGCAAAACAAAAACAATAAAAGTTAAATAAATTTGTAAAACAAAAATGTGTAAAACAAAAACTTAAAAAGGAACTAAGGGCCTCAATTGATCAGCATAGGTGGCCATCTCCCCCATGATTGAGTTGAAATGGAGAGATCCGAAATAATGAGTGGGGTCATCTCCTCTCTGAAGTATTATGTGCATTCCCTATTCTAGATTCATCGTAAGGATTGGTCTGTTGCACATTGACTAGTATTCTCTTATCGAAGTGCTTGTTTGAATTTTTTAGGAGTTTCCAAATTTCCCCAATTAATGTTTTTAGGTTAAGGTTTGGAAGTTGGTGACGCTCTTGCTCCAGTGTATCTATGCTTTTGACATGAGCACAAGTTGTTCCCTCAGTTGGTTCTATGCATGTTGGTGAGTTGCTCTCTTGATCAACTATCAACCACGATGTGTCTTTTTGTTGTGGTTGCTACATATAGGAACTTTTGTATGTTAATTTCTTATGCATACCTATTGCATGTAGGCAATGTTGAACATTCCTGTATGCAATCACACCCTATATCACTGTATGTGATTCATGAAACTTTCTTCTTCTCAATCTTCTCAAAAGTGTTTTCTTTAGATATTTTTAGGAAAAGATCATAGATTCCTAGGCATGCATTTATGGTACTTAGCCATGTCCTTCCCATTGTTATTGGAAAGTCCCCTTTGTCATTGTTTACTTGTATCACTAGGAAATCAACTGGGTATGACCACCCACACACAGTGGTAACGATGTCCTCCATCAGTCCCAAGGGAACAGTGATGGACTGGTCAGCTAGCTCTCAGCGAATATTGCTCTTTTTTAATGGAGGCAGGTTGCAGGCTTTGTACATCTCTTGTGATATTAAGTTGACTTCGGAACCTGAGTCTAGAAGAGCTTTACATGGTTCATTCCCAGTGACTTGGAGATAACTTAGAGGACTTCCAGGGTCAGAGAATTTCCTGGAAAGGTGGCCCTCCTTAATCCAGTCAGTAATGGCATGTGTTAACATAACCATGTGCGTTGAGCACGCTTTTTGGTTTGAAGTGAGCTTTGAAGCCTTATTTGATGGAGTAGCATTCAAAGGTTGAACCGCTTGTGGATGTGAGGGCTTGGTTGGATTGTTGGTTCTAAAGAAAGGTCTTCTCTTTGTACAGTTGTCAGAACTAGCAGCAGGTTGAAGGTTTACGGCCCTTGTGGCATTACGTTGCTGTGGTTGAGTAAGAAGTTCCCCTTGCATTGCTGGAGCAGGTGGTAGTGGAACTATCGATGTGAGAGTTGCAGATGGGTTTGGAGGATGGTATGTCTGTGAGTTGTCTCTCCTAGGAGAAGGAGTCCTATAATATTCCTGAGATTGGTAGTAACATTGTGGAGTAATGTGACCAACAGAGTCATGTGGAGAGATTGGCTACTACACGTAGTAGCCATATGGATCCGGTTGCTGGTAAGGGTATTGTTGCCTGGGCAGTGGCATCCCCCATGATTGTGGGTATTGCCACTATTGGTGTTTCTCAATAGGTTGTGGCGGAGTTCCACTTGGATAATACGTTAAAGGTTGGTGGAACTGCCTTAAGTTACCTACGGGATAAGGTAATCGTTGGGGTGCTTGCCTTTTGTTAAGTCATGGGTTGAGTGCATACACCCCAGACTCTTGTAGATGTGAGATTACTGGGCAACATCCCTTAGGATGGTTGTATTGGCATATCTCACATCCACCATCATTGTCCGTATTAGAATCCAAAACCTCTTCGGTGATGGCCATTTTACCTTTACCCTTGCTATGTGCATTGTCTACATCTTTCCTTTTCTTTTTTTCATAGTCACTACTTTGCTCCCTAGACTCCTCTACAATTTTGAGAACGGTTTCAAATCTACTAGCTAGGGAGTCCCACATTTGGTCTACCTTCGTCGACACCTTTGTTGTTAATTTTTGGAGTGGCAAGGTTTTCCTATCACCATCTCTTCGAGTGATGACTCTTCCTCCTCCTCATAGAATCTCACTCCCCTTTTTCAGAGGGAAGGATTGTGGTTGTACTCTTTCGCACTTTCTCTCTTACGTAGCTCCCCTTCTTCCTTAGCTACTTGCTCTAGCAATCTATGAACCTAATGAGACCTAAGCTCTGATAATCTCCCTTGGGCATACGTTCCAAGGGTTCTCCTAGTTTCATGCCTAAGTCCATCTACGAGATGGCGTAGTTGATCCTGCTACGAGTAACCATGGCCTGGCCAACGATGTCACAGTGCATAATAACGATCCATGGCAGCATCCAAGGATTCATGATTTCCTTGCTTCCATCCTTGGATTTTCTTTTGTAGATTGGACACCTGGGAGTACGTTTGATACTTATCATTAAACAGTTCTAACATCGTACTCCACCTCCTAATGGTTTCCAGTTCTAAGGACCGGTACCAACTTTCCACTTCTTTTCCTAATGTCCTTGGGAATAACTTTAGTTTTTTCCACTTGTTTTCTATGTTCTGCAAGGCACATGCATCATGGAATTCTTGTAGATGGTTTTGAGGATCAGCATTGTGTCCCCCTTCAAATCGTGGGATGTTATTCATATCTAACCTCTTGATCCTACTATCTTTTTGGTGCCTTTTGGGAATTCTTACAGCCTCCGTGATGTCTAACATGCTTCGGGTTGCAAGTAGGAGTTCTTCGTGGTCATTTCTTTCATAATATCTGTGATGTCTATGTAGTTCCCTACTCTCCCTTCTTCCATGCCTCAATTTTCTCGAGTGCCCTTATCCTCTTTCTTGACTCTCTCATCGGGGTTTCTCACTCTGTTTACCTTTATCCTCACGGTTAGGCTCCTTATGACTACATCCTGATACTGAAGGAGAGGGTGAATGTGACGATGAAGATGAAGAAGGAGGAGAACCATTGCCATGATGATGTTCCCTACCTTCTCTTTGGTGGTCCCGGCTTTGATCGTGATTGCGATCAGAATGCCTGTCCTTATCATGTGTTTGTGTTCCCTCGTTGAACACTTGGTGTTTGTGGGGATCAGAACCAAGATTGTGAATCGTGGAGTGGAGGTTCTGATACATCACCTTCTAACCATTTTTAGAAGGGGAAACATTGTTTTGTGGTGAACCTATTGGAATAGGTTCACCACCCTCAATTTTGCTTAAGATGGGTGGAGTGTTATGGGGTTCTTTGCCCTTCAACGATGTATAGTATCTCTCCTGCCGCAAGTCCCTTTGACGTTGCACCTCTGTGGGATGGTAATCCCTTGTGTCATAGTTGCATGCAACATATTCTGCGTATAATTGTGACTAGCCTATTCGTGCAAGAGCATAGAGGAGCATGTTGGGAACTGCTTGGTCTGGAGGCAACACTATGTTACCCTCCAAGTCTCTCCAACGCAGTTGTTCATCTTGATGGAGAATAAAGGTAAAGTCGAGTATATACTCATCGTGATGAATATATACCACACGGAATTGTTAAGGAACTAGCGAATTTTGGTTATGTGTGTTGTGCCGCCGACTGTCTTTTGTGTGAGTCCTAGGCGGTGAAGTGCTTTTGTACAAAGAAGAAGACATTTTTTTTCTTGTTCAGTGTGCTGTTTACTATTGTCTTATCTTTTCTTGATCAACCCTAAGGGTTCGTTCTAGCTCCCAATGATGTGAATGATCTCCTATATTCTACGTAGCGCACAAACAACTAAGTTCCCGGCAATGACACCAATGGTGAGTGGCAAGGTACCCCTACACTCAACCATACGAATACAAGCATCTCACGCACGATCTAGTCGAACTCCAAGGACTAAGTTTTTACGTGCCTTAATGAAACACTTAAGGTTAATCAATCATTGTCTTTCCAAACTTACTTGTATTGTCATGGTTGTATGGTTAAGTAAGCTTGAGGTACATGATTTTTATATGTTTTATCTTTTTAATGTCTTATGCTAATAGGGGAAGGTGAAGAGAACTAAGTGACTAACTTTCATTATCTATTCACTAACTAAGTTCTAACTGTCCTAGCACCAGTATCCGTTCCCACTTGCTGCACACACCTTGAACCAGTGCAATGTTGCTGGGATTACCAAACGCTACTCATGCTCGAAGTGGTCGTACTGAATGCACTTAACTAGGAGAGTCAAGGATTGAGAGAGATTAATTATCTAGGAAAGCATTTAAACATTTAACAATAATTAAATCCTATTTAGCTTAGTCCATATGCTACAAGGTTTATCAAAAAGTTCATCTTTATTGTCGTACACAAATGTGTGCTCAAGTACAATTTGCTCGAATAAAGATCCGTTCACTTTAACACTCCAACTACGGACACATGGAAATTATTCTAACTCTGGAATGGTAAAACTACAATAATTTGGCTAAGGGTTTAAATCTAAGTGTCTAGAATAGGGAAAGCCACCTCTTATTTATAGATATTGCGATGAGCCGTGATATCGTGTACGCGATATCATGTACACGATATCGCGGCTCATCAGAGTGGTTATTATTAGAGCAGTTACTCTAGTCGTGACCCTAGCAGCTATTCTAATTATTAGAGTAGTTACTCTAGTAGTTATTTTAATTATTAGAATAGTTACTCTAGTAGTTATTCTAATTATTAGAGCAGTTACTCTAGCAATTACTCTAATTATTAGAGCAGTTACTCCCAAGTCTATAAATACAGCGCCCAAGCACACAATTGAGAGGAAGTTTTTTAGCATTCAAGTAGCAAAAATCTTACAATCTATTTGAAAGTTAGAATATTTTCCAAGTGCTCGCAGCAAGAGGTCTAAGTGTAGATGGATCTTTATTCAAGCATTGATGTACCTGAGCACACCATTGTGTTGGTAATAAAGATGAGCTCTTTGATTCATCCTTGCAGCACTTGAGAGATTTTTTTTCTTACACATTTATTTTATTTTATTTTCTTATGCATTTATTTTATTTTATGCACTTTACATTTATGTTATTAGCACAGCAATTCATTTTGATCAATTAAGCAAATCATTAAATTACATAAGCACGACCCCTTCGAGCATACGTGTGACACTTGGTAGCTCAAAAACAACTAGTGTTTGATAGCCTAGCGATGTTTGCACAAAGTTTAGGATGTGTTTGGGAAGTGGGAACAATTACTTATGTTAGG